>SJYX01009758.1:0-10635 GCA_006410675.1 Oreotragus oreotragus | reverse complement strand
AAGACGCTTACTCCTTGGAAGGAAAGTTATGACCCTGTCTCTTATACACATCTAGATGTGTATAAGAGACAGCTCCTACACTGCAGGCAGATTCTTTACCATCTGAGCCACAGGGAAGCCCTCAATTGGTAATCAATACATGATATCTTTGAATTTAAAATATAATTAATACATAATCATAAGTCTCCATACCAGTGTAACAGGTAAACATAAAACTGATTATTATTTTTGATGTAATCATTACATGGAGGATTAGTCAACCAATTTTGTTTAGGGGGAGTCCAAGGTATGCAAATCCATACCCTTTGTCTTAATAAAATGCAGTCTTTATCTCCTGAGAATGGTGTCTCTATAAGAAAGACTTGGCTGGGTCACCAAAGAAGTTTCTGATCTGGAGGATACACATGGCCTCAAATGCTGTATTCATTCATTCATAATAGTAAAATATGCTTATTTATTGGCCCATTTATCTATGATTTCATATAATACCCAAAATATTTTAAAGCATATTTTCTGATTATCGAAGTCTATTAACAATGAATTCTTGCCAATGGTCACAAGGTATGCACTCAGGGCTTCCCTGGTGGCTCACCCGGTAAAGAATCCTCCTGCAGTGTGGGAGACCTGGGTTTGATCCTTGGTTGGAAAGGTCCCCTGGAGAAGGGAAAGGCTACCCACTCCAGTATTCTGGCCTGGAGAGTTCCATGGACTGTGTAGTTCATTGGGTTGCGAAAAGTCAGATATGGCTGAGCGACTTTCACTTATGTACTCTAGGCAAAGTCTAATTTTTATTATTTCAGAATAGCTGTTTAGTAGAAATTTCAGGACACCAACCAATATTAGCAGAAACTAACCTTATATCTGTATGTCAAGAAAAAACAAAACAAAACACTATGCTTGTGTATTGCTTTTGGTTTTAGCCCTCATTGCCTTTATTTCAGTTTTATGCTAATGAAGAATATTCATTTCTCGCCCCCTCCTCACCCATGTTCAAACAAAACTGGAAATCTGAACTTTTAGAGGGCAAATCTAAAGAATGTGTTATTCAATACTGAACCTATTTCAAATTGAGTAAGATGTACTTACTCTGCTTACAACATTTTTCAAATAAAAATTATTGATTGATGACTTCTAATTATATCTATTATTTTATATAAGATATTTATTTGGAAAGCTCCAATTGAAGCTATAAACTATAAAGGATATTTAGCAAAATAAATTAGTAATTTTTATCATTTTCAGTATTATAATGAGAAAATTACCTTTTGGTTCAGTTATTTTTATTAGTAATTTATTTGAAAATGTGTTGATACTTAGATACTTGGATTTTCATCTTTCATTATCTAGAAAGAGGAGAAATAATACTAATTAAATGGTGAATACTAAAGGATGTCAGGATTCTAACTAGGAAATTTGACCAAAGGTCTCTGGGAGAATATTTTTCTTTCGATTTTGGTGACTATTTTAATTTGTATGTTAAAGTTATGTGAATGAACAAATTTTCTTGCTTCATTTCTTTATTTTGTACTCGTATAGGTTTTCTTCTGTGTACAGAGTAGTTATTCTATTTCCATGATTGCCTTCTTATCTCAACTCTTTTTTTTTAATAAACTATTAATCATATAGACATTAGCTTTGGAAAACATTTATACTCAACTTCAAAATACTTATTTTCTGCATTTCATAGCAGTTTTTCCTGAAGAGGGACATTTTCATTTTTCACTGGCTTCCATGAGTTTTCTGCATCACACAGTACAATAGTTTCATACTATCTTCCATCTTGGGCTGTATTATACCCTGTGGCCATTTTCTCATCACCTCTCAAGTCTCATATTTTCTCTTTTGCCTAAACTCACATCCAGATGAGGGTGTTTCTGAAGACATTTTACTAAATTATTTTTATTCTTCTTCTTTGCTTCCAATCTTAGCAGTTTCAACCACTTTCATGACCTTAACAATCATTGCAATATTGATGGCTTGTAAACATTTATTGTGAACACCTAATCTAGCATCTTTGACAGCTTCCAAAACTGCATACCTAGGTGCAATAGCAGCCTGTGAATATACTCATGCAAATTCAAACTCAGTGACTCCTATAATGAACCTATTTTCTGTAACCCAAAATTGATATTTTAATGGACATGAAACAACAGACTGGTTCCAAATAAGAGAAGGAGTATGTCAAGGCTGCATATTGTCACCCTGCATATTTAACTTAGATGCAGAGTACATCATGAGAAATGCGGGGCTGGAAGAAGCACAAGCTGGAATCAAGATCGCTGGGAGAAATATCAATAACCTCAGATATGCAGATGACACGACCCTTATGGCAGAAAGAGCAGAGGAACTACAAAGCCTCTTGATGAAAGTGAAAGAGGAGAGTGAAAAAGTTGGCTTAAAGCTCAACGTTCAGAAAACGAAGACCATGGCATCTGGTCCCATCACTTCATGGGAAATAGATGGGGAAACAGTGTCAGACTTTATTTTTTGAGGCTCCAAAATCACTGCAGATGGTGACTGCAGCCATGAAATTAAAAGACGCTTACTCCTTGGAAGGAAAGTTATGACCAACCTAGATAGCATCTTGAAAAGCAGAGACATTACTTTGCCGAGTAAGGTCCGTTTAGTCAAGGCTATGGTTTTTCCAGTGGTCATATATGGATGTGAGAGTTGGACTGGGAAGAAAGCTGAGCACCAAAGAACTGATGCTTTTGAACTGTGGTGTTGGAGAAGACTCTTGAGAGTCCCTTGGACTGCAAGGAGATCCAACCAGTCCATCCTGAAGGAGGTCAGTCCTGGGTGTTCTTTGGAAGGAATAATGCTAAAGCTGAAACTCCAGTACTTTGGCCACCTCATGAGAAGAGTTGACTCACTCTAAAAGACTCTGATGCTGGGAGGTATTGGGGGCAGGAGGAGAAGGGGATGACAGAGGATGAGATGGCTGCATGGTATCACTGACTCGATGGACGTGAGTTTGAATGAATTCCTGGAGTTGGTGATGGACAGGGAGGCCTGGCGTGCTGCGATTCATGTGGTCGCAAAGAGTTGGACACAACTGAGCGACTGAATTGAACTGAACTAAACTGAGCCATTTATATCAATAATCACTTGGATATAGTCCTAATCAAGCTGCAATCCTATTTAATGCAACCCATTACAAAGTACTTCTGATTATTTTTCTTTGTAAAATCAAAGCTATTATTCATATTTTTCTGCCAATAATAAGTCCAGACTCTTATCAGCTTGCTTCTCCAAAGTCATGCCTACTCTGAAACACTGCTATACAAATACTTGATATACAATTAGCAGACTAATTTATAAAAGATTTTAGTTCCTTAGTTTTGCTACGGTTCATTTCCCCCTGTTATTATCTTATCTATTCGTAGGCTGCAAAAACATAATTCTCTAAGCGATGATTTAGATAAGTCAATCAATGTCTGCCTCAGTGATTTTAACACTAATTTTATAAACCACTACTGCAAATGTGGGTAGTCATATTCACAAAATCAAGGATGGTATTATAAAGCAACATAATTAATGAAGCTTGTTTTACATGATATAGTGACAATGTCCAAAACTTTTAATTATATTGGCACAGTGGGTGCCAGGTGATGGTCAACGTTTTCAGATACAAAAATCTTGACTTGGATGACTGTAAATTATAACATGGAAAATGGGCAAAATGTTTTAGATAGGTAGGATGAAATGAATGAAAGAAAGCTTTGACTGACAGATTGTGAATTGAATGCTTCATTTATATAGATAGCACTCTTATTCTTTTTGACTCAAGATACCACAATTGCACTTCTAAATGTGGGAATTTTTTGACCTTATGAATATTGGTGAAAGCAAAGGATTTTATCCTATGAATAATTCGAACATGTCAAATAATAATAATAGTAATAATATTGTTGGAAAGAAGCTAATATTAATTGAGTCCTATATACTGAACTTATATTAAGAGAATTTTATATTGATTAAATAATTGAATCTTATCTGTGGCCCTCATAGGTAGTTGTTATTATTCCTAGTTTGTGGATAAATAAACTGAAGTACAGTATACAAGTGACTCCCTCAACTCACAGAGCTTATGGGTGGTAAAGATTTCAATACCAGTTCTCAAGTGCTATTCTCTATTCTTATTAAAGCATTACTTTTCTACCCTTCTTACAGATAGAGTGATGGCTCCATCAGTCAAATGCACCCACCATGGATTTTTACTTGTGAATTAATGATAAAGAGAAAGATGATTGCAATCAATATTCTATAAAGAAGAATGGTGGATTTTCTGCAACAAGAGTGGCAAAATTACTTGATTCTTAAATATCTCCTTATGAGCAAAAATATTTATGGAATATGAAGAATGAAATATTTGCATATTTCACAAAAGGCTAGTTTAATTTGCATAAATTTAATAATTCTAAGTCTGGCAAGCTGAATCTATTGTTGACACACTACAACAGAGTCACAGACCTTTGCCAACTTCCAGATGTCAGATCATAGACTCAGAGTCCTTTCAATAAATGGGAGGACAAGTACCCTTGAAGAAGACATCTAAATTGATCTTAAGCACTATAAACGTAGCTTATGATTATAAGCACTGAATCATCTACTACTTTTCTTGAGAAAATCTGAATACAGGGAAAGAAAAAAATAGTCAGACCTTATGAAGACTTTTGTAAACTACTTCCTATGCATCTTGAGTGCCACTACAGTTCACCAAACAGAGCAGTGTTTGATGAGCAGCAGATAATAAATGGATTTGTAGCATAAGTTCTACCCAAAGTAAGATACAATAGGGTATCCAAAATGTACTTATTGCTTTAGTTTCTGTGTATATTCTTTGACTAGCTATGCTTCACAGCTGCCACAGTCCTTGCAATTTGTCCATGATCTATGAAGGGAATTAGAGAAGCAAGGGGGAAACTTTTAGAATGTTCTCTCTCTGCCACTAAAGCAGCCTCAGGAGAATTACAGAGAGCTGTTGCTATCAAAGTTGTGAATGTGACAGTGGCAATTTTTGTTTTAGCCTTACTGAACTTTACAATTTAGTGAAGAAGACGTAAGTAGTGAAGTTAGGCCAGCTGTTGTATTTTATGTCATAGTTTAGTACACAGACTTAAATATTTCACCAGAATCTAAAAAGTCATGTCTAAAATATGTGGAATAGTGGCAAGCTAAGAGGATTATATCAATAATTGGAGGTTTACAACAATCCTTACCTTCTTTACAAAATAATTAGTTACCTTTTGAAAAACACTTCTTGGATTGTTATTGAATACAATGGAGAACCACTTGAGCTTTGGCCTTCTAGTTATTTATAAATTTGGGAGAGTCCAACAACATTGCATTATTCAGTGATAGTGGCATATGTTATATTAGCTAGGAAATCTCTAGTACACAATTAACACAAGAAGTTGTTTTACACTTTCTGTATGTTGATTTCAGCTATACTGCCACTATGCACCTAAACCACTTGTCTTTTGTTATATTCTTAGTATTACATTTTCTCCAGATTAATAATTCTGAAGTTATTTTTCAGAGGGTTCTGCACAATATTCTGGCACAAGCCAGAAGGAGTAGCCCTGAAGAATGATAGAGATAATCCTTTTACTGGATAAAATTCTCATGATATATGCTTCATTCAGGAAACATGACCCAAAGTTAAAATGTACATTGATTCATGGACTATAGCTGACAAATGGCCAGGAGGTAAAGAATTTGGAAGGAATTGTGACAAAGAAATGAGTATATAAATAAATAGATAGATCTCTTCTTAGGCCAAAAATTTAGAGATATTTGTCTTCTGAGAATAGGAACCATAAGGACTCCTATTTATTAATTATGCAGAGGCACATGTGATAATGGATTTATACTTCTAGATTATAAAACCATTCAAAACTGAATAATAAGAAAACAACCCAATTACAAAATAGGCAAAACATCTGAACAAATATTTGGCTCAAGAGGATACACGGAGGTCAAATAACACATAAGATGTCCAACATCATTAGTCATTTGCAAAATGTAAATTAGCACAATAATGAGATAGTATTGTATATCTATTATATTGCTAAAATAATAATTAAAAAAAAAGACTGCCAATCTGAGTACTGTAACGGTTATAAAGTGACTAGAAATCTCATACACTGTTAGTTGAAATGCACAATATTACTACAAATTTTTTGCTTGGAACTTTCTTTAAAATTTTAAAGTTGCAACTAACATGCAGTGTAGCCATGCTAGTTCTAAGTATTTACCAATGGGAAATGAAATTATAAATGCATATAAAAACATATACAGTGATGTTTCTAGTAGCTTTATATATAATATCCCAAAACTTCAGAGATCCATTCATAGATACATGGAGAGAAAATTTGTGGTATTGAAACTTTCATACAAATAACATTATCTGGAAGCACTAAGGAGTGAATTGAACCACTGAAATGCATAACTAAATGACTGGATACCAAAGTAATTATGCTGGATGAAAGAAATCCAAATTAATTATGCTGGTTGAATAAAGACCAAAAACAGTGCATCTGAAGGATTTTTTTTTTTTTATAAAACTCTAGAAAATTCAAAATTTATTCCACTTAAGCAGAAAGCATATTAGTGATTACCTGAAAATGGAGAAGGGGCTTCAGGGAATCCCAAATGGACACAACAAAAATTTGAGGGTTAATGGATAAGCTCCTTGCTGCTAGTCACTTCAGTCATGTCTGACTCTGTGAGACCCCATAGACAGCAGCCCACCAGGCTCCGCAATCCCTGGGATTCTCCAGGCAAGAACACTGGAGTGGGTTGACATTTCCTTCTCTAATGGATGAAAGTGAAAAGTGAAAGTGAAGTCACTGAGTCATGTCTGACTCTTTGAGACCCCATGGACTACAGCCTATCAGGCTCCTCTGTCCATGAGATTTTCCAGGCAAGAGTACTGGAGTGGGTTGCCGTTGCTTTCTCCAGGATAAGCTCCTTACGTTGATTAAAAACAGTTTAAATATTCTGTGAAATATCTAATTTTAAGTAAACTTAACTCAGTAGAGAGAACTTTATAGAATAATTGCAACAATAGAACAAAGAGTTCCCATATACACTATACCTAGTTTCTCTCATTATTAACATCTTAATATGATAAATTTGTTAAAATAAATGAACCAATATCAATAGCTTATAATTAAGTTCATACTCATTTTATATCTCCTTAGTTTTTTTCCTTAATATCTTTGTTCCAGGATCAAATGAAAGTTAGAGATTACCTAACCTCACCTTCTATTTTACAATTTAGAAAAAAAAAAAAAAAGTGGTTCTGGACTCTGCTGGGGTTCTAGGGTACATTCACCCTATGCTGTGATGTGAGTAGGAGAAAAAATGACTATTTTCACTCACATTCTGAAAGCATAGCCACAGTCATTTCCTTGACAATTGAAATATTTTAATGTAAGTTTATCCTTGAAAAGAAGTCACTTACAATAGTCGGTTGTAACAATTGCTAATTACATAGTGAACAATAATTCCAAGTTACTAGTTACTAGCCTGTAACTACGGAGAAGGCAATGGCATCCCACTCCGGTACTTTTGCCTGGAAACTCCCATGGTCGGAGGAGCCTGGTAGGCTGCAGTCCATGGGGTCGCTGAGTCAGACACAAGTGAGTGACTTCACATTCACTTTTCACTTCCATGCATTGGAGAAAGAAATGGCAACCCACTCCAGTGTTCTTGCCTAGAGAATCCCAGGGATGGCGGAGCCTGGTGGGCTGCTGTCTGTGGGGTCTCACAGAGTCGGACACGACTGAAGTGACTTAGCAACAGCAGCAGCAGCAGCAGCCTGTAACTGTGTTTCAGTTGTTGGTCAGAGGAAAACAAGGTCCAAGAACAACCAGGCAAACAGCTCACGGTACTGCAGTAACTGATTCTTATTTGTGTGCTGAAGTTGTGTTCATTCCTGTTACTGAAACATGGACCAAATGGCACGTTGATAATTATTATATGTGTAATGTATTCCCTTGTTTTTCAGTTGCCCAGTGGTGTCAGACTCTTCGCTACCCCATGGATTGCAGCACACCAGGCCTCTATGTCCCTCACCATCTCATGAAATTTGCCCAAGTTCCTGTCCATTGCATGAGTGATGCCATCCAGCCACCTCATCCTCTGACACTCTCTCTTCTTCTGCCCTCAGTCTTCCCAGGATCAGGGTCTTTTCCGATGAGTCAGCTCTTCTCACAAAATGGCCAAAATAATGGAGCTTCAGCTTTAGCATCAGTCCTTCCAATAAATATTCACGGTTGATTTCCTTTAAGATGGACTGGTTGGATCTCCTTGCAGTCCAAGGGACTCTCAAGAGTCTTCTACATCACCACAGTTCAAAAGCATCAATTTTTTGGTGCTCTGCCTTCTTTATGAGATATATATATATATCTCACAACTGTATGTGACCACTGGAAAGACCATAGCCTTGACAATCCANTGGTTGGATCTCCTTGCAGTCCAAGGGACTCTCAAGAGTCTTCTACATCACCACAGTTCAAAAGCATCAATTTTTTGGTGCTCTGCCTTCTTTATGAGATATATATATATATCTCACAACTGTATGTGACCACTGGAAAGACCATAGCCTTGACAATCCAGACTTTTGTCACAAAGTGATGTCTTTGCTTTTCAACACACTGTCTATGTTTGTCATAGGTTTCCTGTCAAGAAGCAATCATCTTCTGATTTCATACCTGCAGTCACCATGAATGTTACCAGTGATTTTAGAGCCCAAGAAGAGGAAATTGGTTACTGTTTCCACCTTTTCCCCTTATTTGCTATAAAATGATGGGACTGGATGCCATAATTTTAGATTTTTTAAGGAGCCCACCAGGCTCCTCCGTCCATGGGATTTTTCAAGCGAGAGTACTGGAGTGGGGTGCCATCACCTTTTCTGAATATGTAGTTTTAAACTGGCTTTTTCACTCTTCTCCTTCACCCTCATCAAAAGATGCTTTAGTTCCTCTTCACTTTCTTCTATTAAAGTGGTATCACCCACGTATCTGTGGTTGTTGATGTTTGTTCCATCTATCTCAATACAAGCTTGTAAGTCATCCAGCCTGGCATTCCTCATGATGTGCTCAGCATATATGTTAAATAAACAGGGTGACAATTAACAGCTTTGTTGTACTCCTTTCTCAATCCTGAACCAGGCAGTTTTTCCATATGGGGTTCTAAATGTTGCTTCTTGACACGCATGCAGGTTTCTCAGGAGACAGGCAAGATGGTTTGGTGTTCCTATCTCTTTAAGAGTTTTCCAGTCTGTTATGATCTGTACATGATCTGAGCCACAGTCAGCTCCTGGTCTTGTTTTTGTTGACTGTATAGAGCTTCTCCATGTTTGGCTGCAAAGAATATAATCAATCTGATTTTGGTGTTGACCATCTGGTGATGTCCATGTGTAGAGTCTTCTCTTGTGTTGCTGGAAGAGGGTGTTTGCTATGACCAGTGCATTTTCTTGGCAAAACCCTATGAGTCTTTGCCCTGCTTCATTCCATATCCCAGGGCCAAATTTGCCTGTTACTCCTGGTGTTTCTTGACTTCCTACTTTAGCATTCCAGTCCCCTATAATGAAAAGGATATCTTTTTTGGGTGTTAGTTCTACAAGGTCTTGTAGGTCTTCATAAAACCGTTCAACTTCAGCTTCTTCAGCATTACTGGTTGGGGCATAGACTTGGATAACTGTGATATTGAATGGTTTGCCTTGGAAACGAACAGAGATCATTCTGTCGTTTTTGAGATTGCATCCAAGTACTGCATTTCGGACTCTTTTGTTGACCATGATGGCTACTCCATTTCTTCTGAGGGATTCCTGCCCGCAGTAGTAGATATAATGGTCATCTGAGTTAAATTCACCCATTCCAGTCCCTTTTAGTTCGCTGATTCCTAGAATGTCGACGTTCACCCTTGCCATCTCTTGTTTGACCACTTCCAATTTGCCTTGATTCATGGACCTGACATTCCAGGTTCCTATGCAATATTGNCAAGGTCTTGTAGGTCTTCATAAAACTGTTCAACTTCAGCTTCTTCAGCATTACTGGTTGGGGCATAGACTTGGATAACTGTGATATTGAATGGTTTGCCTTGGAAACGAACAGAGATCATTCTGTTATTTTTGAGACTGCATCCAAGTACTGCATTTCGGACTCTTTTGTTGACCATGATGGCTACTCCATTTCTTCTGAGGGATTCCTGCCCGCAGTAGTAGATATAATGGTCATCTGAGTTAAATTCACCCATTCCAGTCCATTTTAGTTCGCTGATTCCTAGAATGTCAACGTTCACCCTTGCCATCTCTTGTTTGACCACTTCCAATTTGCCTTGATTCATGGACCTGACATTCCAGGTTCCTATGCAATATTGTTCTTTACAGCATTGGATCTTGCTGTGAGTGGCAGGAATGTGTGTGTGCGTGTCTGTGTGTTCACATGCGCACATGTGTGTTGGGCAGGGTGTGTGTGTGTTCGCGTGCGCACGTGTGTGTTGGCGAGGGGTGGCCTTGGGAAGGTCTGTCCAGCTGATGGCATCCTGTGTGTGTGTGTGTTTGCGTGCACACGTGTGTGTTGAGGACGGTGTGTGCGTGCATGTGTGCGTGTGTTCGCATGC
>SJYX01009756.1:7931-21968 GCA_006410675.1 Oreotragus oreotragus | reverse complement strand
TATGCAGATGACACCACCCTTATGGCAGAAAGTGAAGAACTAAAGAGCCTCTTGATGAAAGTGAAAGAGGAGAGTGAAAAAGTTGGCTTAAAGCTCAACATTCAGAAAACTAAGATCATGGCATCTGGGCTCACCACTTCATGGCAAATAGATGGGGAAACAGTGGAAACTGGCTGATTTCAGTTTTGGGGGCTCCAAAATCACTGCAGATGGTGATTGCAGCCATGAAATTAAAAGACACTTACCCCTTGGAAGGAAAGTTATGACCAACCTAGATAGTATATTCAAAAGCAGAGACATTACTTTGTCAGCAAAGGTCCATCTAATCAAGGCTATGGTTTTTCCAGTGATCATGTATGGATGTGAGAGTTGGACTATAAAGAAAACTGAGTGCCGAAGAATTGATGGTTTTGAATGTGGTGTTGGAGAAGACTCTTGCGAGTCTCTTGGACTGCAAGGAGATCCAACCAGTCCATGCTAAAGATCAGTCCTGGGTGTTCACTGGAAGGACTGATGTTGAAGCTGAAACTCCAATACTTTGGCCACCTCATGTGAAGAGCTGACTCATTTGAAAAGACCCTGATGTTGGCAAAGATTGAAGGCAGGAGGATAAGGGGATGACAGAGGATGAGATGGTTGGATGGCATCACTGACTTGATGGACATCAGTCTGAGTAAACTCTGGGAGTTGGTAATGGACAGGGAGGCCTGGCATGCTGAGGTTCATGGGGTTGCAAAGAGTCAGATACGACTGAATGACTGAACTAAACTGAAGCATTATTTAATTGGATTGCAAATTACTGTCAATGGCAAAGCAATAATTTATTGGGCAATATTTTTCATGCTTTATCTACCCTAAATGTCTCATGCTTCATTTCATATTTTCCATATACTGTGCTGCATATGTGCTTTCTGTGCTGTATTTGAGTGATTTCTTTTGCGCTGTCTTCCTGTTTACCATCTTCCCTTCTGTCATGTAATGCTGTTGAATTTATTCACTCCTTTTTAACTTCATTGATTATATAAATTCTAATATAGAAAGTGAAATTGAAGTCGCTCAGTCGTGTCCGACTCTTTGTGACCCCGTGGACTGTAGCCCACCAGGCTCCTCCGTCCATGGGATTCTCCAGGCAAGAATACTGGAGTGGGTTGCCATTTTCTTCTCCAGGGGATCTTCCTGACCCAGGGATTGAACCCAGGTCTCCCACATTGCAGGCAGAGGCTTTAACCTCTGAGCCATCAGGGAAGCCCAAATTCTAATATAGAATTTAGTATTTAAAGACTCTACCCTCAACAGGGCTTCCCCGGTGCTGCTAGTGGTAAAGAAGCCTCTGGTCAATGCAGAAGATGTATGAGATGTGGGTTTGACCCCTGGGTTGAGAAGATCCCCTGGAGAAGGAAATGGCAACTCAATGCAGTAACCTTGCCTGGAGAATCCCATGGACAGAGGAGCCTGGTGGGCTACAGTCCACAGAGTCATAGAGTCAGGCATGACTGAAGCAACTTAGCATGCATGCACACCCTCAACAGCCTCCATAGCAATCCTGCAGGCAGATTGGGTGGGCAAACACCTGAAGAGGGAGTCAGCCAGGCTGTATACAGTGGAGATGAATGCAGAACCCAACCTCTTGCCTGGATGATTCACTGAGACTCCTACCCCCTCAGCCCCCACCTTCCCTTTAAACACTGTCATGGCTGAGCAGAATCTTTGGAGTTGGTCTCCAGGCTTGAGTCTACCTCCTACCCAGATTGCTGGCTTTTCTGATGAAATCGCATTTCATTTCTGTTGACACTTGCCTCTTGAATTACTGGCTTTTGAGTGGTCAGCAGCTGAACTTGAGTTTGGTAACATTTTGATGTTTGTGTGAAGAAGAGAAAGAGATGAATCTATAGTTCTCAATGTAACTGCTTTGGTTTTCTTTAGTCTAAAGACACCTTCATTTATTTAAATATTTTACTTGAAATATTTTAAGTTTTCCATTAATCAGAATGTCTCAAGCATTATGCTGCTTAATGAATCACTTAAATTGCCAGGTTATATTTTAAAACTTTGGTTGCATGAATATTCATTGTAAAACAACAAGGACAATGATTTCTATTTTTATAATTAATGAGAAGATCTGCAAAAATGATTCCAGTTAGTAAAAGCAACTGCAGTGCATCCTCAAAATTTTGTCAAAGTGAATATGGTGTAATTAGAAGGGCAGTGGAAGTGTCCTTATTAAAAGCTGAATCACCTACACTTTTCAGCTGGAGCTGAGCCACGAATAACAAGACACTGCATGGGCTATCTTAAAATTACCCTTCTTCTCACTGCACAACTCCCTTTCTTAGTACATTTTCCCACAATTTTCAAAATATTTCTTACTTTAACTCATTAAATACTTTCTTGATTGGAGCAATTAAGCCTGAATTTGGATCTCCCAGTGTGATCATGATGACAGTATTTACATGATTAATTAAATTTATAATTATAATTATATCTATCTATCTACATATATATATATGGTTTTAAACCTAGCCTATCAATTTCTTTTTTCTTTAGGTTGAATCTGTCATCTTCCTGAACTTTTATGTCAATTCATTCTTCATTCTTTAAAGAACGCAGTCTCCTTTCCAGTTATGCTAGACAGCAGTTTGGCTTTGCTCTTTTTTCTCCAAAATTCCTACTTTTATTTTGCTCCCAAGGCCCCCCGTAGTTAAGGTATCCTTGACTTGAAGCTATCCTTTCCTCCTCTGCCTTTCCATCTGTCATGCACCCTTGAACATGTCTAATATGTGCCCTTACCAGAGTCCTGCCTAGACTGAGATTCTTAATTATATCTTAATCATTTTCTATATCAAATACTACCTCTGTCTCCTTTACAGCCTTCTTAAATCTTTAATCTGTGGTTTCAGATGATCTAGGATTCTGCTGCTACACTATGTTACCTCTGCATTTTTCAAAGCTCTGTATTCTCGACCTTTTCCTATAATCTTTAATGGCTTTTCATCCCTTTTTAAACTCAGTTACCAGCTCACTTGCTTTATCCTTGGTATCTTTTAAAGTTTCTTATGCTATTCTCTTGAAATGGTCCCATGAAAAATATCACAATACAGTATACCTAATCTCCATTGTGTTTCTGTGTTTATTTTCACAGTATTATTCAACATACAGTAGTTGAACTCCTACATTCTATGCTAAAAAATGTGGTGGGCACTGAATGTAAAATATGCTGTGTACACATCATCTGTTGTTACATTTACTGAACTGATTACTCAGTGTCATCATTATGAACCTAGATTCCTATTCTAGGCTATAATAAAGGGATGACTTTAAAATTGAATGAGACAAGAAGCTCCTTACATTTTGAATTCTTATCTCTGCTGCTTTTTGCAGTTTCCTGTATATCTCTGTGTTGTGTTGCTTGTATCAATATGGATACCAAGAACCATTCTCCCTACCTCTTATTTCTGCTTTTTCTTCCCAAAGCCTAGAGCAACACAGTTATAATGAAAATAGCACATAAAGAGTAAATAGGCTGAGAATTTTATCCTATTGCTCTAAGGTGGTAAGAGTTCACCCCAAACATAAGATGTGGAAATTCAGTAGTTGCACTTGGGATGCTGCATTTTATCTCCTCACACGCATGTTTTGCTTATGCCATGGTTTTCATATTTCTGCGGGACTGTTGGATACACAGGTTCAAAATAAAGATGTTTTTAAATCTGTCAGTGAGGTAGCTAGGGTATGCTAAGAATTTATTCACCTCTAAAATGCATTTGCTATGGTCACTCATTTAGGTGAAGAGAATAACACGAAGCCTTTTAGGAATGATGATGCTTTATGTCAGAAAAGCTATTTTTGAATTTTTAAAATGTACAGTTATTTGTAGTCTTGTTTTTCCTTTTAAAGTAAAGTTTTTTAGGTCATGTGTCAAGACAGTGCATTTTCTGTAGATTAGTGCAGCATGAAGAAATAANTGAATGTGGTGTTGGAGAAGACTCTTGCGAGTCTCTTGGACTGCAAGGAGATCCAACCAGTCCATGCTAAAGATCAGTCCTGGGTGTTCACTGGAAGGACTGATGTTGAAGCTGAAACTCCAATACTTTGGCCACCTCATGTGAAGAGCTGACTCATTTGAAAAGACCCTGATGTTGGCAAAGATTGAAGGCAGGAGGATAAGGGGATGACAGAGGATGAGATGGTTGGATGGCATCACTGACTTGATGGACATCAGTCTGAGTAAACTCTGGGAGTTGGTAATGGACAGGGAGGCCTGGCATGCTGAGGTTCATGGGGTTGCAAAGAGTCAGATACGACTGAATGACTGAACTAAACTGAAGCATTATTTAATTGGATTGCAAATTACTGTCAATGGCAAAGCAATAATTTATTGGGCAATATTTTTCATGCTTTATCTACCCTAAATGTCTCATGCTTCATTTCATATTTTCCATATACTGTGCTGCATATGTGCTTTCTGTGCTGTATTTGAGTGATTTCTTTTGCGCTGTCTTCCTGTTTACCATCTTCCCTTCTGTCATGTAATGCTGTTGAATTTATTCACTCCTTTTTAACTTCATTGATTATATAAATTCTAATATAGAAAGTGAAATTGAAGTCGCTCAGTCGTGTCCGACTCTTTGTGACCCCGTGGACTGTAGCCCACCAGGCTCCTCCGTCCATGGGATTCTCCAGGCAAGAATACTGGAGTGGGTTGCCATTTTCTTCTCCAGGGGATCTTCCTGACCCAGGGATTGAACCCAGGTCTCCCACATTGCAGGCAGAGGCTTTAACCTCTGAGCCATCAGGGAAGCCCAAATTCTAATATAGAATTTAGTATTTAAAGACTCTACCCTCAACAGGGCTTCCCCGGTGCTGCTAGTGGTAAAGAAGCCTCTGGTCAATGCAGAAGATGTATGAGATGTGGGTTTGACCCCTGGGTTGAGAAGATCCCCTGGAGAAGGAAATGGCAACTCAATGCAGTAACCTTGCCTGGAGAATCCCATGGACAGAGGAGCCTGGTGGGCTACAGTCCACAGAGTCATAGAGTCAGGCATGACTGAAGCAACTTAGCATGCATGCACACCCTCAACAGCCTCCATAGCAATCCTGCAGGCAGATTGGGTGGGCAAACACCTGAAGAGGGAGTCAGCCAGGCTGTATACAGTGGAGATGAATGCAGAACCCAACCTCTTGCCTGGATGATTCACTGAGACTCCTACCCCCTCAGCCCCCACCTTCCCTTTAAACACTGTCATGGCTGAGCAGAATCTTTGGAGTTGGTCTCCAGGCTTGAGTCTACCTCCTACCCAGATTGCTGGCTTTTCTGATGAAATCGCATTTCATTTCTGTTGACACTTGCCTCTTGAATTACTGGCTTTTGAGTGGTCAGCAGCTGAACTTGAGTTTGGTAACATTTTGATGTTTGTGTGAAGAAGAGAAAGAGATGAATCTATAGTTCTCAATGTAACTGCTTTGGTTTTCTTTAGTCTAAAGACACCTTCATTTATTTAAATATTTTACTTGAAATATTTTAAGTTTTCCATTAATCAGAATGTCTCAAGCATTATGCTGCTTAATGAATCACTTAAATTGCCAGGTTATATTTTAAAACTTTGGTTGCATGAATATTCATTGTAAAACAACAAGGACAATGATTTCTATTTTTATAATTAATGAGAAGATCTGCAAAAATGATTCCAGTTAGTAAAAGCAACTGCAGTGCATCCTCAAAATTTTGTCAAAGTGAATATGGTGTAATTAGAAGGGCAGTGGAAGTGTCCTTATTAAAAGCTGAATCACCTACACTTTTCAGCTGGAGCTGAGCCACGAATAACAAGACACTGCATGGGCTATCTTAAAATTACCCTTCTTCTCACTGCACAACTCCCTTTCTTAGTACATTTTCCCACAATTTTCAAAATATTTCTTACTTTAACTCATTAAATACTTTCTTGATTGGAGCAATTAAGCCTGAATTTGGATCTCCCAGTGTGATCATGATGACAGTATTTACATGATTAATTAAATTTATAATTATAATTATATCTATCTATCTACATATATATATATGGTTTTAAACCTAGCCTATCAATTTCTTTTTTCTTTAGGTTGAATCTGTCATCTTCCTGAACTTTTATGTCAATTCATTCTTCATTCTTTAAAGAACGCAGTCTCCTTTCCAGTTATGCTAGACAGCAGTTTGGCTTTGCTCTTTTTTCTCCAAAATTCCTACTTTTATTTTGCTCCCAAGGCCCCCCGTAGTTAAGGTATCCTTGACTTGAAGCTATCCTTTCCTCCTCTGCCTTTCCATCTGTCATGCACCCTTGAACATGTCTAATATGTGCCCTTACCAGAGTCCTGCCTAGACTGAGATTCTTAATTATATCTTAATCATTTTCTATATCAAATACTACCTCTGTCTCCTTTACAGCCTTCTTAAATCTTTAATCTGTGGTTTCAGATGATCTAGGATTCTGCTGCTACACTATGTTACCTCTGCATTTTTCAAAGCTCTGTATTCTCGACCTTTTCCTATAATCTTTAATGGCTTTTCATCCCTTTTTAAACTCAGTTACCAGCTCACTTGCTTTATCCTTGGTATCTTTTAAAGTTTCTTATGCTATTCTCTTGAAATGGTCCCATGAAAAATATCACAATACAGTATACCTAATCTCCATTGTGTTTCTGTGTTTATTTTCACAGTATTATTCAACATACAGTAGTTGAACTCCTACATTCTATGCTAAAAAATGTGGTGGGCACTGAATGTAAAATATGCTGTGTACACATCATCTGTTGTTACATTTACTGAACTGATTACTCAGTGTCATCATTATGAACCTAGATTCCTATTCTAGGCTATAATAAAGGGATGACTTTAAAATTGAATGAGACAAGAAGCTCCTTACATTTTGAATTCTTATCTCTGCTGCTTTTTGCAGTTTCCTGTATATCTCTGTGTTGTGTTGCTTGTATCAATATGGATACCAAGAACCATTCTCCCTACCTCTTATTTCTGCTTTTTCTTCCCAAAGCCTAGAGCAACACAGTTATAATGAAAATAGCACATAAAGAGTAAATAGGCTGAGAATTTTATCCTATTGCTCTAAGGTGGTAAGAGTTCACCCCAAACATAAGATGTGGAAATTCAGTAGTTGCACTTGGGATGCTGCATTTTATCTCCTCACACGCATGTTTTGCTTATGCCATGGTTTTCATATTTCTGCGGGACTGTTGGATACACAGGTTCAAAATAAAGATGTTTTTAAATCTGTCAGTGAGGTAGCTAGGGTATGCTAAGAATTTATTCACCTCTAAAATGCATTTGCTATGGTCACTCATTTAGGTGAAGAGAATAACACGAAGCCTTTTAGGAATGATGATGCTTTATGTCAGAAAAGCTATTTTTGAATTTTTAAAATGTACAGTTATTTGTAGTCTTGTTTTTCCTTTTAAAGTAAAGTTTTTTAGGTCATGTGTCAAGACAGTGCATTTTCTGTAGATTAGTGCAGCATGAAGAAATAAACTTAAAATGAATTTTTTGTATATTTAACCTTATAAACTTGTGACTCTCATTTGTCTTTGGAAGCAATTAGATGTAGACCTAGAGATAGAGCATGGGAAGGAACCTGACTGTATAAATGGAAGAGACATCCGAAATACTGAAGAACAAGGACTTCTGAGCTATGAAATAATTTAGCAAATCATGCAAGAAACATAAGACCAATATAATCATCACACACACACAGACTAAAAGAAGTTCAGTCCCTAAGTAATATTTACCATGAGATTCTTCATACTATATTGAATCTTTTGGAGAAAAAAAATTTTTTTTAGAAAATACCTTTCTAAGCTATATATAATATTTCTGGGGGAGTCTCTGGTTTCTATGAATACCAAGGGAAATCTCTCCACTGCTCATTCAAAGGAGATGTTTCTACAAAGTCAAATACACAAATAAACATACCCTACTTCACTGTGTGTTGACTTTTTAAAAGAACAAGTCTGCTGAGCCAGATGGCCTCAAACTGTGGCATTGCTAAGCCTCTGCCTCTGACCTGGGGTCACCACAGCTACAAAGCTGGAGGGAGGTGTGTTTGCAACTATTTCCTGATCCCACTTCACCCTGGAAAAAGTGAGCTTGAATGTAAGTGGTTGAATATAAACTGAATTGTGTGTGTGTTTTTTTTTTTTTTTTAATGTGTAACACTGAGCAGTGAGAAACCTTCTATCGTTATTTTTAACAAACTCTGCTCTGCCTGCCCTGCTCCTCCAATATATGCAAGGCATTGACAGAAAGTTCTGTCCAAGGCCTTTGGGTGAAAAATTCATGAAAAGCCCTCTTATGTTGGTTGGTAATTATATGTAACTCTCTGCCACCACTAGTCTGAGACAAGAAACAGACAGGAAAGGAAGAAAGAGGAGAGTGGTCTGTGGCCTCCACAAGCCCCAACAGTTATCTGCCAGGGGTGGCTAGTCCTGGAGAGGGCAGGAGGGTCACCAGGGGGAGTCTGAGATAAAGTCTTCCTCCAAGAATAAAATCAGGAAGATTCAAAATGTAATGGATGAGATTAGTTATCTGCGGAAGTGATATACCCTAAGGAACAGCCAAAAAGATTATGTGGAGAAATTCAGAGACACCCTGAGGAATCTGACAGTGGTGGCAGCTTGATGGTATCCCTGTATTTCCAGTAACAATCTAATCAGGGTAAATGGATGAACCTGTAACACAATCAAGCAAGAACTTAATCTGTGATAGTGAACAGATTAAGTACTCCAATCACAATCAATTGTACTGTAACCCACCTGAAGAGAGAACCATATCAGCAGATGGTGGGAGTGTTGGGGGCATCTGTGAGAAAGTGGTGAGACCAGGGAGCCAGGATTTGTCTGTGACTCCTGCTCCCTCCAGCGTGAGAAGGGCAGCCTCAGCACTCCACGTCCAAACCCAAACCTCTGTTTCCATAGTAATTTGTATTTCAAAGGCTTTATTCACATGTGGATTTGCCTACAGGGGCAAGAGCATCCTTATTAGCAAAGCAGCCTTCCCTATCAGTTTGGAGGCCAAAGGACTGCATTTTAGAATTAAAATAACAGCCAAAGCGCAGTCAGCAAAATGAATAAAGTAATAGGATCCTGTTAATTCAACAGCTTCTATGGAACAACTACTATATTCAAGCCGCTGGTCTAGGAGGTGGGGATTCTGTGTCGTGCCCACGCGGAGCGTTCATTTTAAAAAGGAAGACAGACATTAAACAATTAGGTACCCAATATATTATTTTGTTGCAATTGTGACTATTCATAGGAAAAAAATACACAGGATTTATTTGAACAGAAACAAACAAACAAAACTGCAAAGGCCCCTGAGTTGATCTGAGCTTTAAAGAAAGCTCTTAGGAGACGCTCCCTTTGGTTGAGTTATGCTTACAAAGGGGACACTCGCCGAGTCAGAAACAACTGAGCAACTATCACTGGCACTTACAAAGGGGAAAGGGATGGAGGAAAATGAGAATAAATACAAGTGATAGGAACAGAGTGAAGGGACGAAGTAGGTGTTTAAATAGTTAATCCCACTAGGGGATTATAAGTAGAAAAATATGGGAGACCTCTGTAAGTTAATGATCACTGGAGAGGGCAGGTTTGCTTAACCACAAAACCATGCAACAGAGGCACGAGGCAAGCCTCAAAACAATAAAACAATGGTGGCAAGAGAACCACAGCCTGCGCAGTGAGCTCAGCAAGTCAGTGACCCCAGGACATGCTCTCTGCACACATGATAAACAATAATTTGTGGATGTAGCTTGACCATGAAGGGCCAAAAGTGCTCCCCTGCTCAACCTGGAGGAGGAGCTGATGATGGAAGCATTTCTACTTAAGAAAGACAAAGAATATCTTCTTCCCCTCACTTTTCCTTTGATTATAAAACTGTAGCCAGTAAGTTCTCAGGGCATGGCATTTCTCACCCGCCTGCTTGTAAATCTCACAAGGGTCCTATTCTAATAAATCACCTCTTATCTATCACTTTGCTCTCACTGCATTCTTGTCTGCACTGAGACATAAAGGACTATGGCACCAGAGCTCTTTGGAGTCCCTTTAAGGACACGGAACTATTTCACAAGTTGAGGGAGTAAAATTAGATGAATACTGTGTATATAGTGATGACAGTACGTAGCTCAAAAATGACCTGTAACAAAACAGTTATCCACGGAGAAATGATTTAGAAAGACTTGCTAATATTTAAGATTGGCTCCAAGAGAGACTTAATGACCTACATTCCAGAGATAATGTGCTCTCCAGAAATGAATACCTTCCAGTATTTTTAGAACAGATAGTCTTCACAATTTTATATCCCTGGAGATGACCAGGGGTCAGAATTATCTATGCTCACTCCCAAACCAAAAATGAAGATTTCCGGAGACAGCTTCTTTTTGTGTTATTGATGCAGTCCCTCTTAATAGCTGGACAATCAGCTAACAGGAGGTGAGACCCATCTGGGGATTCAAGAGTGGCCGGCATAAAAGTGAGATGACTGCCTGGCGGGCTACAGTCCAAAGGGTCACAGAGTCAGACACAACTGAAGTGACTTAGCACACACACCCGACTGCAAAGAAATGCTGAAAACAGAGCATTTTGCTCTAATTTCCTGTTCAAGACAGAGAAGGGTTATTGAAGTTTTAGAGCGAGCAAGTGCATGCTTTGAGTGGGTCTCAAGGGCGCTCGAGCAGAAGCTGCATCACCCAGACGCGTGGTAGGAGTCGGGGGATTGCCAAACCCTGCACCATGGAAAAGAAGAGGGAGCCACCGTATCAGCTCCCCAGTCAGAAACCACATCAGAAAGGGAGTGGGAGCAGGTGAAGCAGCAAATCTAAACGTGAATCAGAAGTTGCACCTAATTCTGTGTAGCTGCTAAGTTGTGTCTGACTCTTTGCATCCCCATGGACTGTAGCCTGCCAGGCTCCCCTCTCCGTGGGTTTCTCCAGGCAAGAATACTGGAGTTGGTTGCCATTTCCTCTTCCAGGCACCTCCTTACAGAAACACAGAGAAAATATTTTGGAGAGAAGCTCCAAAGATTATGAAGAAAACCAGTTTACTGACTGGGGCTAAGATTATACTGAGACAGAATTTAAAACTGTATACCTTAAACTTTTATTGAGAAATTATTTGTTTGGAGTGTTATGCTAAACATTATGGGGGCTTAACAAATTCTGCTTTTTAGAAGTCTGCACTTTCATAAATGCAAGATTTGGTGCCAAAGCTGCTTAGAAGAAAGAAAATCAGCACAAGAGAAGATGGATAGATGGAAGGAGAGATGGATGGATGGACGGAAGGCAAGAAAGAAAAGAAGGAAAGGATATTCTAAAACACCACATACAAAGGGAATGGTTAAATTTTTTCTCCAGGTCTCTAGCTTGTGAAATCTTAAGTGAAACATTATTTTCTTCTTATTTTCTACCCCCTGTGAATTGTTTGCTTGACATTCAAGACAGAATATTTCACACTCTAAGATGAAGGCTATTTGTTTTGTTTTCTTCTGAAAGTCTATTGGGTAGTTTTCATCAAGGAGTCTTCATGGAAGTTTTAATATGTATAAAAGAGGATCTTACTTTAAATAACTGTGGAGTGAACCAACCACTGGCCCAAAAGCAGGAAAGAAGAAAAGATTTAAAAATGATGGGCCAGAAATAGCAGACAGCAAGGGCTGCACTACTTTCAAAACACACAAGAGGAGAAAACAGTTTAAAATCATCTGCAAAGAGAATGACATGATTAAATTTTTAATAATGCAAATCTGTTGTCGTTTACTCGCTGAGTCATGTCCGATTCTTTGCAACCCCATGGACTATAGTCCACCAGGCTCCTCCTCTATCCATGGGATTCTCCAGGCAAGAATACTGGAGTAGGTTGCCCTTTCCTTCTGGTGATCTTCCAATCCAGAGATTGAACCCACATCTCCTGCATTGGCAGGCAGATTCTTTACCTCTAAGTCACCAGAGAAGCCCAATAATGCAAATAACAAATATTAAAACTCCTTCAGAACCACATTTTAGACTTGGAAAAGGGTTTTAGAAATATTCCTATATAACCTTCTTGCTTTTATGGCTGAAAAACCCTGAGGTTCAAGAAAAGTCCAGAATCTTGGCACAGCTGGACATTACTTGGTGGTGATTATTGTTACCATTTAGTGGCAGGGCTGGAATTAGTAACCAGTTGGCCTGACTCCTAGTCCATTCATTGTTTTTTTCCCATCTTACATCCTCATTCCACCTCAAAAATTAATTTACCTGTTACAACACACTTTAAAAAAAAGTTTTACATGCTTATTCTAATTCATTTAGATGAATAAAATTTTTCTGAAACACATGCAGATACTCTGCTCAACAGTGGTTCCCACACTTAACGTTATAGACAGGTTACCTGGAGCACTGTTAAAACAGGCCTAGCTGGGCTTCCATCTGGGAGCATTTACTGAGTTCTAAGGTGATGCTGAGGTTGTAGTACATTTTTGTTTTAAATAAAGTTTTAAAAATTATTTATTTATTTGGCTACACTGGGTATCAGTTGCAGCACACATCCACATTTTTATTAGCACTTTTCTGAGCACTGGTCCTAGGAGACAGACAATAGTTATAGCAAATCGTTCTGGAAAGTTGGATAAGAACAACCGACAGTTTTCAATGAGGGAGCAACATGGGACTAATGACCAGTTAGTAAAGAATCTGCCAGCAATGCGGGAGACCTGGGTTTGATCCCTAGGTTGAGAAGATCCCCTGGAGAAGGGAACAGCTACCCATTCCAGTATTCTTGCCTGGAGAATCCCATGGACAGAGGAGCCTGGTGGACTACAGTCCATGGGGTCACAAAGAGTTGGACACAAGCGAGCGACTAAGCACAGCACAGCTCAGCAGGTGTTAGCTCTATCACCATTCAGAGGTGTAATCAGTACCCCCTTTCCAGGCTAAATAGGCCTTTACAAACACTTCTCTCTGCCCACAGCCTCTTCCTATGCCCTGCCTGGCACACTCCCCCTCCCCAGCCTTACTCCTGGTGTCTTTCAGATTGTCATGGGAATTCCTTCCCCATCTTCTCCTTGTATCCTGTATCTCTGTCTCACTGAACTGTAATTGTGAGTGATGCTTTGAAGGCTCACTTCCCTCCAAAGACTTTAAACATCTTGAGGAAATATTCTTCATCTACATTTTCAGCACTTTGAGCCTAGCACAGCAGCAGGTACGGCAATAACATCTGTTGAATGAATGCTTTTATCAATGAGGATAGCGAGAGAAAATAAATATAATATCCATATGATAGAACTAATTCTCTGTGAGTGAAATGCATGGTTCTCAGTTATGTGTTTATTATCCATCCATCCATTTTATCCTTAGCAGGCCTATAAATAAAATGAAAACTTGTGTCCAAAAAAAAAGCATGTGAACATGTGTAAATGTAATTTCACATGATACAAAACATTTCATGCAAGTATTCATCAAGTACTACCCAAAAGTTTAGCACCATTGATGATAATACATTTATTTATTGCTGTACGATTTCCTCTAGAGATGGGATTTTACAATGTACCATCTCCTCTAGTGTCTAGGATTTTACAATGGGAGAAAAAAAACCTTTGATAAAACCTGAGGCCCTTCTAACGACATCCATTCTGGTAGGAATCAGACGCTGAATTTATTTGATGACATTCCTGGCTGGACCTAAGAACCTTACAGTGTACTCACTTCCATTTTAGGAACTCTAATTTTTGAAATTTTGTCTTTATTAGTTTCTTAGTTATGTTTTCTGGACTTGTATGGAATAAATATGATTATTTTTCATATCAGTACCTCAGATTCCTAAAGACAGTCATCATGGTCCATTCAGCATGTTTTAGTCAAAAAAGGGATTAAAAAAAAAAAAAAGAAACTGTTTTTTTCTTTTTTTTTTTGCATTTTTTAAGAAAGAAATACTTATCCAGTACATTTACTAATTCAAATGCAACTATATGTTTACATGAGATGTGTATAAGAGACAGCATCCGAAATACTGAAGAACAAGGAC
>SJYX01009755.1:180234-219842 GCA_006410675.1 Oreotragus oreotragus | reverse complement strand
AACAACCTAGATGTCCATCAGCGGATGAATGGATAAGAAAGCTGTGGTATATATACACAATGGAGTATTACTCAGCCATTAAAAAGAATACATTTGAATCAGTTCTAATAAGATGGATGAAACTGGAACCAATTATACAGAGTGAAGTAAGCCAGAAAGAAAAACACCAATACAGTATACTAACACATATATATGGAATTTAGAAAGATGGTAATGAGGACCCTGTATGCAAGACAGCAAAAGAGATACAGATGTGTAGAGCGGACATATGGACTCTGAGGGAGAAGAAGAGGGAGAGGGAGAGGGTGGGATGATTTGGGAGAATAGCATTGAAATATGTATACTATCATGTAAGAAATGAATTGCCAGTCTATGTTCAATGCAGGATGCAGGATGCTTGGGGCTGGTGTATGGGGATGATCTGGAGGGATGAGGTGGGGTGGGAGGTGGGAGGGGGGTTTATGTTTGGGAGTTCGTGTAAAAAAATAAATAAATACAAAAAATAAAAATAAATAAAAATAAATCTCACATCTAATAAATAAATAAATAAAAATAAATAAATAAATAAAAAGGTCATACACCACGATTAAGTGGGATTTACCCCAGGGATGCAAGGATATTTCAATATCCGCCAATCAATCAATGTGATACACTCTATCAACAAACTGAAGAATAAAAACCATATGATCATCTCAGTAGATGGAGAAAAGGCTTTTGACAAAATGCAACAACCTATTTATGATAAAAAGTCTCCAGAAAGTGGGCCTTAGAGGGTACATGCTGCTGCTGCTGCTGCTGCTGCTAAGTTGCTTCAGTCATGTCCGACTCTGTGTGACCCCATCGATGGCAACCCACCAGGCTCTTCTGTCAACTGGAATTCTCCAGGCAAGAATACTGGAGTGAGCTGACATTTCCGTCTCCAATGCATGCATGCATCCTAAGTTGCTTGTCGTGCCTGACTTCATAGACGGCAGCCCGACTCCCCTGTCCCTGGGATTTTCCAGGCAAAAATACTGGAGTGCGATGCCATTTCCTTCTCCAAGAGGGTACATACCTCAACATAATAAAGGTCATATATGACAAACCTACAGCTGGCATCATAGGTGAAAAGCTGAAAGCATTTCCTCTAAGATCAGAAACAAGTCAAGGATGTCCACTCTCACCACTTTCACTCAACATAGTTTTGGAAGTCCTAGCTACAACAATCAGAGAACAAAAGGAAGTACAGGGAATCTAAACCAGAAAAGAAGGAAGTTAGACTGTCACTTTTTCCAGATGACATGATACTATACACTGAAGATTCTAGACTCACCAGAAAACTACTAGAGCTCATCAGTGAATATGGGAAAGTTGCAGGTTACAAAATTAATACACAGAAGTCTGATGCATTTCTATACACTAACAATGAACTACCAGAAAGAGAAATTCAAGAAAAAATTCCATTTAACGTTGCATCAAAAAGAACAAAATACTCAGGCATAAATCTACCTAAGGAAATAAAGTACCTATACTTCAAAAACTGTAACATGTTGATGAAAGAAATCGAAGGAGACATAAACAGATGGATGTACCATGTTTATCCAAGGATATACCATGTTTGTGGAAGAATCAATATTGTTAGAATGACTATACTACCCAAAGCAATATACAGATTCAGCACAATCCCTATCAAATTACCAATGGCAATTTTCACAGAACTAGAACAAAAAATTCTCAAATTTTGTATGGAGGCACAAAAGACCCCAAATAGCCAAAGCAATCTTGAGAAAGAAAAATGGAGCTGGAGGAATCAGGCTCCCTGACTTCAGAGTATACTACAAAGCTACAGTCATCAAAACAGTACGGTAACATCACCAAAAAAAAGAAAAAAAAAAAAAAAAACAGAAATATAAGTCAATGGAGCAGGATAGAAAACCCAGAAATAAGCCCATGCACCTATAGTCAATTAATCTATGACAAAGAAGGCAAGACTACACAATGTTGGAAAGACAGTGTCTTCAACAAATGGTGCTGGAAAAACTGGACAGCCACATGTAAAAGATGAAATTAGATCATTTCTTAACTCTACACACAAAAATAAGCTCAAAATGGCTAAAGGCCTAAACTTTAAACTGGATACTACAAAACTCTTAGGAAAACATATGCAGAACATTCTCTGACATAAATCACAGCAACATCTTTCTTATTCATTTCCCAGAATAATGTAAATAAAACCAAAAATAAACAAATGGGACCTCTTAAACTCAAAAGCTTTTGCACAGCAGAGGAAACAATAAACAAAACAAAAAGACAGCTCACAGATGGGGAGAAAATATTTGCAAATGATGTCCTGATAGGAGACTAGTCTCCAAGATCTACAAACAGCCTATGACACTTAACAGCATCAAAACAAACAACCCACTCAAAAAAAATGGGCAGAAGACCTGAATAGACATTTCTCTAAAGAGAACATACAGATGGCCCAAAAAATGGGCAGAAGACCTGAATAGACAGTTGTCTAAAGAGAACATCAGATGACCAGTAAGCACCTTAAAAGATCTTCAACATCACTAGTTATTTGAGAAATGCAAATCAATCAAAACTACAATGAGACGTTACCTCACACTGGTCAGAATGGCTATCATCAAAAAAATCCACAAACAACAAATGCTGGAGAGGCTCAGGGGAGAAGGGAACCCTCCTGCACTGTTGTTGGGAATGTAAATCGGTACACCCACTATGGAGAACAGGATGGAGGTTCCTTAAAAAGCTAAAACTAGAGCTACTGTAAGACCCTGCAATCCCACCCATTCCTGGGCATACATCCAGAGAAAAACATGGCCCAAAAAGATACACGCACCCCAATGTTCACTGCGGCACTGTTTATAACAGCCGAGACATGGAAACAACCTAAATGCCTATTGACAGAGGAACGGATGAAGAAGATGTGGGGGGTGGGTATGTGTAATGCTGCTGCTGCTGCTAAGTCACTTCAGTCGTGTCCGACTCTGTGTGACCCCATAGACGGCAGCCCACCAGGCTCCCCCATCCCTGGGATTCTCCAGGCAAGAATACTGGAGTGGGTTGCCATTTCCTTCTCCAATGTTTAATGCTACACTTCTACAATCTCATGCGTTATACTGCACAAAGTTATATTACTCAGCCATTAAGAAGAATGAAAAAAGGCCAGTAAGGCCATTTGCAACAACATGGACGGACCTACTGAGTGTCATATTGAGAGAGTTAAGTCAAACAGAGAAGGAGAAGCATCACATGACATCTCTTATATGTGGAATCTAAAAAAACAAATGATACAAATGAATTTACAAAACACAAAGAGACTCACAGACTTAGATAACCAATCCACGGTTGTCAGAGGGGAAGGGATAAGTTAAGGACACTGGGAAGGTCATCTACACACTGCTATATTTAAAATGGATAACCACCAAAAACCTATTGTATAGCACATGGAACTCTGCTCAGTGTTATGTGCCAGCCTGGATGGAAGGAGAGTTTGGGGGATAATGGATACAGATATATGTATGACTGAGTCCCTTCACCATTCACCAGAAACGATCACAACACTGTTATTCAGCTACACTCCAATACAAAATGTTTTTGGTGTTAAAAGAAATGAAAATTAAATTTAAAAAAATTATCACAGCTACCTACTAACTGAAATCTGAAATCTGTATTACTGACAGAGACCTCAAAATTGGGGGCATTAAAACCTCAAAAGAAACTTCCTACCTAAGACTTCATGTAGGTACCACTGAATAATATTAGAGACCGTATTCTAACCTCACACTGTGCCCCCACTTCTGGATAAGCAATACCTCTACTACTGTTTCATTTATCCCTATATTATAGGGGTAATAAAAGAACAGTATCATACTAAAATATATTATTTATTAAAAGCACGAAAATAATGAAGGGTAACAAACCAAGCAAAATTAATGAATTCAGTACAAATTCGACCCAGTCAAGGAGCTGGGGGAACTACTTAAGGATTAAATCCAAGGGTCATAAAATGAAAATAAAGATCTCAGGAAAAGAGAAGCTATGGATAAAATCAAGAGGTGAATCAAAATCAAGAACTTGAGAAATAAAGAAGCTACAGTAAAAGACTAAATGTTGACTATAGTGCTTATTAAATACAAATACATTTAAGTATAAAATTGAGAATAATTACTCCAGCAACAGATAGTCTGATCATATCTGTTTGCCTAAGAGGACCCAAACTATATTCACTGTCCCTGCATAATCACTAATATGACCTCCTTTTTCTCTCACAAATATCCTTGTCTGGATAAGGTTATATGGTTGCTCAAGATATATAACACTTACATTATGTTCCAAAATTAGAAAAAGTAATTTATCAAGCATTTGGAGACAGGGGAGGGAATGTAAGAGAACAAAATTTTTTACATTTTCTACAGTATATAGTTAAATTAGACTTTAAGTAAAACACAGTATTATTTAAAGCAGTAGGTAATCTGCGCATTTGAAGAAAAGAAGAATACTTAAGTCTGCAACTTACTTTAAAAAAGGTGAAGAGTGATGACAGGACAGACACATAATAAAGAAAGCACAGTATAATGCTGATTGTATTCAAAGACTCTGGGTAGCAATGTTTCTGAGTATTCACTGTACAATTCTCTCAACTTCTATGTACAGTTTGAAACACTTAAAATAAAATATTGTAGGAAAATGAAATTCACCTAATACTAATGACAGTTGTTTCTAGGTGATTAAATTTAATGAATTTATTTATTTATTTGCTCTCATCTGTGAACATTTCTATTTGGCCTTTTGTGATAAGGTATTATTTTACAATGTCATTTTATAACCATAATGCTAGTTTCTTAAATAGTTGTTGCCTGTTACCAGCTGCGTCACTTTACCAACAAAAGTCCATATAGTCAAAGCTATGATTTTTCCAGTAGTCTGTAGAGATGTACAGTTGGACCATAAAAAAGGCTGAGGACCCAAGAATTGATTTTTTTTGAATTGTGGAGCTAAAGAAGATTCTTGAGAGTCCCTTAAAGTGCAAGGAAATCAAACGAGTCAACACTAAAGGAAATCAACCCTGAATATTCACTGGAAGGAATGATGCCAAAGCTGAAGCTCCAATACTTTGGCCATTTAATGAGAAGAGCTGACTCACTGGAAAACACCCTGAGACGCTGGGAAAGACTGAAGGCAAAAGGAGTAGGGGGCAGCAGAGGATGAGATGGTTAAATGGACATGAATTTGAGCAAACTCCAGTAGATAATGGAAGACAAAGGAGCCCGGCATACTACTGTTCATGGGGTCACAAAGAGTTGGACACAACTTAGCACCTGAACAGCAACAATCAGTTACTTATCAGTTTCTATCATTAAATTATTAAAATAAACCCTCATATTGTGTCTCATTCATTATGTCCCCGGTGACCAGCCTGGTACTTGACTCCTAGATGAATACTCATATAGCCAAGTAACTAATGGAACAACTTACTGGAAATACAGAAATAGAATAAAATAGCTCTCTCATAAGTAACACAGTCCTGGGTCAAGACACCTTTCTCCATCTCCTTGTGGCAGGAGAATTATTCTTTCAAAAACATTTGTTATTATGTGTCAGGAAGTACTGAACAGGAGGCTTCCTGTGTGCTGTTTTGGATCTGTCAGGAATTCTCTGTTCCTCATTAATTCCTAAATACTCAGGAATCAAGAGGAGAGGCAAGCCTCTCCCAGGACTGAGGAATCCAGGCACTTCCTTCACTAGTTTTTCTATATGGTGATAAGTACCCTCTTCCTTCTTGTGAACCATACGGTAAAAGTGATTGTTTACAACTCTCTCTCTCTTTAATATGGATCGCCTATGTTTTTTAAGTCTGGAATTTTAATCTTTATCTTTGCTGAGAATAACTACCTTGTAAGACAGTATATATGTCCACACCATGTTGATTAAAACACCTTTGCTCCATCAGAGCTCTGGTCCCCATGTCTTTCTCTTTCTTTCTCTCTCTCAGGCTATTTCATTGGAGCGCAGAGGCCCTCTGAGTTCACTTTCCTGCCCGGGCATCTAAGACCCTCTTGAGAAGGCGCTCTGCACCTTCACCCCATCAAGAGGGCATCTGAGGCCTCCATGAACAGAGCCAGTACTGTGCCAGGGGCTTTATTGGCTTTCTGCGTAAACCAAGGAATATCAGCCTCTTTCTCTCCTTTACTTTCTTATCGTCAACTCCAGACCACCAGGTTCTGGTCCATTAAAGGGTCTCAACAATTATGATAAGAGACAGCAGCCCAAGATGAAAGGTGATCATTAAAACTTGGAAGGAGTGTGTACATAAGGTCCCACATGTTTGGTGGTAATATTCATTGGTAAAAATATTACAAAAACAGAACATTTTTTCCTTTTCACATATGCATGTTATATTTGGAGATAAGATGTGTGTCCATAAAAAGGAGATTAGTTAAATCATAAAATAGTATGAAATGAAACACTATCACAGTCATTAACAAGATGAGACAAACTTACCTAAAAGGACAGTCACAGCTTACCTTTAAGTAAATTCAAAAGGATTACGCATCACAACACTATGTACAGAAAGAACCATTTCATATTTTAAAAATAAACGTGTGCCTACTCACTCATTAACTTATTTTATACACTGTGAAGTAAAGTAAGGTGTTAGTCCCTCAGTCATGTCCAACTCTTTGCAACCCCATGGTCTGTAGCCCACCAGGCTCCTCTGTCCATGGGATTCTTCAAGCAAGAATAGTGGAGCGGGTTGCCACTCCCTTCTCCAGGGAATTTTCCCCACTCAGGGGTCAAACCCAGGTCTCCTACATTGCAGGTAGATTCTTTACTGCTGATACACTGTACATGCTAAATATCTTAAAGGATATACAGCAAATTGACAGTGGTTTATTTCTAGAGAAGATTATAGGGGTATATGTATTCTACTTTATAAATTTCTGTGTTATTTGAAATACTCACGTGTGTTACTTTATAAACAACAGTTACTACCAAGTGGAAATACACAGTGAAAGATATACCCAAAAAAGAACAGTTAAATGGCAAGACACTCTGATTTTTCTAGGAAGAAATGTGTGACTCAGCCAGGGACTGCCTCAGATACTCCATAGGTTTTTGCTGTTCCTATATAACCTTCTTATCTGTGGACTGACTCTGCTCTCTTTGAAGCTTTGTTCATTTCACTTCAATCTAATCTTTACTTTCTAGTCAGACAGGTAACTGAGAAAGTGAAGACATTTCAATATATTCCAACTTGAACAGTTACCACTACATTCATTTTTATTGATAAAAAACTCAGATCATTTCAGTAAAAATGACCTGGAGTAAGTATCAAAAGTTCTTCTTCAATTACAAGATTTTATGTATCTCTTTACTAAGAAACTGAAGAAAGCAATCCCAGATATTTCAGATCTAATTTAGTGAACCATTAGAAAGAAGAGATACAAGAAACTAATATAAATGCAACAAATAAAACCATTTTCCTGAGTCTAGTAAGATATACTTTTGAGCTTTTCTGGTAATAAACATGCCAGAAATTGACAGATTTAGGGCTACTGAGTTACTGCAGAGGAACACAGTCTTACCCATGTTAATTGAGTTTTCATTCTGCTACCATAAACATCAATTGCTATTTAAAGGCTTTCTTTTACAGTCTAAGTACACAGTTGGCCAAAAGGTTCATTTGGGTTTTTCCATAAACCCAAACAAACCTTCTGTTCAATGCAATGGAAAAGCAAAAAGCAGACAAATGTTTGAGTTAGTCACAAAATATCAACTATACAGTTATGTACAGAGGTAACCCCTACATACCTGAAGAAATTAGTACCCTTTCAACTAACCTATCTCTGTACCACTTCTTTTTTATTTCAATCTTTTCAATATTACAGGTGTGTCTGCTGCTGCTGCTGCTGCTGCTGCTAAGTCTGAACACTTTTATTCCATCTTATTCTCCTCTCTCCCATTTAGGTAAAAGTATTACTTCTTTTAAATCTATCTTTATATCTATAGAGGCAAACACCAAAACAGGTATATAAAGTCATCAGCAATATAAAATATAGTTTTATATTTTAATTGGCATAATGTTCTCTTCTAATTTCATACTGAAACTTTAAGCCATTCTAATTTCATACTGAAACTTTTAAGCAAAAGTTTTGTTTTAGAAATTTATGCATGTTGACATATATAGGTATAATCATTTATTTCCATTGCTGTAGAGTATTTATAAGAATTATAAGCATTTTTAAAATTCTTATGAACAATGAGCACTGTTCACGGTTTTGAGACTCTCTCCATAAGACTTCTTAAACTGGATCTTCACTGCTTCCATAATCAGAATTAAGACAGACCATGAACTTGGAAAGAGATAAACATATATCTTCATTTTCACAAATCTCTAACTAAAATTTAACATTTCAATTATAAATGGAAATAACAAACACCAGAGAATAAACACTATCTGTGAATCTGTGACCAATAAAAATCAGGGGTCTTCTCTTCTATTCTATTTGTCACACATGGCTCTGCATACTGTAATACTCCTCAATACTTAGAACTCACAACAGTTATCAGACCTGTCATTAGATTCTTGTTGCGACTTCAAAAAGAGACAAACATTATTGCATCATATTTATATTTTGATAACAATATTTCAATGAGGTTATCATCCTTTGTACTTCTACATACATTATTCATTTTAAAATTATTCTGCAAGAAGTGCATAGGCTTTCCAAGACTGTTAAATCTGCCCACAGCACATAAAAAAGTTAGTAACCAATTATAAGATATTGCCAAATGGTATATCCAAACTAATTATGCTAATTTAGATTCTCATCAACAATATATGAGTTCCTATTTTCCTACATCTTTATCAACACTAAAACTGGCAGATTTTTTTTTAAAAATTTCAGTCTAATGAACCAACAGTATCTCAGTCTTCTTGTAATTTCCATATCCCTGATGATCAATGATATCACACGCATTTTAATGTTTACTAACCACTCAGATTTCCTCTATGAACTGCCTGTTCAGATCACTTACCTATTTTTCAATTGAGTTGTCATTTCTTATAAAATTGTAGTAGTTCCTTACTAGTAATTAACTAGCAATGTATTAGTCATTAATATTAATCATTTGCATTAGTGACAACTATCTTCTGTCATCTAGGACTTGGCATAAAATTTTATTTATGATGTCTTCTGTCATACCCTTGTGCTCCTTAATGTGGTCAAAATCAATCTTTTCCTTTATAATCTGCACTTCTTTGTTACTTATTTAAAAAGACCTTCTCTCTCCTTTGACATCATAAATATTTTCCTAAACTGATAACATTAAATCTTATTTTTGTTATTTTTATTTATGGTATGAGGTAATATTCTTATTTTTCTACAGATGACTTTCACTGTCTTTCTTCTTTGTATAAAACAACAAAGAAATAGCTAATAGAGATTAAATGCATGCTACATTCTAGGCACTATAGTTAACAGTCTGTATGTGTGTTTGTGTGTATGTATGTGTATGTGTGTATGTATATGTGTGTATAAGTGTGCACGTGTGCACGCTCACATACTGTTGCAAAGATGAGGCAATTTGCTCAAGACACAGAGATGATTACTTGTGCTGACTGACCACAAACTCTATGTTGTGTATCACAGACACTGCATCACCTCATTCCAACATTAGAAACTGCCTCTAATAAGTTCAACAATACTTTTAACAAGTGAGTGTAAAAGTGTGAAGCTATAAAAAATGCAATCATTTAAAAAATTCTAGGGTAATAAAACCTATTAAATCTTTTTCATCATTGCTGTATTAAAGTTCATTTAATGGAGATTTTTTTGCCAGAGAAATCAGATTTTATCATATACTCTATACAGACTCCACAGAAAGTAAGTAGTTATGTGTAAATAGCAGGCAATAAAAAGTATTTACTAGTAAATGAAGTTCTAAATAATCCAATACTGATACTGCATTTCAGTTAATTCTGGAAATTAAAAAATGACAATAAAAATAACACCAGCATCTGAATAAATTCTTACAGTATATGCAAACAAAGCAAACATATTCGTAAACATTGGTATGAAAAACGCCACAGAATGCAGTAAATGTATTAGGCTATAGGCAGTCACAGAGTGTGTTGAAAAAAAAAAAAAATTTTTTTTTTTTCAGAGAGAAAAAGTGGCCCAAAGCATGAAAGTCTTTCAGTCGTGTCCAACTCTTTGTGACCCCATGGACTATACAGTCCATGGAATTCTCCAGGCCAGACAGAATACTGGAGTGGGTAGCCTTTCGCTTCTCCAGGGGATCTTCCTGACCCAAGAATCAAACCAGGGTCTCCTGCATTGCAGGCAGATCTTTACCACCTAAGCTATATGGCCCAAAACATACATCTATGCAATAAACTGTAAGAACTCCCAACATTATGCTCATACATGTATTAAAATCAAATGTTTCAGTTAGTGTAATGTGTATCACAACTGAGAACAACATAAATGAATCCTAAAAGAAATTCATACTTATATGACTTGGACACAGAAATATGAATATGTTTTTATCTTCAAATCTAGAAAAATCATTCCCAAGGTCTCAAAAGCCATCATTCTGAAGTTCAGGCAATCTCTTCATCAGAAGCTTCTACTCCATGAGAACCATCACCACTATCTTTAAAATACCACCTCCCTACTTCCTTCAGAAAAATCTCCTCAGATTAACGTTGAAACTAACATTAAAGCGACGCCCTCCCACTGCTATAGGTTTTATAGTGGATATATGAGATTTCCCTTGTGGCTCAGACGGTAAAGCATCTGTCTACAATGCCGGAGACCCTGGTTTGATCCCTGGAGCAGGAAGATATATAGTGTGTGTGTGAGTGTGTGTGTGTGTGTGTGTGTGTGGAAGATATACATAGTGTGTGTGTGTGTGTGTGTGTGAGTGTGTGTGTGTAGTGGATATAGTGCCACAGGTTCTATAAAGTAGATAATGAGATGGCTGGATGGCATCACCAATGCACTGAACATGAATTTGGGCAAACTTTGGGAGATGTAAGAGACAGAGGCCCAGCGTGCTGCAGTCCATGGGGTCAAAGAGTCGGTCACGACTGGGCGACTGAACAACAACAGTAAATTTAAAGAGGAAGTACTGAATTTAATCAAATTGTTACGGAAGCAACCCAAATTCTACCTCTGATGAATTGTGTGGCCTGTGGCTTATTTAAAAAAAAAAAATCTCCACAGAATGGGATCCCTGCCTTGCTCTCCATGTTGGGTTACCAGGTTTCACCACTAGGTGGGAGTATCACCACTATGGTCTTCCTGGCTCAGTGGGCTTGCCTCTCTCCCCGTAAGGCTTCAACCTACACACCTTAGCACTTAGGTCTTCCATCTACAAGAGCACACTGCTCACAGAATAGTTTGGGGAAATGTTTGTGTGTTGTTTTTAGGGGGTAATGCATTTTATATCCTTACAAATATAAAGTAGATAGCCTCTATATGATTAATGAAAAATACAGATATAACTTATTAAAATAACCATTCTCTAAAATAGATTAAGATTTCTTTCTCATTTCATTTTATGAACGCACTATAGACCTGCTACCCATGGATACCATGAGAACAAATCCACTGACAATATTTTACAAAGTTAACTTGTAATTCAGAATTCTGCAGTGTTAGGGACTTGAAAGAAGTACTTCTCTTGATTTCAGTGAACCTGTGGTTTCCCTGCTGAAATGAGGCAAAAAGATATTTCCACTAACATAAGGTATTTAATGCAGTGTCTACACACATAAACTCTCAATATGGATAATTATTAAGAAATTCAGGTTAGTCATTTGTTATTATGCAACAATTTCATATTGATATTCCATTTATCCTATCTACCAGAAGTACAATTCCTTTATTAGCAAAATCAACAATGCCAACAAACTCAAAAAAAAGATTATGGAATCTATATAGCAAGTAACTGGAACTATTCATTAAAAGGGTTGAAGAAAGTGACTTCAGTTCTTAAATGGCAAAACAATACACCATACCTTGTATCTTTGGGCACCTGATACGAAGAGACTCATTTGAAAAAACCCTAATGCTGGGAAAGATTGAGGGCAGGAGGAGAAGGGGACAGCAGAGGATGAGATGGTTGGATGGCATCACCGACTCAATGGACATGGGTTTGGGTAGACTCCGGCAGTGGGTGATGGACCTGTCNTTTGGGCACCTGATACGAAGAGACTCATTTGAAAAAACCCTAATGCTGGGAAAGATTGAGGGCAGGAGGAGAAGGGGACAGCAGAGGATGAGATGGTTGGATGGCATCACCGACTCAATGGACATGGGTTTGGGTAGACTCCGGCAGTGGGTGATGGACAGGGGGGCCTGGTGTGCTGTGGTTCACGCAGTCACAAAGAGTTGGACATGATTGAGTAACTGAACTGTATCTCATGGCTGATGAGTCATTTTAAGTATTTACGTAAGTTTTTTCCCTCTCACCTAACTGTCCCTCCAACTTGTGCAACCCATTAAGACAAAACAAATAAAATAAGATCTTCTATATATCTAACAAACTTAAGAAGAAAGATGAAAAAAGAAAGTTAATTAAGGGAAACAAAGTTATATACAAAATAAACTATAAGATCATTAGCTATCTCTAATTCTCCTTCTCCAAATTAACACTGGACTTCCCTGGTGGCTCAGACGGCAAAGCGTCTGCCTACAACGTGGGAGACCTGGGTTCATTCTTTTTATCTTCTCTAAGGTTACCTAAATTCTAATCACACTTGTAGCTTATCCTTAAATACAAAGATTTTCCCTAATTCAATCATTCAATCAGTTCAGTTCAGTCACTGTCACATCTTTGCGACCCCATGAACCACAGCACACCAGGCCTCCCTGTCCATCACCAATTCCCGGAGTCCACCCAAACCCATATCCATCGAGTCGGTGATGCCATCCAACCATCTCATCCTCTGCCATCCCCTCCTCCTCCTGCCCTCAATCTTTCCCAGCATCAGGGTCTTTTCAAGTCAGTCAGGTCTTTGCATCAGGTGGCCAAAGTACTGGAGTTTCAGCTTCAGCATCAGTCCTTCCAATGAACACCCAAGACTGATTTTTAGGATGGACTGGTTGGATCTCCTTGCAGTCCAAGGGACTCTCAAGAGTTTTATCCAACACCACAGTTCAAAACATCAATTCTTTGGCACTCAGCTTCCTTTATAGTCCAACTCTCACATCCATACATGACTACTGGAAAAACCATAGCNCTCAGATTAACGTTGAAACTAACATTAAAGCGACGCCCTCCCACTGCTATAGGTTTTATAGTGGATATATGAGATTTCCCTTGTGGCTCAGACGGTAAAGCATCTGTCTACAATGCCGGAGACCCTGGTTTGATCCCTGGAGCAGGAAGATATATAGTGTGTGTGTGAGTGTGTGTGTGTGTGTGTGTGTGTGGAAGATATACATAGTGTGTGTGTGTGTGTGTGTGTGAGTGTGTGTGTGTAGTGGATATAGTGCCACAGGTTCTATAAAGTAGATAATGAGATGGCTGGATGGCATCACCAATGCACTGAACATGAATTTGGGCAAACTTTGGGAGATGTAAGAGACAGAGGCCCAGCGTGCTGCAGTCCATGGGGTCAAAGAGTCGGTCACGACTGGGCGACTGAACAACAACAGTAAATTTAAAGAGGAAGTACTGAATTTAATCAAATTGTTACGGAAGCAACCCAAATTCTACCTCTGATGAATTGTGTGGCCTGTGGCTTATTTAAAAAAAAAAAATCTCCACAGAATGGGATCCCTGCCTTGCTCTCCATGTTGGGTTACCAGGTTTCACCACTAGGTGGGAGTATCACCACTATGGTCTTCCTGGCTCAGTGGGCTTGCCTCTCTCCCCGTAAGGCTTCAACCTACACACCTTAGCACTTAGGTCTTCCATCTACAAGAGCACACTGCTCACAGAATAGTTTGGGGAAATGTTTGTGTGTTGTTTTTAGGGGGTAATGCATTTTATATCCTTACAAATATAAAGTAGATAGCCTCTATATGATTAATGAAAAATACAGATATAACTTATTAAAATAACCATTCTCTAAAATAGATTAAGATTTCTTTCTCATTTCATTTTATGAACGCACTATAGACCTGCTACCCATGGATACCATGAGAACAAATCCACTGACAATATTTTACAAAGTTAACTTGTAATTCAGAATTCTGCAGTGTTAGGGACTTGAAAGAAGTACTTCTCTTGATTTCAGTGAACCTGTGGTTTCCCTGCTGAAATGAGGCAAAAAGATATTTCCACTAACATAAGGTATTTAATGCAGTGTCTACACACATAAACTCTCAATATGGATAATTATTAAGAAATTCAGGTTAGTCATTTGTTATTATGCAACAATTTCATATTGATATTCCATTTATCCTATCTACCAGAAGTACAATTCCTTTATTAGCAAAATCAACAATGCCAACAAACTCAAAAAAAAGATTATGGAATCTATATAGCAAGTAACTGGAACTATTCATTAAAAGGGTTGAAGAAAGTGACTTCAGTTCTTAAATGGCAAAACAATACACCATACCTTGTATCTTTGGGCACCTGATACGAAGAGACTCATTTGAAAAAACCCTAATGCTGGGAAAGATTGAGGGCAGGAGGAGAAGGGGACAGCAGAGGATGAGATGGTTGGATGGCATCACCGACTCAATGGACATGGGTTTGGGTAGACTCCGGCAGTGGGTGATGGACAGGGGGGCCTGGTGTGCTGTGGTTCACGCAGTCACAAAGAGTTGGACATGATTGAGTAACTGAACTGTATCTCATGGCTGATGAGTCATTTTAAGTATTTACGTAAGTTTTTTCCCTCTCACCTAACTGTCCCTCCAACTTGTGCAACCCATTAAGACAAAACAAATAAAATAAGATCTTCTATATATCTAACAAACTTAAGAAGAAAGATGAAAAAAGAAAGTTAATTAAGGGAAACAAAGTTATATACAAAATAAACTATAAGATCATTAGCTATCTCTAATTCTCCTTCTCCAAATTAACACTGGACTTCCCTGGTGGCTCAGACGGCAAAGCGTCTGCCTACAACGTGGGAGACCTGGGTTCATTCTTTTTATCTTCTCTAAGGTTACCTAAATTCTAATCACACTTGTAGCTTATCCTTAAATACAAAGATTTTCCCTAATTCAATCATTCAATCAGTTCAGTTCAGTCACTGTCACATCTTTGCGACCCCATGAACCACAGCACACCAGGCCTCCCTGTCCATCACCAATTCCCGGAGTCCACCCAAACCCATATCCATCGAGTCGGTGATGCCATCCAACCATCTCATCCTCTGCCATCCCCTCCTCCTCCTGCCCTCAATCTTTCCCAGCATCAGGGTCTTTTCAAGTCAGTCAGGTCTTTGCATCAGGTGGCCAAAGTACTGGAGTTTCAGCTTCAGCATCAGTCCTTCCAATGAACACCCAAGACTGATTTTTAGGATGGACTGGTTGGATCTCCTTGCAGTCCAAGGGACTCTCAAGAGTTTTATCCAACACCACAGTTCAAAACATCAATTCTTTGGCACTCAGCTTCCTTTATAGTCCAACTCTCACATCCATACATGACTACTGGAAAAACCATAGCCTTGACTAGATGGACCTTTGTTAGCAAGGTATTGTCTCTGCTTTTTAATATGCTGTCTAGGTTGGTCATAACTTTCCTTTCAAGGAGTAAGTGTCTTTTCATTTCATGGCTGCAATCACCATATGCAGTGATTTTGGAGCACAGAAAAATAGAGTCTGACATTGTTTCCACTGTTTCTCCATCTATTTCCCATGAAGTGATGGGACCGGATGCCATGATCTTACTTTTCTGAGTGTTGAGCTTTAAGCCAACTTTTTCACTCTTCTCTTTTACTTTCATCAAGAGGCTCTTTACTTCTTCTTCACTTTCTGCCATAAGGGTGGTGTCATCAGCATATCTGAGGTTATTGATAGTTCTCCCAGCAATCTTGATTCCAGCTTGTGCTTCCACCAGCCCAGCATTTCTCATGATGTACTCTGCATATAAGTTACATAAGCAGGGTGACAATATACAGCCTTGATGTACTCTGTTTCCTATTTGGAACCAGTCTGTTGTCTCATGTCCAGTTCTAACTGTTGCTTCCTGACCTGCATACAGATTTCTCAGGAGGCAGGTCAGGTGGTCTGACATGCCCATCTCTTTCAGAATTTTCCACAGTTTATTGTGACCCACACAGACAAAGGCTTTGGCATAGTCAATAAAGCAGAAATAAATGTTTTTCTGGAACTCTCTTGCTTTTGCGATGATCCAGCGGATGTTGGCAATTTGATCTTTGGTTCCTCTGCCTTTTCTAAAACCAGCTTGAACATCTGGAAGTTCACGGTTCACGTATTGCTGAAGTTTGGCTTGGAGAATTTTAAGCATTGCTTTACTTTTTCTTAAATACTATTATGAGTGCAATATCATCTTTTACTTTCATTGCAAATGTCAGTACTCCCCTCCCACACTGCCAGTTAAATGTTCTTCCATGGACTAACTATAGTTTTCTAATAGCAAACATACTGAGATAACTAGTTAGAATTTTATACTTCAAATGCTTACAAAAGAATTTTTAAATAAAAACTTTTGCAAAATATACGTATCCTATATAGAAATGTGAAATCTTGTTCTACGACACAAAATCATACATCTTTAAGAGGAAAGTCATACTAAAAAATCAGAAAATACTACTTATTTCATGTAACAAGAAAATATGTCCTAAATCATACAGCATAGATTAAATATCAGGTCAACAGTAAAATTCTGAATTATATTTCTATGCTGACTAAAAGATTATTTAATTCTAAATTAAATGACGTTATAAACCCTGCTGCAAACTTATTTTAAAATACAGAAATAAAAGAAGACAGAATAATTTACTGCAGTACTTTTACTTATGGTCCAATGTGCAATGGAAAACATAACATGATACTTTGATTAACTACAAAATATAGCAAAATTTTTAATAAAATATCCTATCTTTAGGTTGTAATAAACTTAAAGGTCATCTAACTCAAATCAAAATTTCAGTAAAAAGGGATATTACCATGAACCTAAGTACATAAAAGCAAAAAAAGCCAAAAGAAAAACTTTCAGTAAACATCTGGGTGGAGTGCTGGGGGGAGGGATGAGATCTGAGATTATAACAATAATTAAATGAAATTCCCACCTATATTATACTCTCCAAATCACCTTTTCNCCATGAACCTAAGTACATAAAAGCAAAAAAAGCCAAAAGAAAAACTTTCAGTAAACATCTGGGTGGAGTGCTGGGGGGAGGGATGAGATCTGAGATTATAACAATAATTAAATGAAATTCCCACCTATATTATACTCTCCAAATCACCTTTTCAATCACAGTTATTCAACCAGAAACTCCTGAAGTTTGTAAATAGCTAGATTCTCATAGCAATTATATATCTTAAACCTAGTAAAACCAACCTTACATGAAAAGCACTTCCTAACTACCAATTATGGGCCACGGTGTTTCATGCACACACTTGTATGTGTTTGTACATAATATATATATAAATGCTGATCAATAAGCATTACTAAAATTATACACTATTACCAAAAAACAATGCTCAGTAGCAACAAAAGGTCCCCCCCCATATTATCAAATTGGAATGTCAATTACTTTAAAAATCTAGGTCATACGTATTTCTGACAAATGATAAATATGAAAGAAATAGTTGGAGAGCAGTAAGTTAGGATTTATACATATGCTTTCAGTGTGTGTCCTTCATTCCAATGACAGATATCTGGTCATCATTTCCCAAAAACACATTCATGAAGGTTTTTGTAACTAGTATCAGTCTAATTTAAATGTATATTTACTTTATTATATATATTCCTATGTGCTAGGCTTTTGAAATGAATTTTTTACATTATAAGTTGTCAGAATTTTATAAAGCTTGATCATTTAAAGAAATAATTAGCTAAAAATTTTATTTAACTCAAAATTCCTTGTGCTAAGAGAATAATTTGAAGATAAAGAAGAAAAGAAACACATAAATTTACTCAATAAATTATGAAATATACTGACAAACTGAACTAGTAATTGTTTCACGAATCCAGCACTTAACTGGCCCAAGAACAGTACAAAATTTACCTTAAAAAACAAAAGAATTATCCAGATTATACTCAGAAAAACCAAATGATATTGGTTCAGATCTTTTAGGTTCCAAGGGCCAGTGAGCCCTCAGTATCAATACAGACAACTCCTGGGCTAGATGAGAGAGACTTAACACCATTACAATCTACAGCAAATCTCTCTTATTAAGTTAGCTCCTCTTCCCACTCGTAATTCTGACCTTGTGCAAGATGCTACCTCAACTCAGTATGTCACTTTTTGTTATATTTCGGGCTTTTTCTTCTTGCTGCTTCTTTTCTACCTCTGGTGGTAATTCTCAGGCAACAATTCTTACTTCTGCTGAGCTGATCCAGTTTCTCCTAGCCTTCCACAACTGATTATTAACTTTCAACTGCTGCTAATAGAGCAAGCTTTTAACTATCAGCGCTGTCAACTACCACATAGTCTTCATCACAACCTGTAGGCCAATTCACTATGTTAAATTTAAAAATACTTTCTATTACTTGAAGTGGTGTATAATTAGAAGATATTCATTTCATGAAACATTCAGGGAAGGAAGAAAAAGAGCTATGAATGATAAAACTATATTGAATCCCAATCAGCAAACTGTATCTACCCATGTAAAGTAATGCAAATGCTCCCAATGCCCACATTCTATAGCCCATTTTCAAAATCTCTTTACAAGTCAATGAAATTTACAGGGGAAATGTAACTATAATTAATGTATGAAGACATTACCACAGTAGAGTGAATAAAGTTAAGGTTACAATTTATAAACAGTATGCTCCATAATTGGGGCTTCCCCGGTGGCTCAGACGATAAAGCATCTGTCTGCAATGCAGGAGACCTGGGTTCAATCCCTGGGGTGGGAAAATTCCGTGGAGAAGGAAATGGCAGCCTATTATTGCCTGGAAATCCCATAGACAGCGGAGCCTGGTAGGCTCCATAATTAGCCTACAATTACTATTGTAAGACATATGCAAGTATCAATACTTCTTTGGCAAAACACTCTTAAAAACATGGTATATTATTGTCCTTTCTGTAAGCAATTATGCAAATAAAGTCAACTTTTAAAAAGGCATTCATTCCAGAAACCATCTCATTATTCACAGACAGACTATATGTCCTCAATAAAACATGTGACTGTAAAATGAAAAGAAATACTAGGTTTTTAATGCCTTTTGCAAACTCTGAGAAAATAAATGTTATATTACTTTAGGTGAGAGATGAGAAAACTGTCAAACTAAGTCTACGGAATACTGTCTTCCTATTTTACACAGAACCTAAATTCTGAAGACCTGGAGAAATATATTAAAGATATACTCTGAAACCTTTAATATTCAATTGGTCAAATTACAGTCATTCACTAAAATCACTAACCCCTTAAAGCATACCTTGAACTTATTAATAGCATCAGTTTAATTCTTAAAGGAAAGATAGGTAAAGTAAAACTTGTGAGGATAAAAAAATTAAGTCTTTTATTTCAACACACATACTAGAAAAGACCTTTACTTATTTTCAGATACTTTAGGGAAATACAAAGCTAAAATGACTACAACATTGAATTGCACTCAGCTTAAAATTTACTAGTTTTTAAAAACTTCTCTTATCAACCTCACAATGCTTTTCAAAAAGCAACAACAGATACTTCCATCTCTGGCCAAGATAAGTCAACAAGGAATGTACTGACTCACCTACCTGAAACAAAGGCAACCACATACATGAAAGAAACAACGTTTAAGACACCTGACCACAAGAAATAAGACAGTTATGCTTAAGAGACATCAAGCAAACAAAGTAAGCCCTATGACTATTCTACTGCACTGCCTTGAAAGAGACCCATGGCTGAGAAACAGAGAGGAGGAACATAGGCAGAGCTCATCTGACTCCCAAAGAGAAAACTTGGAGACCCACAGACAGACCCCCGTAAGTATTCAGCAAACTGCTGATCAAAACTTGCATCTGAAAGGAAAATGAAAACAGTATGGAACACTCACACAAGCCCCAGAATAGTGGGGAACAGCCAGACTGAAAAAGTCATAACGCTCAAGGTACTGAGTGGGTGCACAGAGGCTCTTGCCTTAGAAGTGAGGGACAATTACCCCTAGGCTGAATGCCATTCAAGTATACCTAATAAATCTTACAATAAAAACCCAGAAAGATCAAAAACACCTGCATCCCAGAACAAAGCTCAATGATACTGATAGGAATACAAAAATAACCACATCCAGTAAGATAAAATTTTAAATGTCTAGAAGCCAATTAAGTATTATTAGGCATGCAGAAAAACAGGGAAATATATTCTATAATAAGGAGATAAATTAGTCAAAACTGACCCAGAAGTTAAAATAAGCACAAAAGCACTTCACAATGTATTCAGTATGTTCAAAATGTTAGATATGAAAATATTAAAAAGATACAAATTGAACTTCTAGAGATGAGAGCTACAATATAAGTAGTTACAATAAGATGAAAAAGAAGGGTTGGATTAATGGTAGATTAGACATGCACAAGATTACTGAATTTAAAGATGAAGCAATAAAACTATCTAAAATGAAAGACAGACAAGTGAAAGCTCAGAGTTCAGCACCACCAAACCAGCTTTACAAGAAATGTTTAAGTGAATTCTCTAAATGGAAAAGAAAACTCTACAACTAAAGCTATGAGAACTATCAAAGGAAAAATATCCTAAGTAAAGGCAAATATACATTAAAGATAGTGCATGCTAAAAAAATAAATAAAAAAAATAAAATGAAAGACAAAGGAAACAAACATTGCACAGAAAATCAGTGAGATGTTGAGCAACTTTAAGTGGCCTAGTAACTGTATAATTTAGTTTTGAGGATAAAAAAAATTTTTTTTTGAAGAAACAAATGGCTGAAATTTCCCATGATTTGATGAAATCATGAAGATCTGCTGCTGCTGCTCCTGCTAAATCACTTCAGTCGTGTCCAACTCTGTGCGACCCCATAGATGGCAGCCCACCAGGCTCCCCAGTCCCTGGGATTCTCCAGGCAAGAACACTGGAGTTGCCATTTCCCTTTCCAATGCATGAAAATGAAAAGGGAAAATAAAGTCGCTCAGTCGTGTCTGACTCTTAGCGACCCTATGGATTGCAGACTACCAGGCTCCTCTGTCCATGGGATTTTCCAAGCAAGAGTACTGGAGTGGGTTGCTATTTCCCTTTCCAATGCATGAAAGTGAAAAGGGAAAGTGAAGTTGCTCAGTTGTGGTCCAACTCTTTGCTGTAGTCTGGACTGTAGTCTGCCAGGCTCCTCTGTCTGTGGGATTTTCCAGGCAAGAACACTAGAGTGGGTTGCCATTTTCTTCTCCAGGGGATCTTCCCAACCCAGGGCTAGAACTCAGGTCTCCTGCATTGCAGGCAGACTCTTTACCATCTGAGTCACCAGGGAATCCCTTCTTATAAAGAGATCTTATAATAAATCCCAAAGTCTCTGTGCCCATCCCAAATAAGAAAATTCTATGTTCTATTAAATAAAATGAAGCTCATTATTAACAACAAAATGTCTTCAGTTTTGTTTCCCTTCATCCCTCAAACTTATTTTTAACATGTTAGTCAATAAACACACATCAGTTTTGATTCTGAAGTAATTACCATTAGCCCCCCAAAAGCATGTTAACATCCATATCTTCCAAGAATAATGTATCACAACACAGTGACCCTGGATACCAGCAGAGCTATTAGGGTTTTGATTTCTTGACTTTCTCTTACCTCAGTGCATGAAAGGACTCAAAATAAATAAATGCCTTGATTTTGGGGAATTTAAAAAGGGCTCTCTCAGGTTGGGACACTGAGATTCTGATCATTATAGTAAAAGATATGAACATATAATCAATGATCATTATATTTTCAAAAGTCACTTTAAAAATCAAAAGTTCTTCAGTGAGTACCTTCTAAGGACACAATACTATATATACTATGCCAAATTCTGAAAGTTAAAAATTTAGATACAGTTTCTGACTTCATGAATTATACAAGTGGGGGAGAAAAAACATACATGTATAAAACAACTCATAACATAGTGTTGTTAGTACATGCCAAAGACAGTGATACTGAATGAAAAGAAGATCAATACTGGCTATAATAGTCAGGGGCTACTTCCCAGAGTAGTTTAATGCTTCCACTAGTCTTCAGGATTGGTTAACATTTCAATTCATGAAGAAGTAAAGGAAAAAAGACAGCAGTAATTAAGAGGCAAGGAAGAGAATAGAAAAGGAGGGACTGAACAATGATAACCAGTAGTGCACAGGGCATAAAGAATAAAAGGATGAAAAGGATCCTGGATACAGACAGGAAGAAAAAAATGAAAATCAACGGAGTCATGTCAATATAATGGTGGAAACTGAGCAAAAGACGGCAAGAAGTTAGGAAGGTATGGAGAGCAGAGCTACAGTAAAAAAAAATAATAACAATAAATTAAAAATCTGACTACTGAAATCATAAATGTATCATTAGTCTTTGGCAACAATAGGTGGCAAATCCTTATTCAAATGGCTTTTTATATTAAATAATTTTTAAAATAAAGAACCTGAGATGACAATGTATATATACACAACTATTAATGCCTCATTTAAATATCTCTATGGAAGTATGTAAGAATGCTCTGACCATGCTACTGGTCTGGTGAAAATGTAGCTTGCATCATTTTAATAAGTGATAATCATTGTTTAAAAGCACATTAATACATAATGAAGACATTATCTATAAGCTAATAAATCCCAAAATGTTTGTAGCTCCAAACCTGATCTTTCTTTGATCTCCAAACTCATAAATATTGAGCCATATTAAAAACTGAGTTTAATTTGAGCAAAACCCAATTTGTCTTTTGATACTGAGCTGCTTATACATTTTGAATGTTAACCCCTTATAGAATGTATCATTTGAAAATATTTTCTCTCATTGGGTTATCATTTCATTTTGTTGATGGTTCTCTTTGCTATACAAATGCTTTAAATTAAGTCTCACTTGTTTAATTTTGCTTTTGTTTGCTTTGCCTGAAGAGGAAAATTCCAAACAAAAATTATTGCTATGATTTATGTCAAAGAATGTTCCATGTTTTCTTTCAGGTGTTTTAGGGTTTCCAATCTTACATTTAGGTTTTTAATCCATACTGAGCTTTTTTCCTATGATATGATAAAATTCTCTGATTTCATTGTCTCACGTGCAGCTATCCAGTTTCCCAAGCACCAGGAAAAGCAACTTTCTAAAATCTCATTGCCAGTCAATGGCAAAGCCATTTTTCAAGGTCAGGTTTATAAAACAAAATTCAAGATTCCGTCCTATCTCTATTACTGACACTATAAGATAATAAATTCTTAAGTCAAATAAAAAATGTGTAATTTCAGTTCTCTCACAACACATGTACAATCAATTCAAAGGGAAAAATTTACTACTCTTTTTAATTAGGTATCACGACATACTTTCATTAATACTGTAGGGGGGAAAGCTCAAACTTCTTCATTTGATGAATCAATAAGATTTATCTTCACAGAGGAGAAAGCAAAAGAATAATTTACAAATATTTTGGAAGTGGTGAGGGTATGTAAGTATTCACATCCTTAATTTACCAACAAAAGACATAGAGATCAGTCACATATCGTCAAGCAGTAGAATTCCCCCAAAGAGTGAGTGTGGGGATGTTTCCCAAGTCAGTATCATCATAATGGTTAAAGAAACAAAATATTAAAGTCTAAAGGAAACAACTGTGAAAAATAACAAAGTACAACTAGTACTGTGGTGAAGGTAAAGTTGGGAAAAAAAAACACACACATTAAATACCACCTGGAAGGTGGGTAGCTCTCATTTTCTACCCTATCTGGTTCACACAGTTCATTTACTAAGTGAGGAATTAGTAGTAGCAGTAGTCTAGTCACTAAGTCCTGTCCAACTCTTGTGACCCCATGGACTGGAGCCTGCCATGCTTTTCTGTACATGGGATTCTCCAGGCAAGAATACTGGAGTGGATTGCTATTTAGGTTGTGCAAAAGTAACTACAGTTTTGCACTGTTGAACTCTGCCATTTGATATTGGAATACATTCTTAAATAAATGTCATTATGTTATACATCATTTTAATGCATGGTTCTTGCTTTATGTTTTTTGCTAATGAATTATTACTTGCTGGTTATTTTATATGTATTTTAGAGTATGGAAATTATGTTGGACAAAAAGCAAACCTGATTGATTTTCTTACACAAGTTCAAAATAGGTCCTAAAGCAGCGGAGACAACTCAACACCAACAAGGCATCTGGCCCAGGAATTGCTGACAAACGTGCAGTGCAGTGGTGGTTCAAGAAGTTTTGCAATGGAGACAAGAGCGTTGAAAATGAGTGGCTGGCCATCAGAAGTTGACCATGACCAACAGGGTGTCACTGAAGCTGATCTCTTACAACGACAAGAGAAGTTGCCCAAGAACTCAACACACCACTAAATGGGTTGCTTCGCATTTGAAGGAAACTGAAGGGTGAAAAAGGTAACTGGGGGCCATCATTTTTTGATGGGCTGACCGAAAAAAAAAAAAAAACCTGTCATTTTGAAGTGTCATCTTCTCTTATTCTACAAAACAACAACAACAAATCATTTCTTGATCCGACTGTGATATGGGATGAAAAATGGATTTTACCTGACAACCAGTGATGACCAGTGGCTGAACCAAGAAGAAGCTCCAAAGCACTTCCCAAAGCCAAACTTGCACCAAAAAAAGGGTCACAGTCACTGTTTCGTGATCTGCTGAGCCACTACAGCTTTCTGAATCCTGGTGAAATCATTACATCTGAGAAGTATGCTTAGCAAATCATTGAGATGCAATGCTTGTAGCCAGCACTGTTTAACAGAAAGGGCCCAATTCTTCTTTGTGACAACACCCAGCCACACATCTCACAATCAATGCTTCAAAAGTTGAAAGAGTGGGCTATGACATTTTGCCTCATCTGCATATTCACCTGACCTCTTGCCAAATGACTACCATCTCTTCAAGCATCTTGACAACTTTTTGCAGGGAAAACGCTTCCACAACCAGCAGGATGCAGAAAATGCTCTCCAAGAGTTCGTAAAATCTCAAAGCATGGATTTTCACGCTACAGGAGTAAACAAACTTATTTCTCATTGGCAAAAATGTGTTGACTGTAATGGTTCCTATTTCGATTAATAAAGATATGCTTGAGCCTAGTTACAGTAATTTAAAAATTAGAGTCCAAAACCATAATTACTTTTCCAGCAACCTAATACATAACAAAGCTCTCAAGATTCAGAGCACCAAATTTACAAGAACCTGTTTATAAGTAATAAGACATTTTTGGATAAATTGAAAAGAAAATCTAGGATGACTATTTTTAAAATTCAAATATCCATAAATGTTGTCTATTGTCTACTTTATTACAATAATATGTCAGCCTAAATATTAAGTCAGAAGCTTTTAACAGAACATTAATAGAATGGGGTCTAATTCACATATTAAATGGTAATCAGAAATTAAGAGCTATAGTACAAAGTGAAATCTATCCCAACAACATGAACAAGTTTACCTCAAAGAAGGCTTAAGTTTATTTGTTCTTTCTTATTCCTTACTAGAGATGCTGAGATTTTATACTCATTTACTTCTACATGGAAGTAGTTTTTTCTCCCCGCTTTTCCAGAGAGGTTCCAGAATCAGAAGATTCTAAATCATTCCTTAGCTCAGCCATGAACTAACAGTGGAACAGTAACTACATTATGTAAGTTCTCTAAGGCTATTTGCTCATTTTTAAGATGATAAAAATGATGGTGGTTATAAGTGACCTACCAAGAGGCAAATAAATCATTCAAATCTGTATTTTTCTTCTGTTTTTAAGCTGTAAAGGTTATTCCTTTCCAATTTCACTCTCAATTTTGAAACTTTTAACTCAAATTTACATAAAATTTCCAAGTCATCTAGGGTGGCAAGCTTGGCATTATACAAAGAATCTGAACAGGACCTAAAAAATATAGGTTATAATAACATTAAGCTTACTGACCTAGTTACTACTTATGAATCTCAATGAGACAGAAGGCTTATTTTCTCTCTCATGATAAATGTAACATTAAATAAAAATATAAATTTTAATTACCCATTTTAATCTTACGTTAAATTAACTCTGCTCCATACTATACTCTTCCTTCCTAAACTTTATCCTACGTGTCAAACTGATCTAAAAATTTACTAAAGTCAGCCCACATTCTAATTGTATCCTATTCTTTTATCTCAAGCTCCTCTCAAACTTTAAGGAGCATAGGATCGTGCCCTTAAGATGCTCAGGACTGTGCTAAAATGAAGATTCTGAAAATGTTGGGAATGTGAGTCTCAGATGCTATAGTTTAAGCTCCCAGGAGAAGCTGATACTGCTAATCCATAAACCACTTTTTATTATTTAACAATTTCAACATTTAAGAGAAGTATTTAACTTAATTTCAATATATACTCAATGAAAGTATCAGAAACAATAGAGAGAATTAACAATGTATACATCACCTATTTGGACCAAATCTACATCTAGACTTGAACAGCACTGAAAAGTCTGAAGCGACAGCAATCCTGAGTCTGAATTGGGAAAAGGGTCTGGTGGTGTGTACACCCCAAGGGTGAGACTTCAAATTACAGTTTTGAGGTCTCCTGCTTATAATCCCAGGCCAAAAACTGGTATCATCATCAGTTTGTGTGCAAAAATACAGCTCTGAGTTTCCTTTACCTTTTATAGTAACATTTGTTTCCCCTTGTGAGTCACAAGACTTTCTAGACCCTGCAGGGTTCTGTGGCTCAGGAAATTCCAAGACCCACTCCCTCTCCCTATCTAAGGCACCATCTGACTTGCTGATGAACCACAATTTAAAGAGCAAGGGTGAGGACTTAAGAGTGGTCCAGTGGTTCAGACTTTGCCTTCCAATGGAGGGGCTGTGGGTTCAAGCCCTGGTTAGGGAATTAAGATCCCACATGCCTAAAAAAAAAAAAAAAAAACCATAAAATAGAATACTGTTAACAAGGTTTCCTAATGACTCAGATAGTAAAGAATTTGCCTGCAATGCAAGAGACCCAGGTTAGGAAGATCCCCTGGAGAAGGAAATGGCAACCCACTCCAGTATTCTTACCTGGAGAACTCCAGGGACAAAGGAGCCTGGCGGGCTACAATCCATGGGCTTGCAAAGAATCAAATACAACTGACTAATGCTTAGTGGTGTAACAACTTCAATAAAGACTCTTAAAATAGTCCACATTAAAAAAAAAAAAAAATCCAGAGTTAAAATACCTACAGCCACAGAACAATCACCTGTGTTTCAAGATCTGATCACCCTAGGACCCCTACTACACCACTCTCACATCTTCATCTTGTTCTGCTGGTTCCTTCCGAGGTTTTTCCTACAGACAAGTTCCAGCCTCTCCCATTTAAAATAATAACAACAAATCTGTTCACTTCTTAACCCACAACATTCAATCATAGTTATTACTCAAAGCTCCCGAGAAACTCAAGATGAACTAGCACATCTGACGGACACTGTCCGGCTTTGCCTTATCTGAACACACTATCTGGCACCATTAGCCATCCTCTCCTCTGACGGTTTTCCCAATCTGAGACACCGCACATTCAGAGTTCTCCTCCTGTCTCCCCCCACTGCTGCTTTTCAGTCTTCGTTCCTGTGCTTCTTTCCTTCCCTCTCACCCAGAATTCTGTTCCACTGTCTTCATTCTATTGTACTGATGCATCATGACTTCATCTGGGTGATTTTATCTACATTCATGGCTTTAACACTTATTATGGAGCCTGAGCTATAGTGCTCTCCTAAACCTTAAATGAAACAGCCAAGGACCTCAATTGCCATGTGTCTAAAGTTGAACCTCATGTTCCTAACACCAGTGAATTCATTAGTTGCCTAAGCCAGAAACACAGAATCCATTTGGTAATCACCATTCTCCTTCATTCCTCATATCCTAGTAGCCATTCCACCTTCTAAAAGGTTTGACTATCTCCTTCTCTCCAATCCTTCTTCAGGAATACCAGCAGCCTTTCATTATCTCTTCCAAATTAATATTTTCATACCCTGGATTGGCCCTTACTCCAAGAATCTTACATTTAAAACATCTCCAACCTCAAATCCCTTCTACATTACTGTGTTATCTTTCTAATGGCAGATATGCAGTGTCTCTCATCTCTGGATATTCCCTATTCAAGGTCTCATCTCCTACAATACAAATTTCAATTGCTTTGAATAGTATTTCAAGACCTTAAAGCCTTGGTTTCCATTCATACCAGTCCAGATTCACTTCATGTTAATCCCTACAGACCTCTAATTCTGTATGTGCAAAAGGCCACACCATTTGAAATTCACTGAACTTTCATGAAGCCTGTTCTCACCACCCAGGATTCTCCATTCACCTCCCATTACCACCACACACACACACACACACACACTCTCTCTCTCTCACTGACTCTCTCCGACTCCATAACAACCTGCGGGGAAGATGAAAACGTTGGCATGACTATTTGTCCTGCATCTGTATTTCAGAGTAATTCATTGCCTGTTCTTACTGCCAGTGGAGGCAGAGATGACAACCCAACAGAGATATCCATGTCCCCAAATGTCAGCAGATTAACACCTGCAGGATCATTCTTTGAAGAGACACTTTGTTACAACTTTTTTTTCAAGTACTCGAAAGGTGGAAATTTGAAATCTTGGTATTGATCGTGCTTTAAGGTTTATGGAAAGAATGTGTACTGATGTTCTTGCATTAAAGCTTTACAAAGATTTAAAAAAAAAAAAAAAAAAAGCCTTCCTCAACTGGTCTAGCTCCTGCTTGAAGAGTTAAGACTACATTAAGTCAATCAGCATGCAGGGATATCGACTTATTCTTACAAGGTCATAAAGTGAATCTACCTAGCACTTAATCATGTTTTTCTTAGTTTTTATGTCTCTATCACCAGTAACTGGAATCTTTCCCCACTTTTACAATAGAATATAAACATACTCTCATTCTCCTTGATCAGCAGGCTATTAAGACAATGCTCTGCCAAGATTAACAATTTTACAACCATCCACTGAGACATCCATATACATTTGTGCTCCATTTACTCAAATTAACTATAATGATATGTTCATGAGGTTCACAATGAAGACTATGCTAAAGAAATATTAAGTAAGTTTAACAGCAATTAAACATCAAAGTCTGATTCCCACAAAAATACTAGTCATACTCACATTTCCCATGAAGAGCTATTTTTAACATTTTCATGCAAAATATTGCCCTGTTAGTAGAACATCATTTATCTTAAGATTTGATTCAGTTCATCTGTTTATTAAGGTGAGATTCCCCTTGCTTCCTCCCATTTCCCATCTTCCCCCTAACGTGTATCCTCATTTTAGACGAGCCTCTTCTCAACTAAGAGGGTTGTTTTGGTTTTTTGTTGTTTTTTTTCTTGGCTTGGAATGTATATACATGGATCATGCTCCATTTAACATACTTTTTAAACAGTTGTCCAATAGGTTACTGAAGAAATCAAAAGGGAAATCAAAAAATTTCTAGAAACAAATGACAATGAAAACATGACAACTCAAAACCTATGGGATGCAGCAAAAGCAATCCTAAGAGGGAAGTTTATAGCAACACAATCCTACCTCAAGAAACTAGAAAAATATCAAACAGACAACCTAACTTTACACCTAAAACAACCAGAAGAAGAAGAAAGAAAAAACCACCCAAAAAATTAGTAGAAGAAATCATTAAGATCAGAGCAGAAATAAATGAAAAAGAAATGAAAGAAACAATAGTTAAGATTAATAAAACAAAAACCTGGTTCTTTGAGAAGATAAAATTGACAAACATTTAGTCAGACTCATCAAGAAAAGTGAGAGAAGAATCAAATCAACAAACTTAGAAATGAAAAAGGATTACAACAGACAATGCAGAAATACAAAGGATTATAAGAGACTATTACGAACAACTATATGGCAATAAAATAGGTAACCTGGAAGAAATGGACAGATTCCTAGAAATGTTCAATCTTCCAAGACTGAACTAGGAAGAAACAGAAATTATGAACGACCCAATTACAAGCAATGAAATTGAAGCTGTGATCAAAATCTCCCAGAAAAACAAAAGCCCAGGACCAGATGGCTTCACAGGAGAATTCTGTTAAACATTTAGAGAAGAACTAATGTCTATCCTTCTAAAACTCTTCCAAAAATTGCAGAGGAAGGAACACTTCCAAACTCATTCTACAAGGCCACCATCACCCTGATACCAAAACCAGACAAAGACAAGACAAAAAAAGAAAACTTAGGACAGTATCACTGATGAACATAGATGCAAAAATCCTCAGCAAAATTTCATCAAACAGAGCTCAGCAACACATCAAAAAGCTCATACACCATGGGCAAGTTGGGTTTATGCCAGGGACGCAAGGATTCTTTAATATACACAAGTGAAACAATGTTATATACCATATTAACAAATTGAAAGATAAAAACTTTATGATAATTTCAATAGATGCAGAAAAAGTCTTTGAAAAAATTCAGCACCCATTTATGATTAAAGCTCTTCAAAAAATGGGCACAGAAGGAACCTACCTCAAGCCTACGGCAAACATTATTCTCAATTATGAAAGACTGAAAGCATTTCTCCTAAGATGAGGAACAAGGCAAGGGTGTCCACTTTCACCACTATTATTCAACATAGTTTTGGAAGTCCTAGCTACAGCAATCAGAGAAGAAATAGAAATTTTAAAAATCCGGATCAGAAAAGAAAACGTAAAGCTCTCACTGTTTGCAGATGACATAACACTATACATAGAAAACCCTAAATATAGTATCAGAAAATTACTAGAGCTAATCAGTCAAGTTAGAAAAGTTGCAGGATACAAAATCAATACACAGAAATCACTTGCATTTCTATATGCTAACTGAAAAATCAGAAAGAGAAATTAAGGAAACACTCCCATTCACCACTGCAACAAAAAGAATTAAATATCTAGGAATAAACTTACTAGGGAGACAAATGAACTGTACACAGAAAATTCTAAAACACTGATGAAAGAAATCAAAGATGACAGAAACAGATATTCCATGTTCCTGAGTAGGAAGAATCAATATTGGGAAAATCACTATACTACCAAACACAATCTACAGATTCGATGTGATCCCTATCAAACTACCAATGGCGTTTTTGACAGAACTAGAATAAAAATTTTCACAATTCATATGAAAACACAAAAGACCCCAAATAGCCAAAGCAGTCCTGAGAAAGAAGAATGCAGCTGGAGGAATCGATCTTCTTGATTTCAGATTATACAACAAAGCTACAGTCATCAAGACAGTATGGTACTGGCATAAAAATGGAAATATAGACCAAGGGAACAAGACAGAAAGCCCAGAAATAAACCCATGCACCTATGGGTACCTTATTTTTTCACAAGAGAGGCAAAATATACAATGGGGCAAAGGCAGCCTCTTCAATAAATGGTGCTGGGAAAACTGGATAGCTACATGTAAAAGAATAAAATTAAGACACTTCCTAACACCATACACAAGGATAAACTCAAAATGGATTAAAGACCTAAATGTAAAACCAGAAATAAAACTTAGAGGAAAACATATGCAGAAGACTCGATAACATCAATCAAAGCAAAATCCTCTATGATCTACCTTCTAGAGTAACAGAAATAAAAACAAAAGTAAACAAGTGGAACCTGTTTACATTTAAAAGCTTTTGCACAGCAAAGGAAACTACAAGCAAGGTGAAAAGACAACCCTCGGAAAGAGAGAAAATAGTAGCAAATGAAACAACTGACAAAGGATTAATTTCCAAAATATATAAGCAGCTTACCAATTCACTACCAGAAAAATGAACAACCCAATCAAAAAGTGGGGAAAAAACCTAAACAGACATTTCTCCAAAGAAGACATACAGATGGCTAACACACACATGAAAAGATGCTCAATATCGCTCATTATTACAGAAATGGAAATCAAAACTACAATGAGATATCACCGCACACCAGTCAGAATGGCCTTCATCAAAAAGCCTACAAACAGTAAATGCTGGAGAGTGTGTGGAGATAAAGGAACCCTCTTGCACTGTTGCTGGGAATGTAAACTGATACAGCCACTATGGGAGATGGTATGGAGATTCTTTATAAAACTAGGAATAAAATCATCGTATGACCCAGCAGTCCCACTCTTAGGCATATACCCCAAAACTGAAAAAGACGCATGTATCCCATTGTTCACTGCAGCACTATTTACAATAGCTAGAACATGGAAGCAACCTAGATTACCATCAAAAGATTAAAGAAGCTGTGGTACATATACACAGTGGAATATTATTCAGCCATAAAAAGGAACACATTTGAGTCAGTTCTAACGAGGTGGATGAACCTAGAGCCTATTACACAGAGTGGAGTCAGAAAGAGAAAGATAAATATCATATTCTAATGCATATATACAGAATCTAGATAACTGGTGCTGAAGAATTTACTTACACGGCAGCAATGGAGAAACAGACACAGAGAATAGACTTATTGACATGGGGTGGCGGGGGGTGAGATGTACTCAGAGAGTAACATGGAAACTTACATTACCACAAGTAAAAGAGAAAGCCAATGGAAATTTGCTGTATGTCTCAGGAATCTCAAACAGGGGCTCTGTATCAACCTAGAGGTAGGATGGGGAGAGATATGGGAGGGAGGGTCAAAAGAGAGGGAATATATGTATACCTGTGGCTGATTCATTTTGAGGTTTGACAGAAAACAACGAAATTCTCTAAAGCAATCATTCTTCAGTTAAAAAATAAATTTAAAAAGAGTTCTCCAATAAAGATAATTTTTTAAATTTCAGTTTGGCCTCTTGGGTCTCTCCTGCTTTCTGAGATGGCCCACAGTCTATGTACGGAGTGCATCTCCTCCACGTATAACCCAACTTTTCCTTTACTGTGGCTACTCCTGAATTCTGTCCTACACAAATCCAAGAACTCACACCTGGAGGATGTCCCAGGGAATCAGAAGTGAATTCAGATGTGACCATGCTCTCATGCCCCACATTCTCTTTCCTGCAACAGTTACATGCAAGTGATAAACTGTGATAATTCATCCACTGTTCTTTTATGACAGGTGTACTTTTCTGTATGTATGCTGTTGTTCAGTTGCTCAGTCCTGCTGGACTCTGTGAGCAGATGGACCACAGCACACCAGGCTTCCCTGTCCTTTACCAGCTCCCAGAGTTTGCTCAAACTCACGTCCATTGAGTAGGCGATGCCATACAACCATCTCATCCTCTGTCGTCCCCTTCTCCTCCTGCCTTCAATCTTTCCCAGCATCAGGATCTTTTCCAAAGTGTCAGTTCTTCACATTAGGTAGTCAAAGTACTGGAGTTTCAGTACAGACCTTTGTCGGCAAAGTGATGTCTCTGCTTTTTAATTTGCTGTCTAGGTGTATCATAGCTTTTCTTCTAAGGAGCAAGCATCTTTTAATTTCATGGCTGCAGTCACCATCTGCAGTGATTTTGGAGCCCAAGAAAATAAAGTCTCTCACTGTTTCCATTCTTTCCCCAAATATCTGCCATGAAGTGATGGGACCAGATGCCAGGATCTTCATTTTTTGAATGTTGAGCTTTAAGCCAACTTTTTCACTCTCCTCTTTCACTTTCATCAAGAGGCTCTTTAGTTCCTCTTTGCATTCTGCCATAAGGGTGGTGTCATCTCAGTATCTGAGGTTATTGATATTTCTACTGGGAATCCTCATTCCAGCTTATGCTTTATCCAGCCCAGAATTTCACAGGATGTACTCTGCATATAAGTTAAAGAAGTAGGGTGAGCCTTGATGTACTGCTTTCCCGATTTGGAACCAGTCCATTATTCCAAGTCTGGTTCTAACTGTTGCTTCTTGACCTGCATACAGGTTTCTCAGGAGGCAGATAAGGTGGTCTGGTATTTCCATCTCTTTAAGAATTTTTCACAGTCTGTTGTGATCCACACAGTCAAAGGCTTTAGTGTAGTCGATGAAGTTGATGTTTTTCTGGAATTCTCTTGCTTTTTCTATGATCCACTGGATGTTGGTTATTTGATCTCTGGTTCCTCTGCCTCTTCTAAATACAGCTTGAACATCTGGAAGTTCATGGTTCACTTACTGTGAAGCTTAGCTTGAAGGATTTTGAACATGACTTTGCTAGCATATGAAATGAGTGCAACTGTGCGGTAGTTTGAGCATTCTTTGGCATTGCCCTTCTTTGGGACTGGAATGAGAACTGACCTTCTCCAGTCCTGCAGCCACTGCTGAGTCTTCCAAATGTACTGGCATATTGAATGTAACACCTTAACAGCATCACCTTCAAGGGTTTGATATAGATTGGCTGGAATCCTATCATTTCTACTACCTTTATTTGAAGTGATGCTTCCTAAGGACTGCTTGACTTCGCACTCCAGGATGTCTGGCTCTAGGTGAGTGATCACACCATCATGATTATTTGGGTCATTAAGATCTTTTACATCAATAAAAAGTTTTTTTAATACCTTTTTTGAACCCATTAGCATTCTCCTTTACTAAGAATAGTACTGGCACTGGAGTATATGTAATTTCATTAAAACTCCCACATAATATGCTATATACAGTATCCAGAGAGTTGATCACCACAGGTGAACACTTTTAGTTAAAAAAGAGCTTGCTATCTTACCAGGCAGTCAATTTCATTTTAAAACAGTGATAATGTTTCAAAAATTTCCCTTACACTAAGTGCATATACTTTACCCATGTTTTATCCATCCACTGGACCTAGTTTGCCCTCTGGAGCTAGTTACACAGAATAAGCCCTACCCGCAGAAGATACACTTTAAAAAATTCAAAGGGAATAACTATCAGCCTTTATCTTTCTAAGCTAAATTTGCCAAATTACTTTCAATATTCCCCCATGTAACAAGGCTCTCACTCTTTACTATCATTATCAATCTTCTCTGCCCTCACTCTAACTTTCAAATCTAAAGTGAGTTTTATTAGTTCTTCATGTTACTACACGGGAAGGCAATGGCACCCCACCCCAGTACTCTTGCCTGGAAAATCCAATGGACAGAGTAGCCTGGTGGGCTGCAGTCCATGGGGTCGCTAACAGTCGGACAGACTGAGTGACTTCACTTTCACTTTTCTCTTTCATGCATTGGAGAAGGAAATGGCAACCCACTCCAGTATTCTTGCCTGGAGAATCCCAGGGATGGGGGAGCCTGGTGGGCTGCCGTCTATGGGGTCATACAGAGTCGGACACGACTGAAGTGACTTAGCAGCAGCAGCATGTTACTACAAAGTGACTATGACTTAAACAAAAAATAACACAACAGAAAATAATCCAAAATAGTATTGAACCCTATAATTATTGTGATTAAATATTAAATANGGGGAGCCTGGTGGGCTGCCGTCTATGGGGTCATACAGAGTCGGACACGACTGAAGTGACTTAGCAGCAGCAGCATGTTACTACAAAGTGACTATGACTTAAACAAAAAATAACACAACAGAAAATAATCCAAAATAGTATTGAACCCTATAATTATTGTGATTAAATATTAAATATTCACTGGACTACAATTAGTAGAAAATCAGAGGGCTATGTTTAAATTTTTAAGTGCTTTAAAAGGTGTCTGTCACCTAGCTGTACTATGTTAAATGTCTGACAAAATTAACCCAATCCATGGTTTATTATCTTCAAAGTGATAAAGAACTATTAATATATCTCATATGTGGGTATAATCACATGAAGGAACAGTTACTCTAACAGTGAATTTAAACAAAACAATTCTACTTTTATAAATATCAAATCACTAAAAATTGAAGTTTAGAAACCTACCAAAATTACAGAGTACTACAGGACCACAAAATCATTAGAATAAAGAGAAATATAGAGAAAAAGGATGAAATACTGTCATTTGCAACAACATGGATGAACCTAAAGAATATCATAATAAGTGAAGACAAAGACAAATACTATATTTCACTTGAAAGTGAAAGTCAGCCAGTCGTGTCCAACTCATTGTGATTCTTTGTGACCCATGAACTATGCAGTCCATGGAATTCTCTAGGCCAGAATACTGGAGTGGGTAGCCTTTCCCTTCTCCATAAGATCTTCCCAACCCAGGGATCGAACCCAGGTCTCCCACATTGCAGGCAGATTCTTTACCAAATGAGCCACAAGGGACTGAAATCTAAAGAATAATACAAATGAATCTATACAAAACAGACTCCAACAGAAAACAAACTTATGATTCCCNTTCCCAACCCAGGGATCGAACCCAGGTCTCCCACATTGCAGGCAGATTCTTTACCAAATGAGCCACAAGGGACTGAAATCTAAAGAATAATACAAATGAATCTATACAAAACAGACTCCAACAGAAAACAAACTTATGATTCCCAGAAGGGAAAGTGACAGGGGAGGGATAAATTAAAAGTATGAGATTAAAAACAACTGTACATAAAATAGATAAGCAAAAAGGATTTACTGTACAGCACAGGGAAATATATTCAATATCTTGAATAACCTATAATAGGAAATAATATGAAATATATATATGTATGTATGTAACTGAATAACTTTGCTATATCCATGAAACTAACACAATATTGTAAGTCAGCTATACTTCAATAAATAAAATAGATAAGCCAAGATTTTAAAAAGGAAAAAGAGAGAGATTCTAGAGAAATTCTAAATCATATTCAGAAAAATAAAATTTGCTCAACTTCCCAGGATGGAATGGAATGCAGATGACTTACCACCAATGACTCTCCTCATACCAGAAATGGTAACTGCTATTCACCAACATACTTACTGATTCCTGACTAGGAAATCATAAAACCTATTTTAAGGATGTGAGGAAGCACAGCCCAGGATGTACCTTAATGCACTACTTTGTTTCATTCATAGCTGTTTAAGACTGGTGTTTTGTTTTCTTTTTAATTTATTTTTAATTGAAGGATAATTGCTTTACAGAGACTGGTGCTTAGAATAATCTTCTGGGGGGTAATTTTTTTTAATTTATTACAGTTTGAACCTTTAAGATCTACCCTCTTAACAAAATTTTAATTCTATTATTATTGACCACAGGCACAACATATAGCAGATCTCTAGAGCTTATCCATCTTGCTTAAACGCAACTTCAGGCCTAATGTAACGCCCCATTTTCCCCCTCTCCTCAGGGTCAGACAAGTACCATTTCTCTCTTTGAGTCTATGAATTTGACTATTTTGGATATCTCATATAAGAGTTATCATGGAGTATTTGTCTTTTTTTTTTTTTTTTCCCCCTCTGGAGTCAAGAAGATTGTATTCAAATCTCAGTTCTGTCTTTTACAAATTATATGGTCTTAATTTTAANTTTCCGTTGTTTCCCATCTATTTGCCATGAAGTGATGGGACTGGATGCAATGATCTTAGTTTTTTGAATGTTGAGTTTTTGTTGAGTTTTAAGCCAAATTTTTCACTCTCCTCTTTCACTTTCATCAAGAGGCTCTTTAGTTCCTCTTTGCTTTCTGCCATAAGGGTGAGTAGCTTCTTCCAATTACTATTAATTTCAGTTAAGAGGCCTTGTGTACCTAAGACATGCTTGCTACTGCTCAGAGCTTGCTACCACTGAAACACCTGCTTAAGTGAGCAACTAATCTGAGAAAGATACTCAACTAAGTTCTATGTGAGATTTGAGGATGAATAATATAAAGGACATTATGCTAATATTTGAAAGAAGATTTTAAAAATGGGCTGTATGAGAGTAATCAATGGTGGCTAACCAAAGAAACACTAAGGGAATATTTCTTTAATTAAAAAATATTTTTAACTGAAAAATATTAACTTTTTTGAAAATAAAGGTTCCCTGACCACCCTGAAGTATTTTCAATTTTTTCATTAAGAGCAATGATAAGATGTGAAAGCTGAAAGGCATCTTGCATCTACCTTAACTATATATTTTTTCAACTAACAAAATTTTGTGACCCAAGAAGTCATAGGGACTTAATCAAAAGAACAGAGTCAAGAGTTTAAAGAGCTATGAATGGGGTTTGGGGTGAGGTGGCGGGGGAAAGAGAGAGAATTGTAACTAGAACCCTTGCTATAGATTTCCAATGGCCACACCACTGTCTTATCCAAGAGCACCTTCAATACAAATATAAATCTATTAATCCCATTTTTCTTATTACAAATTTTGTTTTGTGTTCATTAATCCTTATTTAGAAATGGCAACTAGGAGAGGCTTCTATTGACAGATACACAAACTATATATAAAACTGCACTCATTTCACATGCTAGTATGATTATGTTCAAAATTCTTCAAGCTAGGCTTCCACAGTACGTGAACTGAGAACTTCCAGATGTACAAGCTGGATTTAGAAAAGGTAGAGGAACCAGAGATCAAATTGAAAACATCTGTTGGATCACAGAAAAAGTAAGAGAATTCCAAAAAAAAAAAAATCTGCTTCATTAACTACGTTAAAGCCTTTAAATGTGTGGATCACAACAAACCATGGAAAATTCTTAAAGAGATGGGAATACCAGACCACCTGACCTGCCTCCTGAGAAATCTGTGTGCATGACAAGAAGTAACAGTTAGAACAGAACATGGAACAACAGACTGGTTCAAAACTGGGTAAAGAGTATGTCAAGGCGGTATNAACAAACCATGGAAAATTCTTAAAGAGATGGGAATACCAGACCACCTGACCTGCCTCCTGAGAAATCTGTGTGCATGACAAGAAGTAACAGTTAGAACAGAACATGGAACAACAGACTGGTTCAAAACTGGGTAAAGAGTATGTCAAGGCGGTATACTGTCACCGTGTTTATTTAACTTCTATGCAGAATACATTATGAGAAATGCCAGGCTAGATGAAGCACAAGTTGGAATCGAGATTGCCAGGAGAAATATTAATAACCTCAGATATGCAGATGATACCACCCTTATGGCAGAAAGCAAAGAAGAACTAAAGAGCCTCTTGATGAAGGTGAAAGAAGAGAGTGAAAAAGCTGGCTTAAAACTCAACATTCAAAAAATAAAGATCATAGCCTCTAGTCCCATCAGTTCAGTTCAGTCGCTCAGTCATGTCCGACTCTTTGTGACCTCATGAATCGCAGCAAGCCAGGCCTTCCTGTCGATCACCAACTCCTGGAGTTCACTCAGACTCACATCCATCGAGTCAGTGATGCCATCTAGCCATCTCATCCTCTGTCGTCCCCTTCTCCTCCTGCCCCCAATCCCTCCCAGCATCAGAGCCTTTTCCAATGAGTCAACTCTTCGCATGAGGTGTCTGAAGTACTGGAATTTCAGCTTTAGCATCATTCCTTCCAAAGAAATCCCAGGGCTGATCTCCTTCAGAATGGACTGATTGGCTCTCCTTGCAGTCCAAGGGACTCTCAAGAGTCTTCTCCAACACCACAGTTCAAAAGCATCAATTCTGAGCTCAGCTTTCTT
>SJYX01009755.1:151982-179390 GCA_006410675.1 Oreotragus oreotragus | reverse complement strand
TTTCCCCATCTATTTCCCATGAAGTGATGGGACCAGATGCCATGATCTTCGTTTTCTGAATGTTCAGTTTTAAGCCAACTTTTTCACTCTCCTCTTTCACTTTCATTAAGAGGCTTTTAGTTCCTCCTCACTTTCTGCCATAAGAGTGGTGTCATCTGCATATCTGAGGTTATTATTTCTCCCAGCAATCTTGATTCCAGCTTGTGTTTATTCCAGTCCAGCATTTCTCATGATGTACTCTGCACAGAAGTTAAATAAGCAGGGTGACAATATACAGCCTTGACGTACTCCTTTTCCTATTTGGAACCAGTCTGTTGTTCCATGTCCAGTTCTAACTGTTGCTTCCTGACCTGCATACAAATTTCTCAAGAGACAGGTCAGGTGGTCTGGTATCCCCATCTCTCTCAGAATTTTCCAGTTTATTGTGATCCACACAGTCAAAGGCTTTGGTATAGTCAATACAGCAGAAATAGATGTTCTTCTGAAACTCTCTTGCTTTTTCCATGATCCAGCGGATGTTGGCAATTTGATCTCTGGTTCCTCTACCTTTTCTAAAACCAGCTTGAACATAAGGAAGTTCATGGTTCACGTATTGCTGAAGCCTGGCTTGGAGAATTTTGAGCATTACTTTGCTAGCATGTGAGATGAGTGCAATTGTGTGGTAGTCCCATCACTTCATGCCAAATAGATGGAGAAAAAGTGGCAACAGTGACAAGTGTTATTTTCTTGGGTCCCAAAATCACTGTGGACAGTGACTGCAGCCATGAAATTATAAGATGCCTGCTCCTTGGCAGAAAAGTTATGACAAAGAGACATCACTTTGCCAACAAAGGTCCATAGAGTCACAACTATGGTTTTTCCAGTAGTCATGTATGGATGTAAGAGCTGGACCATAAAGAAGGCTGAGCGCTGAAGAATTGATGCTTTTGAACTGTGTTGGAGAAGACTCTTGAGAGGCCCTTGGACAGCCCGGAGATCAAACCAGTCAATTCTGAAGGAAATCAACTCCAAATATGCAATGGAAGGACTATGCTGAAGCTGAAGCTCCAATACTTTGGCCACTTGATGTGAACAGCCACCCACTGGAAAAGACTCTGATGCTGGGAAAGACTGAGGACAGGGGGAGAGGTGGGCCACAGAGGACGAGGCAATTGGGTGGCATCACTGACTCAATGGACATAAGTCTGAGCCAACTCCAGGAGACAGTGAAGGACAGGGAAACCTGGCCGTGCTGCAGTCCCTGGGCCACAAAGAGTTGGACATGACTCACAGACTGAACAACAACAAAAACATAAAACAGATAAGCAACAAGGATTTACTGGATGACACACGGGACAATACTTAGTATCCTGTAATATCCCTAATGGAAACCATTCTGGAAAAAATGTACTTTTTAACTGAATCACTCTGCTGTGCATCTGTAATCAACACAATATTGTAATTCAACTATACTTCTTGACTATGTGTTTTCTGTGAGGAGAGGTAAATAGTACACATGCCTGCTGTGAGGCCAGTGCTTAGTCACTCAGTCATGTCTGACTCTCTGTGACCCCATGGACTGTAGCCCACCAGACTCCTCGGTCCACGGGGATTCTCCAGGCAAGAATACTGGAGTGGGTTGCCATGCCCTCCTCCAGGGGATCCTGCCAATCCAGGCTTTGAACTCGGGTCTCCCACACTGCAGGCAGATGCTTTCCCAAGTGAGCCACCAGGGAAGCCTGGGGAAAAGTCATGAACTGAGAGCAGGAAGCTCATGTCTGAGGCCCACGACTTTCCCTTGCCAGCTTTGTTACCTTGGTACCAAAATTCCTGGACTAACATATGTTCTCTCATCTTACAGTGGTAACAATACCATCTGTTCAAAATAATACCATGAAGAATAAATGATATGATGGATGCTTGGGGCTGGTGCACTGGGATGACCCAGAGGGATGGTATGGGGAGGGAGGTGGGAGGGGGGTTCAGCATTGGGAACATGTGTACACTCATGGCGGATTAATGTTGATGCATGGCAAAACCAATACAATATTGTAAAGTAAATAATAATAATAATAATAAAATGAAAGATACTAAAAAAAAAGAGAGAAAGAAAGAAAAAACAGCCACTGAGATCTCCTTCTGAGCTTCCAAAGCACACTTTAAATCTGATGATGAAACTGCTGCATCCCACATGAGAGTATATTATCAAAGAACAGCCACTGAGTCCTATGCTTTAGTCTAGACATTACAAGAAGTACATTACATGTGGACACTGTCCAAATATGCAAGTAGCCCCATCCAAATTAGCAAGTAGCCCCCTCACCCAAAAATGAAGAGAAGAAACTGAGCATGTATACCAATGAGTTCCTTCAGATGCTGAGACAGTAACTTTTTAATAAATGACAGACACAAATGTTTTAAGTCTGTTGTCCTTGTATGATACATTCTTATATGGAAAAATGTTCTACTGTGAATCAAGTGTGTTTAAACACAAAAAGAGAGATGGGACTTGTTTTATATTTAGTTTTCAACAACAACAAACACCTCTATCATTAAAAGTAAACTAGGCTGTAGACTATAATGTGAAATAGAGCCCCAGTTTGAGTGACTCACATCCATATAACAATGCAGTGCAGAATTCAGGGCAGCAGGGGGCCTCTCCTCCACACAGTCTTGACCACGTAGGCTGATGGATGCTCTGCCCTATCAACACATTTTACATTGTGTTTTCCAGATCACTCTTTACATAGCCAGCAACACAGAAAGAGCTTTGGCTCTGTCAGTGTTCAGTCAGGAAAACAAAAAGAAAACCACTCCATGTCCTCCAAACATACAGAGATTTAACACAGGAATTAAAAGCAGCTTAGAATGTCATTGAGAAGTGCATAAGAAATTATGGTTAAGATAAACAGCCACCAACAAATTCAGAGCATGGGATTCTCAAGAGCTCATCTGGAAGCTCTTAAACTTTTTGGAGGCTTCCACCAAGTATCTTGGTCTGTAAGAGCTAAGTGACCAGTGACGGGCTAAACAATGTGCTCCCCTCCCACCCCTGCAAGGTGTTCACAATCTAAGTCCCAGAAACTTGAAGCATGTAGTAAATGAAACTGAGCAGATGTGATTTAGAATCTTGAAATAAACAAGGTCCCACTGTATAGCAAGGGAACTATATTCAATTTCCTGAGATAAATAATAATGGAAAAGAATATAATAATATGTATACACACATATGTGTGCATATTACATATATGTGTACATATTTAACAGAATCACTCTGCTCTACAGCAGAAATTAACACAACATTGTAAATCAACTAAACTTCAATTATTAAAAAAAAAAAAATCTTGAAATGCAGAGATATCCTACATTAGCTGAGTGGGTCCAATATAATCATTAGGGTTTTATGAGAAGAAGGCAAGAGTATCACTCAGTATAAGATGTGAAGATGAAAGCATGAGGTTGGAGTGATTCAACTAAAGAATCATAAAGTATTCAAACCGCCTTCATAAGTTGAAAAACACAAGGAAATTGATTTTCCCCTCAGTTAACCAAGGGAACACAATTCTTACCACACCCTGACTTAAGTCCAATGAGACTGATTTTGGATTTCTGATCTCCAAAACTCTAAGATAATAAAATAAGCCAATAAGTTTGTGATAATTTGATACAGTAAAATAGGAAATGAACACACACAGTCATCCTGGACAACACTGCAATACAGTATTTCCAGGACAATACTTCAAACCTTACATTTGTCCTTGAACCTGCCTCAATTACTTCTGAAGAACAGTGGTCTCGCCCCCTATCTACCTTCCAAATCTGAGAGGAAAACTAACACAGACTCTCAAAGGAAGCTTGTGATACAATCCTGATGAGTCTTCCAAACAGGGTAGTGGATGATGAGCACAAGCTGAAGGACCATCTTTATGGGCAGGTTAGAGATGGCACATATCACTTCCATTCACTTTCCATTAATCATGACTTGGTCATATGGCCCTAAATAAATGTAGAGGAGGCTGGGAAATGCAGTCCAGCTTGTGTCTATGAAGAAGAAACAACTGATATGGTAAACAGCTCTGGCATACCAAAGAACTTTTTTTAATGTTAATAAAATCTGATAAAAATATGAAAGCCACAGCAGGAAACCAAGATGAGAAGTAGTTGTAAATTACTACTGAGCAATTTGTATTGTTCAGATACATGCACAAATAAGAGCTGCTATCACAGAGGCATACATATCTTTACAGTATAATACCATATAAATTGTCAACTTTATTAAGGCATTATCTTGAAATCCTACACTCATCAGACTTAGTAATAATAAAGTAGATATGGATTATTCCATAGTTTACTTTTTGATAATACCAGTTAGCAGCTGGTATGAATATTTCAAATGAGATGAGAAATCACTTTTTTATTTTTTATTTTAGCTGACAGAGAAATGTTAATTCAAAAAACATGGCTATCCTAACTCAGGTTATCTCCCCAACATTCTCTATAATATTAATAAGTGCAATTTAGAAATGCAGGGTCCCTTGCTATAAGGCTTACCAAGATACATAAAGTATCAGTCACAAAAATGGAAAAAATCTAAACTTAATTTTTCTATTTTGAGATCGCAAGTAAGTAGAGGAATGGTGACTATCCTATAATGCGGTGGGTGGGAGGGAAACATTTCTATACAGCACTGAATGGGAAGAAATTTTATTTTTAAAATATATTCCACTAAACAATTATGTCAGACAGATTGAAAATTTCTTTTGAATTTTAATGTTTAATTTTAAGTTTCCCAAGTGAAAAAGAAAATAAAATGTCTATTACTCTTTAGACTTATTTACTAGTTTAACTGGCATCCTGAGGTTACAAGATACATGATCTGTTTAAAATAATTCTCATCATCTCCAAATACTTATTTCTGTGAATAACTATTCTCTCCATACTGTTCAATTTCAGAACTGAGTTTTAAAATCACTAGGAGGATGGTTTCACTCCTTCCTCAGAGGTTTCAGCTTGTTCCTGTTCTTCCCAACAAACAGCCTCCACCACTGCATGAGGTCAAATCCCTGCAACAAGGACGGATACATGCACACACACGCGCGTGCATGTTCATCTTCTTGCACTCCTGCTCATCTGACTGAACTGATACTTCAATTTTATTATCACTTCAATTTTATCACTTCAACTTTATAACCTTACTAAAAATCTTTTATTAAATAATGTTGTTCTATACACTGACTATCATAACTGTCTATGTCGATTTTGTAAGCCACCACTTTAAAGTACAGAAAAATCTGAAAGTGCAAGCTCACCTAGGTTAGTAGGCAGAATTCTAAAATAACCCCCAGAGACCCATAACCTTATATAATTCCCTCCCCATGAGTATGGACAAGACTTGTGAATGTGATGGACTAGTGCTTCTGTAATTATGTTACTTTATACAGCAAACATGTGCTGATGTAAAGTCAGTTAATTTGGAGTTACTCACAAGGGAGATTATATTGAGTGGTCCTGACCAAATTAGATGAGCGCTGTAGAAGAAAGTGAAGAATCAGAGAGGCGAGCCTACTGGCATGGAAGAAAGCAAATGGCCATGTTTTAAACTGCCCATGGAGAGAGCCACATGGCTAAGAACCAGAGAGTGGCCTCCAACAGTGGAGAGAACACAGCCAGCAAGAAAATACACAACCAGGTTCTTCAACTCCAGGAACTGAAATCTACCAACAACTTGAGTGAGTTAAGAAGAGGCTCTAGAGCTCCTGATGAGAACACAGCCTGGCCACACCTGAACGTCAGCCTGGCAGCCTCTCAGCAGAGAATCCAGATCTCTTACCTGTAGAAACTATGAGAGGCAAAAAAAAAAAAAAAAAAAAGGGGTATCATTTTTAGTCACTAAATCTGCGGTCATCTGCTATGCATCAATAGAAAACTAATACAGTCACAAACCACCTTTGTATTTATAGCCTACTTCTGAATGCTCCTAGGGACTATTCATCTTAAGAGGAAGAGATAAGTGTGATGGAAAGATACACTGCAAAGCAGCTCTATTATTACAGCACACTTCCTAAGATTACTTCAGTAATAGAACAAGACACGTTATATACAAACCACAAATGATAATGTCTCAGAAGAAAACCATGAGAAAACAGTGGTTGGTATATCATCACACGACTCAACCTCCCGTAATAATTCTGTAACGACACCCTGGTTATAACAAAATGCTGGGAATGGTTTTTATCTCCAAAATCTCTGAAGACAAGAGACTCCTGCTTAGTTGTCATTACGGCTGTTTTTCCTTTTCTTTCTTAGGTCTGAAAGCTGACTTAAAATCAATTCTTACCTCTTTTTATTAATCGTTCTGATCATCTATATCCAGAAATCAATTATTATTGATGCATTTTAAATCAGAGACCAATGAATGATATGAATTCATATTGGCTTACATCTCATAAAATGATCCAGAGCTGAAACAGTCTGTAAGAAATTTAGCTAGATTTAATACTCTTACACAAAAGGTCACAATTTGTAAAGGATAAAATGTTGCCAAATTTCTACAAGATCATTTAAGCAGAAGCAATATTCCATACATCCATGAAATACTGCAGACATGAAAAAATTTATCTGATACATAAAAATGCTGTAACATGAGGAAATTGGTTTGAGACCTTGGAAGTATGATATGGAGGAAATGAAGGTTACTGTCAACTGCTTAACAATTTCTCTTTTTAAAATTGCAATACTGCCACTTAATCAAAGAAAAAGCTTATATAAAATTTTCAAGATCACAACTGATTCCTTACAGTTTTTGTATCTACAGTGAGTAGCTGGATCCTCTCGAGCTACTAAAATGAAAACCTTTCATTGTCCTTAACTTTGCGACCCCATGGACTGTAGCCTGCCAGGCTCTTCTGTCCTTGGGGAAGAAAGGCAAGAATACTGAAATGGGTTGCCATGCCCTCCTCCAGGGGGGGAGAAGGAGCTTCCCAATCCATGGCTCAAACCGAGGTCTCCCTTATTGCAGGCAGATTCCTTATTGTCTGAGCCACCAGGGAAGCTGTGTGCTCACATAAAAACCTCTGCTCTTGTATGAATCAGACCTTCAAAACCCTAAGTTCTCCATCTTGTTCAGTAACTGTCATCTACAGAACTCTTAGTCACTACCCTTCATCTTTCTTTTACGCTGAGTATTGAGTAAAGTCCACATAACAATCTTACCTCCTAGCCTTTCAGCTCTTTATCCTCACCACTTCCAATAACTAACCTCGACTCCAGCCCTTATGAGCAGGGTCTTACCTGGTGCAGTTTCACCTCTGCAATGATAAACTGATATAACCCAGTAATGACAAAAACCAGCTCTCCCAGTTTCCTCACTCTGGTTTCCCCTACAACATTCCGACCCTCCACTATCACTGAGGCCTTGCTTCTTTCCCCTCTCAGCATGGACAGTCTTTTAACTTCCAAGTCACTCATCCCAGAGCATGTCTGCTAACTCCCCTTGCCACTCTTTCCATTTCCCACCTGAAACCTCCAACCCTGAAGCAATCCAACTGCCTACACTTCTTGTCCCTGTAGTTTTCCTTCTGGGTCAGTTAGAGGAAAAGAAAATCAAATAAGTATTATACAAAACTCATGATTTCTCAAATTATCTGACCCTTCCTGTGACTTAACGATGCTTCTTTGTTTTCCTATTCTGTGTAAACTGGGTAATTCTAGGCAAATTATCTGATGCCTATTCTAGCTACTTAAGACTAGTCACTGTCCTAGACAACTTACTCCTCCTTTTCAGTTCACCTTCCATTTCATAGAGGAAACAGTCTCGGCCACCAAAGGAACTAATGTGCCTGCAACTGTACCCCTTCTTTCACCCTCTTCTCTCATCAAAAGGTAAGAGAGGTCGCTACTCCTTGTAAACAATCCAAACAGCTTGTATTACAGAGCACTACTGGCTCCAATCTCAGCATTTAAAAGATAAAGGTGGATTTCGCCAACTCATGGGCTGGCAAGGAGACTGTGCTCACCCTCTTCACACGAGGACCCAGATGATAAGAGTATCCACTGCATCAAACAGTCCCAGTCTCCTGCCAGAAGGAAAAAGATAATGGTGGAGCATGTAGTGACTCTCGGAGCCTCTGCCTGTCACGGACACATGACACCTCTGCTCACATCTCACCAGCCGAAGTCAGTCATGTGGCCAAGCCCGAGTTCGCAGGAGTAGGGAACTGCAATCCTATCACAGGCATGGAAGAAAACCCAACACTATCTGCAGCTCTGAGAGCTGCCATAGTGCCTATGAAGCTAACCCCACCCGAGTCTCCAGCTCCCACTCCCCTCTCCCCACCTAGCTCTGCCTGGGTTACCTTCTCTCTTCACCTGTCAACCTCTTCTCCAGCTCCCACCCACTTAACTCTCCATCCTTCTCCGGCGGAAGTGCCTGGTAAGAGGCACTGGCTGTCTCCACTTCCTCTTGACCCACTCAGGTACTCACTCACTCCCTTCCAGTTGCCGGCCCAGCACTGCAGTCAAATGGCTCTGGCTAAATCCAAAGGACTCTTAGTAGTTTTTGTTTAGCCTGTCGCCATTCGCCTCCGCTGACCTCTCTGTTGCTGAACATTCTTCTTCTGTGCCATCCCCTCTGCGAGGCTTCTTCCTAGCTCTCCGGTGGCACAGCCTTGGTCTCTTCTGCAAGCCTGCCTTCTGGAAGACAGTGACACACCGGTATTCCTGAGGGTCTGCCTTTGCTCTCTGTTTTCACCCTATGTACTCTGGCAGGGTGATTTTTAACCACTAACAAAAATTCAGTTTCCACTGATGCTGATGATTTCCAAAGCTATTTCATTTTCGGCCCAAATCAAAGGTCTGTATTCATACATTCCACCATCTCTCAAACACCTCAGGTTAGATTTCGACCATGTATCGCACACAGTCTTAGAAGGGAACATTATCTTCCTTTCAAAATCTCATCTTTCTCTTGTTTCCCATTTCAGTAAACAGAATTTCTGTTTTACCAAGAAATGGAGTCCTTACTCTTGTCTTCTTCTTCATCCCACAGGCAATCGATCACCAACAGCTGCCACGTCTGGCTCACAGAGTTCAAAAATCCAGTGACCATTCGGTGTTCTCACTGCCACAACCTACCATCAGCTCTCATGTCCATTCCCGCCAGAGCCTCCTGAGCAGACTGCTGCCGTTCCTCCAAGTTCACATTCCCACCGAAGCTGATCGCCACAGCACTGCCGGAGCAATACTCCTAAATGTGAGCCTCATCCTCACCTCCAAGATAAAACCTTTCAATTCCTCCCACTGACTTCAAGGTCAATGCTCAAGGGACCCTTGGGATTTGACTCTAGCTTCCACTCCAGCCTCAAGCCCTGTCACCCTGCCCACCCTGCGCATTCTAAGCCAAGCCATGTCGACCCACTTTGAGCTCCCTGAATTTGTTGTGCTGTTTCATACTTCTGGACCTTCCCAGTACTAGTTCTTCTTCTTAGAACACTCCTTCCTTCATTAAATCATTTCCTATGTGTACCTTCCATCCTGTAGGAAATCAACCCTGAATATCCACTGGAAGGACTGAAGCTGAAGCTTCAGTACTTTGGCCACCTGATGCAAAGTGCCAACTCACTGGAAAAGACCATGATGCTGAGACAGAATGAGGGCCACAGGAGAAGGGAGCAGCAGAGGACGAGATGGCTGGACAGCACTATCGACTCAATGCATATGACTCTGAGCAAACCCGGGGAGATGGTGGAGGACAGAAGAGCCTGGTGTGCTGCAGTCCATGGGGTCACAAAGACTTGGACCTGACCTGGTGACTGAACAACAAATAATGTGCACCTTCAGTTTTCAGCTGACCCCAATGTGCTGACCTATCACCACGGCACCCATCAGTTTCCAGTCCATTCATTTCTCACACCACATTATAAATAGCTGTTTTCCTGTTTGAATCTCCTTCTAGGCTAGGAGCAATAGAAAATGTCAGAACAGTGGCTGTCTTATTCGCTACTTTACCTCCAAAAGACAGCATGATATCTGACATGTGGTATTCATCAACAGACGATTGCTGAAAAAAAGCAACAACAGATCCCGTTTTAGAGAAATGTCGGTGACATGGCCCTTTACTCAGTAATGTGTGCCATCTTTTAGGAAGATGACAGTCAAATAAAATTATTTTCTATCACTTACTTCAATTATATCTATTTAAAATAATCCAAAAGGACATAATGTGAAAAAAATTACATTATTTAAGAAATCAATAGCCAGAAGAACAATCACAAAATTTAAAAGTCTCCTCTACTTAGGACTTCTGTTATGATTATGATTACTTACAGACAAGTAAGACTAGGAAATCCCTACAATAAAGAAGTTCAGATTTTGGTAAGATATGAGTAAAATAATACAGAAAGGCTCCCTGGGATCATCTACTATAACATGAAGGAATCCTCTGAAAATGCAAAAACAAAAAAAAATGGGCTGTAATCTTTGTAAAAATGCCATAGAGCTAACCTAACTTTGCAAAGGAAAACACCACTGTTTCCTTCACCAATTCCTTTTTAGATAATGAAGGATGTTCTTTCTGTTCTGATAATATATGTCTTGAACCCTAGAGACTGGTGGTAATGATGGTACTCAGAAAACTGACTACTTCTTTAAGGTTTCTTATCTATCATGAGTTACTACAGAAATAGTAACTATGTCATATTGAAAACTAGAGTGGTGTACAGAAATAGCTTATTATTTTCATTTGTGGCTTTGTAGATTATATATTTGAAATGGGAAACGATAAGGCAAGTGCAAATCTAATTGCTATTTGACAGTCAAATAAAAAGAACTTACATAGCTCTGCCACCATTAGTTTTAGTTATCCTCTATGGATCATATAACTCAAACTGTTAAAAACTAGTATTAGTAAAGGTTCTTTATGATAAGGACATTGCATTCAAATTAGAGCAGAACTATTACTAAGAGTCAACCTCTAAGAGAAAACTACCTTTGATATTTAGTGAAACTACCATAAATCATTCAAATATCATATTTCATATAATTTTACCATTTAAAAGGATCTAAGCAAATGTTTAATCCAATAGCTTTTAACTTTTAAAAAATCTAATAAACAGGACAGATGCTCATGCCAGAAAAATCCATTTATGATACAAATGAAAAATGTTTATAATTTCAGAGGGCCAATGGGAAGCTTTTACTATTTAACCTAGATTCAGACATCCTGATCTTTTTCAATGTTCTCATTTTACAACCGAACTGATGTTTCAAAAGGTTAAGTGTCTGGCCCAAGAGCACAGAGTTTATATCAAAGAACCTGGAACCCACAGTTCATTTTCTGGAACTAACTTTTATTAAACCCTTAACCTTTTGTAAAGTTCACATTTCATTTCCTCTTCAAACCAACTTCAAGTTGGGAATTACTCTAATTTATAAAGAAGGAAACTGTGGTCTAAATAATTTGCAAAGATAAACAATGTGGCTAGAATTCACATTACAGGCTTTTCACATTTTCATTCTACTCTATAAAGACTACCAAACAATAAAATAAGAAGAAAAGACAATGAGAAAGAAAATGACCAAACCAAATTATACATGCCACAGATTTTCAATTAAAGGCCAAAGAAAGGTGACAATTAAAATCAATAGCAAAAAAAAAAAAAAAAAANAAACAATGTGGCTAGAATTCACATTACAGGCTTTTCACATTTTCATTCTACTCTATAAAGACTACCAAACAATAAAATAAGAAGAAAAGACAATGAGAAAGAAAATGACCAAACCAAATTATACATGCCACAGATTTTCAATTAAAGGCCAAAGAAAGGTGACAATTAAAATCAATAGCAAAAAAAAAAAAAAAAAAACAGAGGTAATAGTGGCATTCAAATAATCTCCGCTATCCATCATTCTGCTACAAAGCCATGTGTAAAGTCAAGTCGCACAAGTCAAGGCTGATGAACTTTCAAAAAAGAAGGAAAGAAGAGTGACGTCAGCATCATGTCAGCATAAGACGACCTTCATTTTATCATCCCCTCCCCTCAACAACAAAAATTCAGCACCCACTGAAAAATGAAAGTAACTCTTTAAGAGCTGAGGAATCCAGAAACCCAAACTGAGCTGACTGGTGGCGCACTCTCTCTGTCAGAGCAAACATTCAAAGTCTGGAAAAGGAGAGAATTTACTCCCATGTGCAAATATCAACGTAAGGAACCAAGGATCACAAAAATCAGGTAAACATGATACCACCAAAGGAGACTAATAATGCTTTGATAACAGATACTAAAAACGTGCAGATCAAAGAACTGTCAGACAAATTTCTTAAAGAATTTTATTGACCTACAAGAACATGCAGACAAATGAAATTAGGAACACAATACTTCAACCAAACGAGAAGATCAACAAAAAAAAAATAGAAATAAAAAAAACAGAAATCCCAGAGTACAAAAATACAATACCTGATCAGAAGAATTCAATAGAGTTTCAAAACCAGACTCAAACACAGAAAAGAATCAGGACAACTGAAATCATCCAGTCAGAGAAGCAAAAGATTGAAGAAAGCCTACAGGAATTATGGGACACAATCAAAGGAACAATGCTTGCATTATAGGAATTCCAGAAGGAGAGGAGAAAGAAAAGGGGACAGAAAGTATATTTAATGCAACAACAGAAGAAAACCTGTAGAGGGAAACAGACCTCCAATTCTAAGACGTACAGAGCACGCTAAATATGTTACACCCAAACAGGGCTTCCCAAGTGGCGCCATGGTAAAGAATCCAATTGCCAATGCAGGAGATGCAAGTTCAATCCCTGGGTCAGGAAGATCCCCTGATGCAGGAAATGGCAACCCATTCAGTACTCTTGCTGAGACAATTTCATGGACAGAGGAGCCTGGCAGGCCACAGCCCACAGGTTTGCCAAGAGTTGTACACAACTGAGTGTCTACACGGACACAGACACACACACACAGGGCTACACTGAGACACTTATCAAATGCTGTAGGAAAAGTAACCATGATAAAATGGTTACTGCCAAATCTTGAATCATTTGAAGAAAGTATTGATGACATTCTCAACACCCAATTTAGTAGCAGAATCTGTCACATAAGAAAATATTCATGAAAAATCATGCACATCAAATGTCTTTAAGTTTCTTTTGAAATGCCAAATCAATTTATGCTACTCATGAAAATTCACTTTGGAAACATAAAACCAACCACAGAACATCCTGGGAATTCATTCACTAACGTAAGCACCAAAGTTGGCAATTCATTAAGCACTTATGTTCCAGGCACTATGCTAAATACTTCAGAGGATTATCCCATGAAGGATCACAACTCTATAGCAGGGACTAACAGACCATCTCTACTTTTCATATAAAGAAGTTGAAGCTTAGAGAGATTAAGTAATTTGACCAAAGTAGCCTTACTAAGCATTTACCAAGTACAAGGTACTATGCCTGAATATGGAGGATAGAAATATAAAAATAAACCTACAACCCTTCTTCTCAAAGGGCTTGCAGAATAAAAGGAATGACAGACAACAGGCAATAATTCAGCCAAGAGCCATACAGAAGAAGCACACAGACCATCGATGTGAGCACAGGGTGCATACATGCTCAGTCACTTCAGTCGTGTCCAGCTCTGAAACTATAGCCCGCCAGGCTCCTCTGTCCATGGGATTCTCCGGGCAAGAACACTGTAATGGGTTGCCATGCCCTCCTTCAGGGAATCTTTCCGCCCCAGAGATCAAGCCCGTGTCTCCTGCCTGGGAAGCACAGGGTAGGAATTCCTGATTCTAAATGGAGAAGAAGGAGTAACCTGTTTAAGTTAACCCTAGAGAGAAGCATGTACCAACGGCGAGATCTAAAACAGGAGAGTTAGACAAAGCCTCACACAGGAAAAGCACTCAACAGCTTGAGAACACTGAGTCCATTTTACTGGCATTTAAAACAGTACTTCTCCAAAACAGCATTGGTTAGAAAGTCCCAGGGGACATCTTCGGCTGGGGTGAAGGAAGAGGTGGCAAAAAATCACAAGTGAGTAAAGGTTTGAAACCTAGTAAAATGTGACCCGATTTTGGACTCTCGCAAAGAGATGTGTGAAGATGCTTTACTTAGTGTTATAGATTGTAGGAGGCACCACTTGGCAAAGAAAGATGGAATAGAAATTTTCACACTTTCTGAATTAATGTAGGTTACAGAGTTGTGCCTTTTGTGACTTTAGACTCTCCTCAACTTAAGTTCATTTATTTAAACAACTTGCTAAAGAAAATGATGGCCTAAGTTTATAAATTATGTTCTCAAAGGGGTCAACTCTAAGTATTGTTGAACCGCACGGTTCCGCCCTGGAGTCCGTCGCCCAAGACCACCAAGACACAGGATCGATGCAAATAGCAAGAGGATTTATTGAACCGGCGCGCCGAGGTTCCGTCCTCCTTAAGCAAGGAGCGAACGAACCCCGATGACAGTTACAGAACAGTTTTTAAGCACAAAAAACCATATTGGGCGGGGAGGTATAGATATATCATGATTGGTCACAATACTGCTGACCTTTACAAGGATAGGCTTGTGAGGGTTTGGCGACATAATTCTGCGGATAACACACAGTTTACACAACTTGTTTTTCTGACTCTCTGGAAAGTTAAACCTTCCAGGTCAGGGTCTGTAAGCCTCCAGGTCAGGGTCTGTGAGTCACAAATAACAGAGATAACCTTTCAGTTGGCCTGGAAAAATCCCTAAATCTTACAGGTTACTTCCTCACAGTATCATTAAAGTTCATAAAAGATCAGTTATGAAAAGACAGACAAAATAATAGTGTAATCAAAATAAAAAAGAGGGGAGAAGCAGAAACAAGGAAGGAGTAACTGAGCATGGGGATAGGGAAATACAACCCTGGTGGCAGGAGAACTCCTTTCTAGTCCCAGCTTTTTTATTTAGCCTGGAATCGGATTTTCCTGCTTTATGATTCTACAGCGCAGTGTTTAAACCCTCCTCGCCCCCCACACCCACACCCGCACATCCAGTTACTATCCTCTTGATGATGTGGAGTCCACTGGGCATCAAAGCCCACGACTCAGGCAGCTCTCAGTAGGAAGCCAAGCCGAATCACAGGGCCATTATGATTCCGTCACACCTTAACTCAGTCACTCTTTCTCCCCATAAAGGCTCCAAAAGGGGGGTAAAAAATGTACAGGAAACAAGCGCAGGACACAGCAAAGCCACTCCACTTTCAAGAGTGAGAAAAGTATTTTATTCCCTTTGAAAGATTTCACTGTAAAAAAAAAAAAAAAAGAACCAATCAACACTGCACAAAACCAGCTCTTTGAGAAAGGTCCCTGTTTTTCTGCTTAATTGTTAACTCAAACATTAACTCAAAGTTTATTAAAATAAAATCTTTTTTAAAGATCTTCCTGAATTTTATTTCACATGTTTGTTAAATATCAACCTATTACATATGCAAAAGCAAAAGGGATAAGTAACTTTTTTAAAACCTTCACACAGAAAGCAGCATACAGCAAATATACCTCAGGTATACTTACTCTCTTCTACTCTTCTTGGGCTAATAGCTTTAAAGGCACATAACAAATTTATGCCTAATTTCTTTCCTACCATCTTTTGGACATAATTTTTGGAAAGAGAATTTCATTTAATACAATAAAATTGAAATTATTTCAATAAAAGGAACACATGAATATTCACTTCAAGGACAGAAACTTCTAATACTGACCACTGATATTCAAAGATTGGCAATGACTATATATACTTAATGGTCCTTCACTAATATTTAATAACTAACTCATATACTAAAGTAATTGTTAGGTGACTAAAACATAGTGTAGAAAGAGTTCTTTGGAGCAAGACTGTAAACTTACAAGTTGTACAGTCACATATAAAATTCTTAATGCAAGATGACTTTCCTCAGTAGAATGCTTTCAAATACAAAAAATCAGAAAATTCAATATGAAATGTAAACAATAAGAAGGGCTTCCCAGGCACACCAGTGGTAAGGAACCCACCTGTCAATGCAGGAGACATAAGAGAAGCTGCTTCAATATCTCCAGAAAAGATCCCCTGGAAGAGGGCATGGCAACCCACTCCAGTATTTTTGCTTAAAGAATCCTATGGACAGAAGAGCCTGGCAGGCTACAGTCCATAGGGTTGCAAAGAATCAGACACAACTAAAGTGACTTAGCACAAACAATGAGAAAGCTTGTTAACTCAACAAGGAGTTCACAGTAGACCAGTTCCAAGGCTAGTTAAGTCATGCCATCAAGTACCCCTGGCTCTTCCTTCTTTTCTACTCTGCCGTCATGAACTTACTGGTTTTGACTGCAGGCTTGTATTTTTGTGGTTCAAGATGAGTTCAGCAACTCAAGCATCACATCCTGATACACACATTCAAAGACAGGAAGAGAGAATTAACCCCACCCCAATCTTGGGTCCTTTATAAAGAAGGAGGAGGAAACTTCCAAAAACCCTACATAATTGTATCATATGCTCACTCCTAAACCAACCATTAGAAAGGTACTGGATAATCGTGATAATCTTCGACGAATGAAAATGACTGCTTGGGGCTTGGGATAGTCCCAATTTCTCCTATTACTTAAATCAAACCAAGGGATACTGTTAACAAAGACAAAAGTAAGGCAAACAAAACTGTTGCAACCACCAAGATATTGTGAAGATTATAAACAATTTAAGTGAAATGCCTGGCATTACATCTTCTATCTACACTGACGTTTTTTTCATTTCCTGATACAATTTAAGCCTTAATTCTAACTCCCAAGTTTGTTAAATTCACTAAATTACAGGAAGGCTTCTCATTCAATTTAATATTTAAAATGAGTAGTAAGCAGAGTTCACAATTTGTAATTAATTTTGTACCTTAAGTTTTACCACAAAAATCCTATGAACTAACTTTCCAATGGTTTGCCTTTTTTCTGGGCAGAGAGGACATAATTTTTCCAAAAGTTGAGTCAAATCATGTTGATAACAATATTAAGCCACCTCTATGATCTGGAGGGAAGATGTGGGGTGGGAGGTGGGAGGGGGGGTCATGTTTGGGAGTTCGTGTAAAAAAATAAATAAATACAAAAAAAAATAAAATAAAATAAATAAATAAACGGACAACAGTTGCATTAAATAAAATCAATACCACAATTTACCTAACCTTAGTGTGGTGTCCCTCTTTTCATTAAAGGTAGCTGAGCTCTCACAGTAGCATTCAGGGGAAAGAAACGTCCTTTTNTGGGAGGTGGGAGGGGGGGTCATGTTTGGGAGTTCGTGTAAAAAAATAAATAAATACAAAAAAAAATAAAATAAAATAAATAAATAAACGGACAACAGTTGCATTAAATAAAATCAATACCACAATTTACCTAACCTTAGTGTGGTGTCCCTCTTTTCATTAAAGGTAGCTGAGCTCTCACAGTAGCATTCAGGGGAAAGAAACGTCCTTTTCCACTTTCAAACATCAAAATATTAATAGGTATCTTCACATAAGCAACCAAAAATGTAGTAACAAAAAAAAAAGTAACAAAAAAATGCAGTAACAAATACATTAGAAAATACTTCCTTTCTTTCTTAACTTTTCTCAATTCATTAATGGCTTCTGGATGCTATGCTTCTAAGTCAGGACTTCGTGAAACATGCTGTAATATAAGCTCACTGATGACGCTGACCTTTTTCTTTTTGACATTAAACCGAAGCAGACAACCAGGCAGGTAGGTAGGTAGAGAGATACCTATCACTACAACAACAACAACAACAAAAAGATACTCTCTATTCTTCGTAATACTATTTTGAAGTTTTACAATTCAAACCAAGTCTTTCTGTGTTTTACATCTTTATGTGTAGAATTTTGCCAGATGCTCTCCTTAAATCTATGTACAACTCTGCAAGAAATTATGGGAAGTCAGCCTTTGTGTAGAGAAGACAATGGCAACCCACTCCAGTACTCTTGCCTGTAAAATCTCATCCTGGTAGGCTGCAGTCCCTGCGGTCTCAAAGAGTCGGACACGACTGAGCGACTTCACTTTAACTTTTCACTTTCATGCACTGGAGAAGGCAATGGCAACCCACTCCAGTACTCTTGCCTGGAGAATCCCAGGGACAGGGGAGCCTGGTGGATTACCGTCTATGGGGTTGCACAGAGTCGAACACGACTGACACGACTTAGNGACTTCACTTTAACTTTTCACTTTCATGCACTGGAGAAGGCAATGGCAACCCACTCCAGTACTCTTGCCTGGAGAATCCCAGGGACAGGGGAGCCTGGTGGATTACCGTCTATGGGGTTGCACAGAGTCGAACACGACTGACACGACTTAGCAGCAGCAGCAGCAGCAGCAGCCTTTGTGTACAGTGTGCAAAACATAAGAGCTACCAAGATATATATATGGCAAGTGATTACTAAATTAGGTTAAAATGTGTTCGCCATAAAACAGCACTGTTAACAGCAATGAGAAAACAGATGGGCAGAGGGCAGGACTGACAGTTTCCCTTTAGATATGCTCAATTTGAGAAGCAGCAGAAATCTGGCCAATAGATAGGGAAAAAAAAAAACTAGAGCGATTAACATAAATACTACCTATTTGGTCCACACATGTACATGAGCACACCTACACACACAGAGACACACACACGCAGACACACAGTGTTAGATGACAAATACACATCTGTTCATGACCTACCTGTCCTCTAGCAGGAGAAACGTTACTCTGACACTAAGCCCAAGGTAAATTTTCTGGTGGGATTGGATCATGTTGTTGTTCAGCTGCTCAGTCATGTCTCACTCTTTGCAACCCCATGGACTGCAGCACGTCAGGCTTCCCTGTCCTTCACCATCTCCCAGAGTTTGCTCAAATCCATGTCCGCTGAGTGGGTGATGTCATCCAACCATCTCATCCTCTGTCACCCCCTTCTCCTGCCTTCAACCTTTCCCAGCATCAGGGTCTTTTCCAATGAATGGGCTCTTCACATGGTCTAATACACCAATAAAACCTGGAGGCTACTTAAGGTAGTCAGAGCCATACTGATCACTCTTACATCCAAACTCACTATTTAAGGCAAAAGAAAACGTGCGCAAGTAAATGTGGCCCTCCCCGCAAAAAAGTTAACAAATACCTGATGAATCTGTGGGTCAAGTTTCACGCTGCTGTCCGCTCCGTCTCTGTGTCCTCCATGTGAAGAGAACCCCTACAAGGGACTGAGCGTGCAGGTGCTGTGTCTATGCACAGAAAGCTATCCTGAAGCACTCATTTTGACAAAGGTACGGTCCTTTACGTCAGCAGATAGGTCACAGGTTTCTACATAACTTGCAAGCACAGGCACTGACTGACTTTGTTCCACAGTATCTTTTCAGGGATGTCTGTACAGCACACAACTTTGCGACACGGGGTCTCTTCCAGAACACCCAGCAGCTCTGCTCCCTTTCTACTCTAATGAAGATGGTGTCTTCCTGTAGCGCTGAAGCCAGCTAAGTTTACTGCCCATTATGAAAGATCTGGTTCCACAAGCTCAAGGTTCTCTTCTGCTCCAAAATTTACATTCCTGGTATCAGCTGGCCTGTGTCACTGGCACAAACACTGATATTCTGGCAGTTCTACTGCTGTAATAAACTGTCCAGCTGTGACCCAGGTGTCCTGTGCCTTCTGCCATTACCCATGAGACTGCAGCAGGCGAAACATTCAGTTACTGACAAGCAGTTTGGGCCATACTAAGACCTGTCATTTCCAATTACTCTTCAAGGAGTCACCGTACACAAAATGTAATCTACATGACACAACAATCTGACATCACCATGACTGCTGTACATGAGGATACATATCAATGTATAATTACTATGCATTTCTTAAAGTGGTACTCATACGTTTACAAGCTATTTCTTCCGCCTAAGTTCTCTGCTTAAAGGTAAAATCGAAATCCACTGCTTTTCACCCTTTCCTTACCATTTGCTAAGACAGTAAAGTTAAGTAACTGGATACTGGATACATACATCTTAGTGTAAAATGTGCTTACAGAAGTTATCTCAGAGGCAACTAATACTGTTACTTTTCTTAAAAAATATGAGTCATTCAATGATTCATATTGCATGTTCATTGTTATCTACATGTTCTAGCCTGTTAGTTAATCATTTGCTTTGCAGAAAGTATAATATATATTATAGTTGTCCTTCAGTATCTGATAGAAAGACCCTGATGCTGGGAAAGATTGAGGGCAGGAGAAGGGAACGACAGAGCATGAGATGATTGGATGGCATCACCGAATCGATGGACATGAGTTTGAGCAAACTCTGGGAGTTAGTGATGGACAGGGAAGCCTGGCGTGTGGCAGTCCAAGGGGTCGCAAAGAGAAACGACTGAGCGACTGAACGGAACTGATCTGACGGACATTAGTTCCAGGATCTGGCAGATACCAAAATCTGAAACTACTCAAGCTCTTTATCCTACCAAATGGTGGGGGGATCGCTGGCCCTTTGTGTCTGCAGATATAGGATCCACTGATATGGAGAGCTGACAGCAGCTACTTTTGATGGTGTCAAAGTCACTAAGTCCACTGAAAATCATTACAGAATTTGAGCTCTTTTTATACTATTAGAAGAAATCATTACAGACTGAAACAATTCTAAATGAAGCTGATTAAACAATGTAAGAAACCGAGAAACTGTCAAAATAATGGAAACCCATGAGACACCAGAAATGCAAATGATATACTATTAAGAACCTAAAGTCTCCTGCAAATCCATACCACTTAACATGAGGATTTAAAAATCAATTAACAAGACTGTATTCAATGTAACTAAGGAAGTGGACTATAAAAATCTCTAGTTGATTTTCTTTCCCTATTCACTTACTTCTCTTGACTATATTCTTAAATAAAGAACATAGGAAAGCTAACTGTATTTAGTGAGTGAAAATGTCTTCACAAACAAGTATATACAAATACAGACAGACACACACATAGCCATATCACCAATTGTTCCATGATATAAAAACCTCCTTTTGGAAAGTTCTCAAACAATGTAAGAGTTTGGAATTCCCAGTGTTTCAAAATAAAATAAGTAACAATTTATTCCATAAACCATAATTTAGTTATTACAAAGTCAGTTAACTTAGCAAAAATATTTTACGTATTTTAGGATTTCATTATGTCTATCCTCTTTCATTTAAATCAGGACACATAATTACAGCATCCAAATTACTGATGATTTGTTATGCGCATTGTACTAAACACTTTAAATTTAGTCTTATTTAAACTCAACAACACTGAAATGTAGGTATTATGCCTGTATTTTTAAGAAACATAACTAAAATTCAGGAAGTTAAGTGGTTTAATATCAAATAATTAGACCACGTATGGATTGTAACCACACCATCGATTCTATTAAAAAACCTACAATGGTAACTATTACTGTCATAAATGTGACTTCCTTAAAAGCATCCAGTGTCCAGTTTCTGATTCCAGGTTCAACTGTAGGTTTCCATTTGGATTCCCCAGCACAAAAGAAAACACCATCCATGCCAAGTCAGATATTCTGGCACTTATGTTAGTAGTACTTATTGTAGTAAATTAAGTTCCAACTGTTATATTTCTCTGGTTCAATGGTGTCAAATCTCATACTGGGCATCAGGTTCTAATCTAAGCAAAAAACAAGCCAACCAACCACATATGGTCAAAACAACACTGTAATAGTCCTAGAAAAATAAAAACACTTGAGACTAATCACTTTTCAGTATTTCCAATAAAGAATGTTTTTCTCTCAGTATTTGAAGAGACTATAGGGTTTTTTTTTAATTGAAGGATAAGTGCTTTATAGAATTTTATTTTCTGTCAAACCTCAACATGAATCAGCCATAAGTATACATATGTCCCTTCCCTCTTGAACCCCCTCCCATCTTCCTCCCCATCCCACCCCTCTAGGTTGATACAGAGCCCCGCGATTTGAGTTCCCTGAGGCATATAGCAAATTCCAGTTGGCTATCTATTTTACATATGGTAATGTAAGTTTCCATGTTACTCTTTCCATACATTTCACCCTCTCCTCCCCTCTCCCCATGTCCATAAGTCCATTCTCTGTGTCCATTTCTCCACTGCTGTCCTGTAAATAAATTTGGTACCATCTTTNATTCCAGTTGGCTATCTATTTTACATATGGTAATGTAAGTTTCCATGTTACTCTTTCCATACATTTCACCCTCTCCTCCCCTCTCCCCATGTCCATAAGTCCATTCTCTGTGTCCATTTCTCCACTGCTGTCCTGTAAATAAATTTGGTACCATCTTTCTAGATTGTATACATATGCATTAGTATATGATATTTATCTCTTTCTGACTTACTTCACTCTGTGTAAAAGGCTCTAGGTTAATCCACCTCACTAGAACTGACTCAAAGTTGTTCCTTTTTATGGCTCAGTAATACTCCACTGTGTCTATGTACCACAACTTCTTCATCCATTCATCTGTCAATGGACATCTAGGTTGCTTCCATGCTGTAGCTTTGTAAATAGTGCTGCAATGAACACTGAGGTACATGTGTCTTTTTCAATTTCGGTGTCCTCGGGGTGTATGCATGCCTAGGAGTGGGACTGGTTGGTCATATGGTAGTTTTATTGCTAGCTTTTTTAAGAAGTCTCCATACTGTCTTCCCTACTGGCTGTATCAGTTTACATTCCCACCAACAGAGCAAAAGGGTTCCCTTTTCTCCACACCCTCACCAGCATTTATTGTTTGTAGACTTTGATGGTGGACATTCTGACCGGTGTGAGGTAATATCTCATTGTAGTTTTGATTTGCATTTCTCTAATGAGCGATATTAAGCATCTTTTCATGTATTTGTTAGCCATCTGTATGTCTTCTTTGGAGAAATGTCTGTTTAGGACCATAGTTTTGTAACTGAGCATCAGAAAGAGAACTAGACTATGTTTCAGAAATATGCATGTTCATTTGGTAAAGCATTAAAATTTCAGCTATTTGTTATTTTGTTCTTTTCCTTAAACATGTATATTCTACAATATCACCATGTAGGTGGGCTGCAGTCCATGGGGTCGCTAACAGTCGGACAGACTGAGCGACTTCACTTTCACTTTTCTCTTTCATGCATTGGAGAAGGAAATGGCAACCCACTCCAGTATTCTTGCCTGGAGAATCCCAGGGATGGGGGAGCCTGGTGGGCTGCCATCTATGGGGTCACACAGAGTCGGACACGACTGAAGTGACTTAGCAGCAGCAGCAGCAGCAGTATTAGACTGTCCTATTTAAGAGAAAGTTTTGGAAGACATCCTTTTTTAATTCTTAACAAGTTTCTCCAAAATGTTGCATTTTTAAAATACCTTTTATAAAAAGAACTTAATGGAAACAGATGTTATCGTAATCTATGAAAGTTAGAGTTAGTCACTCAGTCGTGTCCAACTCTTTATGACCCCATGGACTGTAGGCCACCAGGCTCCTCTGTCCATGGAATTCTCCCCACAAGAATACTGGAGTGGGTTGCAGTTTCCTTCTCCAGGGGATCTTCCCAACCCAGGGATAGAACCCAGGTCTCCCACATTGCAGGCAGACTCTTTACCAACTGAGCCAACAGGGAAGCCACTTATATTAAATTAATGCATGTTGCCACATGTTAAAGTAGTCATACTTAGAGATGCTAAGATGCTTTGAAGATGTACACTTTTCAGACTTCTTTGGGGGCTTTTTTTTTTCTTTCAATTGAAAGTAACCATAGTCACAGAAATCTTTCTAGGAGACAAATCATAAGAATTTTCCTTGAGTTCCTCATCGTTTTAATTGCCCTCTGCCCTGGTAATCCACACAAAAACTACTTTTCAAATCTCCTCCTTTTCTCAAGAAAAACTATGAAATCTAAAACTTTAGGAATGTATATAAATACCATGCGGTAGGGGGGAAAAATCATTATATTTGTAAATACAGTCTTAACAGTGGTTCTTCACCAAAAAATCTTATCAGAACTCCACCAAGAATTTCGCTAAGGCCTATTTTCATGTTAAAATTTAAAAAGTTAAAGGGAAGAAAATATTTTAATCCAAAGTTGTTTCAAGCAAAGAGTAAAGAGACCCAGAATTATTTTGTGTGTGAGGATGTTTTTTCACGCTCTCAACCCATTTATCAAGAAAGCTGCGGTAACNTATTTTCATGTTAAAATTTAAAAAGTTAAAGGGAAGAAAATATTTTAATCCAAAGTTGTTTCAAGCAAAGAGTAAAGAGACCCAGAATTATTTTGTGTGTGAGGATGTTTTTTCACGCTCTCAACCCATTTATCAAGAAAGCTGCGGTAACATTTGAAACCTGAATTAAAGCCAGGTGTATGTACATAAAACTTCACTGGGAAGCACCATTTTGAAAAAACCTCATTAATATGAGGAGATGCTCTCACTAAAATGTACAATTAGAAACCTTACTCACATTTCCGAATAATTTTTTTTTCTAATCCTTATAGATCGAGCATCCAAGGTAAAAGTTACCCAAGGACAACTGAAATTCACAAATAACTCGACAGTTACTTTAAATACGGTCAGTTACTTCAATCCTCGCCCTCGTCAAAGTTGTGCGTGTGTGCTGTGTTCCTCAGTCTTGTCGCCACCCCACGACTGAAGCCCACCAGGCTCCTCCGTCCATGGGATTTCCCAAGCAAGCTTCTGGAGTGAATCGCCATTTCCTCCTCCAGACAATCTTCCCGACCCAGGGATCGAACCGAGCCTCCTCTGGCTCCTGCACTGACAGGCGAATTCTTTACCACTGAGCCACCAGAGAAGCCCCTCATCAAAGGCAGGTGATCTGAATTTCACAAACAAACGTGTGCAACCTAAATAACGTGAGGTTACTGGCACAATTATACCGTGAATTTAACCTAAGGAAAAATACACAGCTTTACAAAGGTTTAGTAAAACACAGAATAACTTTAAACACAGTCTCAATATGCTCTGTTGCCTCCTAAACGGATAACGAAGGGCGCAGGATAATGAACACAAGGAACACACCGTTCCTTCGATGCCGGCTTCAAATACTACTAAACGGTATTTTCACATCCAACACACCCCTTTTTCCTGACTCAGGGGCCCCGAAGCTTAGCCTTCAACTAAGGGTCAAAAGCGCGCCGTGACCTAAGAGCGAGGGGCTTGGCGTTGTTTCCTGAGGAAGGACATGGCAACCCCACTTTTGAAACTGTGGGGCTCAAAGGACATGCGCGAAGGCCTGCCCGCAGACTCCGCCAGCACCCCCAAAATCAGCCATCGCCCACGCCCGGCGGCCCATCTGCCTAGCAACGCGGCTCGCCCGCTCGGACCCGCCCCGCCCGCCCAGGAATGCCCACGGGATCCGTCCTACCTCCTTTTTCTTCTGTCCTCCGCCGAGCTGGATGCACAGGAGCAGCAGGAGGAGGAGGAAGGGGAAGCTCCCGGTGGGGAGATACCGCGGCCGCCGCCCCGCCTGCCTCCGGCGTGAAGGAGGGCCCCTGGCACCCATCGCCGCAGGGCAGTGTCTCCTCCACGCGCGGTAACCGTGCGCGCCCAGCTCCTACCGGCGCCCTATACCTGCCAGGCCAGCCTCCGGGAGCCCCCTGCCCGTGCCCCCGTGGATGCCTACGGCCTCGCGGGGCAGTGGGGAGCCAGCGGAGGACGCTGAGGAGAAAACTGACGGCGCATCCGGTTCACCGGGAGAGGAGACCTGGAAAGACCCGGGATAGGGCAGGAAGTGGGCGTGGCCAGGGAGCGGGGGCCTCGGCGAGCCGCGCTGCGCGGCGCACGCAGCCCGCGACCTGCGGGAGACCCGCGCGGCGGCGGAGGGCGTGTCCTCTACGCTGGCTCGCCGATCGCAACCCGAGTCAGCCGCTGAAACCAGCACCTGCTCCCGGCGATATGCAGGGGTCCTGTTTATCCAACGCTCTACCTGGAACCAGAGACATACATAATAAAATTGCTTTCTTCGGTGATAGAGAAGATCTCTGAGGAATTATTAAGGATCTGGTCCTTCTAGCTCATGGCAACGCTCTGATCTCCTTGGGACGTTTTTACTCAAAAACAGTTCAGAGAATTGAATGATATTGTGATCAGAGTATTCCATAACAGTATCTATTCCTACTTGTTGTGAACATAGTTTCTTAGCATGTAACATGAAAAAAAATTGAAAGTAAGAACAAATGATGCTGCATATTATCGCCTTCTAGCAATGATTATTTATCCACAGGTACAGAAACTAATTTTTAAATGCTTTATCTTTACAAATAATGTTTTCTCGATTCAGTTTTGCTTTTCATGTTTATTAGTTTTCTCAAATTCATCACACATGTTATTTTGATAAATGGGATACTAATAACTAATGATAACAGTACAAAACAAATTTTAATATAGCCTTATGGTCACAGAAGTTTGTTTAAATCAAATTTCAATTTATACAACTCTTTTTGCAGAGAAAAATGACTTTCCAGCAAAAAAAAAAAAAATCAATAAAAGACCTCCAAGCATAAAAAAGGTATATTAGGATAAAATTCTATCAGATTATACTGCCTCTGGGAGAATAAATGGATTCAACCACCTTGAAGAACTGTTTGGCAGTATCTGCTAAAGCTAAATACACCTAACCAAGATCCCAAAGTTCCACATGAACATAAATTCACTGAGTGACGTGTACAAATTTGGATAGCTGCTTTATTCAAAAAAGGCCCAAGCTGCAAAGAGACCAAATATCCATCAACAGTAAAATAGAGAAATAATTTGTGATACAGTAACACCATATAACAGTAGAAACAAAGTAATGACATTTATGCATATTAATATATGGAATGAATTTTACAACATAAAGATCCACACATAAAGTAATATATTAGGTATATTACTTTTTAGAAATAAAGATCAAGATCAACCAGATGAGAATAGGCTGCTGCTGCTGCTGCTAAGTCTCTTCAGTTGTGTCCGACTCTGTGCGACCCCAGAGACGGCAGCCCACCAGGCTCCCCCGTCCCTGGGATTCTCCAGGCAAGAACACTGGAGTGGGGTGCCATTGCCTTCTCCGTGAGAATAGGCAAAGGCCGCTTATTCAGTGCTTGCAACATCAAGTGACTCAGCTGACATCACTTGAGCTTGTGCACAGACTCAAAGGCAGGCAGATAAGTAGGAAACAGCAGTGGAAAGAGAGGAAGGCTTCAGGCGTGCTATGATTGGAGGCTGTAGACAGGACAAAAGCTATAGGTGAAGCTAACTAGAAAATGGAGCTCCTTATGTGACTGCTTAGGGATGCGTACTTGGCTTTCTGTAGTTAGTCTTAAGCTGGAGGCATGGCCAAAAATTAGGGAGACTGTCAATTATTAATCAAGTACTGACCATTTGGGATCAATTGTTAGAGAAGTCATGGTTCGTTCTTGAAAAGTGAAAGTCGCTCAGTCATGTCCAGCTCTTTGCAATGCCATGGACTATACGGTCCATGG
>SJYX01009755.1:96513-149674 GCA_006410675.1 Oreotragus oreotragus | reverse complement strand
GTGATGCCATCAAACCAGCTCATCCTCTGTCATCCCCTTCTCTTCTCACCTTCAGTCTTTCCCAGCATCAGGGACTTTTCCAGTGAGTCAGTTCTTCACATCAGGTGGCCAAAGTATTGGAGTTTCAGCTTCAGCATCAGTCCTTACAATGAATATTCAGGACTGATTTCCTTTAGGACGGACTGGTTGGATCTCCTTGCAGTCCAAGGGACTCTCAGGAGTCTTCTCCAACACCACAATTCAAAAGCATCACTTCTTCAGCACTCAGCTTTCTTTATGATCCAGCTCAAATCAATACATAACTACTGGAAAAACCATAGCTTTGACTACATGGACCTTTGTTGGCAAAGTAGTATCTCTGCTTTTTAATATGTTGTCTTTTTAATATGTTGGTCTAGATTGGTCAGGGGCTTCCCTGGTGGTTCAGAGATTAAAGCATCTGCCTCCAATGTGGTAGACCTGGGTTCAATCCCCGGGTCGGGAAGATCCCCTGGAGAAGGAGATGGTAACCCACTCCAGTATTCTTGCCTGAGAATCCTATGGACAGAGGAGCCTGGCAGGCTACAGTCCACGGGGTCGCAAAGAGTCATACACAACTGAGCAACTTCACTTCACTTCACTTCTAGATTGGTCATACCTTTTCTTCCAAGAAGCAAGCATCTTTTAATTTCATGGCTGCAGTCAACCATCTGCAGTGATTTTGGAGCCCAAGAAAATAAAGTCTCTCACTGTTTCCATTGTTTTTCCACCTATCTGCCATGGAGTGATGGGACCGGAGGCCATGATCTTCATTTTTCGAATGTTGAGTTTTAAGTCAGCTTTTTCACTCTCCTCTTTCACTTCCATCAAGAGGCTCTTTAGTTCCTCTTCACTTTCTGCCATAAGGGTGGTGTCATCTGCTTATCTGACGTTATTGATATTTCTCCAGGTAATCTTGATTCCAGCTTGTGCTTCAACCAGCCTGGCGTTTCACATGATATACTCTGCATGTAAGTTAAATAAGCAGGGTGATAATATACAGCCTTTTCATACTCCTTTCCTAATTTTGAACCAGTCTGTTATTTCATGTCCAGTTCTAATTGTTGCTTCCTGGCCTGCATACAGATTTCTCAGGAGGCAGGTCAGGTGGTCTGGTATTCCCATCTCTTGAAGAATTTTCCACAGTTTGTTGTGATCCACACAGTCAAAGACTTTGCTGTAGTCAAGAAAGCAGGAGTAGATGTTTCCCTGGAACTCTCTTGCTTTTTTGATGATCCAGCTGATTTTGGCAATTTGATCTCTAGTTCCTCTGCCTTTTCTAAATCCAGCTTGAACATCTGGAAGTTCACGGTTCATATACTATTGAAGCCTGGCTTGGAGAATTTTGAGCACTACTTTGCTAGCGTGTGAGAGAGTGGAATTGTGTGGTAGTTTGAACATTCTCTGGTGTTGCCTTTCTTTGGGATTGGAATGAAAACAGAACTTTTTCAGTCCAGTGGCTGCTGCTGAGTTTTCCAAATTTGCGGGCATATCGAGTGCAGGACTTTCACAGCATCATCTTTTAGGATTTGAAATAGTTAGACTTGAATTCCATCACCTCCACTAGCTTTGCTCCTAATGACACTTCCTAAGACCCACTTGACTTTGCATTCCGGGATGTCTGATTTTGGTGCGTGATCACACCATTGTGGTTCTCTGGGTCATTAAGATCTCTTTTGTATAGTTCTTCTGTGTATTGTTGCCACCTCTTCTTAATATCTTCTGCTCTATTAGGTCCATACCATTTCTGTCCTTTTTGTGCCCATCTTTGCATGAAAAGTTCCCTTGGTATCACTAATTTTCTTGAAGAGACCTCTAGTCTTTCCCATCCTATTGTTTTCCTCTAATCCTTTGTATTGTGAGGAAGGCTTTTTTATTTCTCCATGCTATTCTTTGGAACTCTGCATTCAAATGGGTATACTTTCCTTTTCCTCTTTGCCTTTAGCTTTTCTTCCCTCAGCTATTTGCAAGGCTGTTTCCTCAAACAACCATTTGCCATTTTGCATTTCTTTTTCTTAGGCATGGTCTTGATCACTGCCTCCTGTACCATGTGATGAACCTCCGTCCATAGTTCTTCAGGTACTCTCTATCAGATCGAATCCCTTGAATCTATTTGTCACTTCCACTGTAAAAGTGTAAGGGATTTGATTTAGGTCATACCTGAATGGTCTCATGGTTTTCCCTACTTTCTTCAATTTAAGTCTGAATTTGGCAATAAGGAGTTCATGATCTTAGCCTCAGTCAGCTCCCGGCCTTGTTTTTTTCTGACTGTATAGAGCTTCTCCAGATTTGGCTGCAAAGAATATAATCAATCTGATTTCAGTATTCACCATCTGGTGATATCCATGTGTGGAGTCTTCTCTTATGTTGTTGGAAGAGGGTGTTTGCTATGACCAGTGCGTTCTCTCTGGCAAAACTCAGTTAGCCTTTGCCCTGCTTCATTTTGTACTCCAAGGCCAAATTTGCCTGTTACTCCAGATATCTCTTGTCTTCCTACTTTTGCATTCTAGTCCCCTGTAATGAAAAGGACATCTTTTGGGGGTGTTAATTCAAGAAGGTCTTGTAAATTCATAGAATCGTTCAACTTGAGCTTCTTCAGTATTACTGATTGGGGCATAGCTTTGGACTACTGTGATAAGCTTCCATAAGCCTCTTATCCTTCTCCCTCAGAGGACAGACAGAATGAAAACCACAATCACAGAAAACTAATCAAACTATCACATGGACCACAGCCTTGTCTAACTCAATGAAACTATGAGCCATGCCTGGTAGGGCCACCCAAGACGGACGGGTCATTGTGGAAAATTCTGACAAATGGGGTCCACTGGAGAAGGGAATGGCAAACCACTTCAGTGTTCTTGCCATGAGAACCCCATGAATAGTATGAAGAGGCCAAAAAAGATATCACACTGAAAGATTTGACATTTAGCAACTGTTAAATATACAACACAACAGTTATTAGAACTAAGCAGTCTAATCCAACTTAAAGCAATCTGCTTTATTGGGTTATGATAGATAAGGGGTTGCTTTCCTGAGCAAGCTGCTGCAGGTTGTGGATCCAACCTCTATTTTTATATATGATCTGGCTGTTGTTGGTTGTTATATTTATTATCCCAGATTAGAAGTCAGGAAAGTGAAAGAGGTCCCAAGAGAAAACTCTGCGATGCTAAAAATATTCTATGACCTATTTCTTGATCTGAATGCTGCTTATTACATGAATGGATGCTCTTCATAAAAATCTATTGACCAGAAACTTATGATGTATTTATGTGTATTATATCTCAATATAAAAGTTACTTTTTAATAAAGAATTTTATGAAAAGCATATTTTTAAAATCCCTTGGAGGCAACAGGCTGAAAATACAAGTTCAGAATGATAAAAATATAATATAAACTATTCAACTATTAAAAAGAAGAGCTCCTTTTTGTTTGTTAATTTTGAATGGACAATGATGACCATTATTTCTATACTTTCAAAATATTTAAAAGAATGCTGTGACTTTTATTTTTTAGATGTCAGTATTTAAAACTTGTGGGAAATGGTTTCTTTGCAACTATTTAAACTTAGGATGAAAATGTTTAGATATTTGCTTTAGAATCCACAAAAGGATATCTGGTCTTCCATATTTAGAGAGAGGTTATCGAAGCATTTTTGAAGACTAAATTCTGGACATTCCTGCCTCTGTCACTGTTGCATCCTTTTGCAATAATAACATTGCCTATATTCCTTGGCCTTCAAAATCTTGCCCATCTTTCCATGAACAACTCACATATCACCTCTTTGTGATTCCTGATTCCTAGCCAGCAGTAGGCAATGTCTCCTTTTGCTTCCATAAATATTTTAAGTTGCTTATATAAAAACACATATTTAGCATTTAATATAGTTGTCAGAAAATACAAGATATACATTCATACTAATTATGTCATAATTAACTAAGAATTTAAAAATTATAGTCTTGTCAATACCCTAAAGTAAACAATTATGATTACTGGGATCTTAGCTGTTCTTTCAAAACAAGCAATCTTTTAAAACATGATTTGAAAATACAAAAAAAGTGTGATGAACATGAACTGTTAATCTAGGCATAAAATAACAGGTGATTTTACAAAAGAGTTTAAAGTTATAATTTAACTCTTCTGTACATTATTCTGGAAGAAATATGTATATGGTAAATGATTTACTAACGTATCTTCCTATATATGTACTTAAGGTATAATATACATAAATCTATAAATTCAACCTTTTAACTATAGGTTTAAAATATAACCTATCAGTATATTAAATAAAACAATGTATATATCATATAAATGTACTATATTAAAAGACTATGATAACTTTCCTAATAAACAGAAAATTGCATGCATTATTTTGTATACATATTTATCTAACTCTATAATCAGAGTGCCTGGAATAGTCAACCATTTATATTAAATACTTTTCAAGTAAAGTAGCTACTTTTCTTTCCTTCAGATAAAAGAGAAAACTAGAAGATGGAAAAGTAAGAAGTGTTCAGGTATCTTTTCTTCAAAAGCACTTATTTCTTAAGGCACTAGTTTTATAGTAAAGCAGCAAAAACCACTTTATGCATACATGCACACATGCATATATATAATTCACAGATATTTGCATATTTGGCCTATCTCAGCTATTCTAAGTAAGGATAAATTAAAATTATGTTTACCGATTGTGATATTGTGATTTATAAGAAGTGTATATTAGGCTTTCCTCCTGTAAATGGCACAGGGTTCCTAAAACCCTTGGAACTTCCTAAGTGATGAGAGTGAAAGAAGTGTCTTTTGTATTAATAACATTGGTAAGGTGAGATCTGGAAAGCACCCAAGAATGGGGCTAGCTGCCAGGAGAACCCACGAGGTAATTGAAGAAACTTTGTTGAAGCTTTCAGTCTCTCCATCCAACCTCTGGTGGGGGAGGAGAGAAAGGGACTAGAGGTTAAATCAACCCCGGATGACAGTAATTTAAGCAACCATGTCTACCTAATAAAAGCCAGAGTTCAGCAAGCTTCTGGGTTGGTGAACACATGGAGATTTGAGGAGAATGATGCACTTGGAGACGACATGGGAGCTCTACTCACCTTAGCTCATCCCTATCCCTATGCATCTCCTCCATGTGACTGTTCCCAAGTTACACCCTTTTCTAATAAACCTAATACATAAAATGCTTAATAAGTAATAAGATTGCCGGGAGAAATATCAGTAACTTCAAATATGCAGAAGACACCACCCTTATGGCAGAAAGTGGAGAGGAACGTTGGCTTAAAGCTCAACATTCAGAAAACGAAGATCATGGCATCTGGTCCCATCACTTCATGGCAAATAGATGGGGAAACAGTGGAAACAGTGACAGACTTTATTTTGGGGGCTCCAAAATCACTGCAGATGGTGACTGCAGCCATGAAATTAAAAGGCGCTTACTCTTTGGAAGAAAAGTTATGACCAACCTAGATAGCATATTCAAAAGCAGAGACATTACTTTGCCAACAAAGGTCCGTCTAGTCAAGGCTATGGTTTTTCCAGTTGTCATGTATGGATGTGAGAGTAGGACTGTGAAGAAAGCTGAGCAGTGAAGAACTGATGTTTTTGAACTGTGGTGTAGGAGAAGACTCTTGAGAGTCCCTTGGACTGCAAGGAGATCCAGCCAGTCCATCCTAAAGGAGACCAGTCCTGGGTGTTCATTGGAAGGAATAATGCTGAAGCTGAAACTCCAATACTTTGGCCACCTCATGCGAAGAGTTGACTTATTGGAAAAGACCCTGATGTTGGGAGGGATTGGGGACAGGAAGAGAAGGGGAAGACAGAGGATGAGATGGCTGGATGGCATCACTGACTCGATGCACATGCGTTTGGGTGAACTCCAGGTGTTGGTGATGGACAGGGAGGCCTGGCATGCTGCGATTCATAGGGTCACAAAGAGTCTGACACGACTGAGGGACTGAACTGAATGCTTAATAGCCTATTAAGTAAAATGTTTCCCTGATTCTATGAGACACTCTAGCAAATCAACAGAATTCAGATCATTGGAACTTACAATTTATGGACTATCACTTAGTAAAGAATTCGCCTGCAATGCAGAACACTCGGTTCAATTCCTAGGGAAGGTCCACTGGAGAAGGGATAGGCTAACCCCTCTGATACTCTTGAGCTTCCCTTGTGGCTCACCTGGTAAAGAATCTGCCTGTAATGTGGGAGACCTGGGTTCGATCATGGATTGGGAAGATCCCCTGGAGAAAGGAAAGGCTTCCCACTCCAGTATTCTGGCCTGGAGAATTCCGTGACTATACAGTCCATGGGGTCACAAAGAGTCAGACATGACTGAATGACTTTCACTCACTTAGAAGCACAGATGTTAACCTCAGTTTGTGTCGGGAGTCTGGGAAGGGATGGGGGAGGGGTAAGGACCAGGAAGAGAGGTGTGTAGTCATGCAGGGATGAGGACTTAACCTGTGCGATCTGAGGCCATCTCCTATCTATGCGGTTAATAGTGCCAGAACTTTTTTTTTTCAGTTCAACTCTAGGACACCCAGCTAGCATTTGAGAATTCCTTGGTGTTGTGGAAAATCCTGCCACACGTCAGAATTGAGTGCAGAACATTTTCAGTAATCAGTGTTTCTCTATCTTTCTTACTTAAAAATTACCCAGCACCCAAAGATTATTTTCTTATTAGCTTAATCATATGTCTAATGCTGGGAGGGATTGGGGGCAGGAGGAGAAGGGGACGACAGAGGATGAGATGGCTGGATGGCAGCACTGACTTGATGGACATGAATCTGAGTGAACTCCAGGAGTTGGTGGTGGACAGGGAGGCCTGGCGTGCTGCGATTCACGGGGTCGCAAAGAGTCGGACAAGACTGAGCGACTGAACTGAACTGAAGGCAGTGCTATCAATTGAAATCTAATTATTTAAATGTCCTATATGTGTACTATCCAGTATGGTAGCCGCTGGCCATATGTGACTACTGAGCACTTGACTTGTGGTTAGTGCAACTAAGGAACTGAATATTTATTTATTTAATTTTAAATAATTAAATTTCAATAGGTACATTGGCTATTATAGTAGTCACTACTGTCTTGAATAGTCCAAGATCTTAAAGTTTGTTAAGAAAATTTAGACTATAATCTTAGTCAATATATTAAATGCTCATGATTGCAACATTGTAAAAATTCCATAAAATTAAACATTTAAAAAGATATCCACTATTATCAGTATATATTATACACATATATGTATACATACACACATATATGTTTTTATATATGTCTAATTTTTTAAGAAAACAGTAGTAATATACTTAAACCATAAGTCATTTTAGGGAATTTAAGCTGTGAAATTAAAACCTGGTTTATATAAATCTAAATATTGTGCTAATATTTTTATATGATAAACTAAATTTAATAGACTTCTTTCAGTTCATTTCAGTTCAGTCGCTCAGTCATGTCCGACTCTTTGGGACCCCATGAATCGCAGCATGCCAGGCCTCCCTATCCATCACCATCCCCCAGAGTTCACTCAGACTCACGTCCATCGAGTCCGTGATGCCCTCCAGCCATCTCATCCTCTGTCGTCCCCTTTTCCTCCTGCCCCCAATCCCTCCCAGCATCAGAGTCTTTTCCCATGAGGCAACTCTTCGCATGAGGTGGCCAAAGTACTGGAGTTTCAGCTTTAGTATCATTCCTTCCAAAGAAATCCCAGTGTTGATCTCTTTCAGAATGGACTAGTTGGATCTCCTGGCAGTCCAAGGAACTCTCAAGAGTCTTCTCCAACACCACAGTTCAAAAGCATCAATTCTTCAGCGCTCAGCCTTCTTCACAGTCCAACTCTCACATCCATACATGACCACTGGAGAAACCATAGCCTTGACTAGACAGACCTTAGTCAGCAAGGTAATGTCTCTGCTTTTGAATATGCTATCTAGGTTGGTCATAACTTTTCTTCCAAGGAGTAAGATGCCAAAAGCTATTTCATATATTAGAGCTAATAAATTTTTATCTCATAATTATAGTACTGAAGGCTGTTAAGTAAATGCACATTTTCAAACTCTACAATTTTTAAAGCAAATATAACACAATAATTATTTTAAAACAACTTTTAGTGTTTGTCTACACTAGACATCCCAAGAGTGCATTTGTACCAGCAAAATGATTTTTGTAATCGGTTTCTCTTTAAGATTTCCCAAGCATAAGTAAAAGAGTGAGGAACATAAGTAGAAATTTCCAACAAATATTAAATTAATATCATTATAAATACCTGTTTCTTGCAAGGAGAGGTGACAAAGTTTAGATGGAAGAAAACCCATTTTGACATGTATACATACAAAAGAGAGAAAAAGTGGTTGGCAATTTTATCAAGCCACTCATTTTAAGAGCCAGGGATTATTTAACCCTGAAGAAATTAGAAAACAGTCTTCCACATTGAATAAAAGAATCTCATTGTTATAGACAAGACAGTCTCCCCTTGAGTGTTTCTTCCTCTTTAACTCTAAGGGAGCTATCAAATTAACATTTTGCTAATGTCACAATTCTCCCAGCAGTCATTATGGTTTCACATTACCTCTAGTAATTTTCACCAGTCAGAGGGTATGTCTCCATATAAATATATATATATATTTCTATCTATATACAGGCATATATGTAGATATTTTAACTTACATTTAGAAAACACAAAGAAAATGGGAGTTTGGCTTGAAAGAGTTGCAAGTTTATGTCAAGAGATGGCCCCATGAGAATTCCAGTGGTCAGTAACGTTGGTGTTTGTGCAACCTTGTACTTCTGAAACTTGCCCTGATCAGGAACCAAACAACCTGAGACAGATGAAACTAAATTATTTCTCAAAATATTGAGGGGAAACTTCTTATAAGGTTTTGAAATGCTGACCTACAGCATTTTTACTCAAAAAAGACGAGTCTGATGACACTTTCTGAACTCCTTCCCCAGCGCTGGGTGAAAGATAGATTCATCAGGTCTATGTCCATCCCCTCCTTATAGACTTTTCTTCTTATAGAATAAACAAGCAGACCATAGAAATGAATGCAACAAGGTCAGAAAACAATTCACTAAGAAACAACATAAATCTGCTCATATAACCAATAAGTCCCAAGAGAATGAAAGAAGTGTTAATCACTGAGTTGTATCCGACTCTTTGCAACCCCATGGACTGTAGCCCACCAGGTTTCTCTGTCCATGGCATTTTCCAGGCAATAATATTGGAGTGGGTTCCCATTCCCTTCTCCAGGGGATCTTCTTGATCCAAGGATTAAATCCTTGTCTCCTGCATTGCAGGCAGGTTCTTTACTGTCTGAGCCACCAGGGAACTTATTCCTAAGTCAAAAAACAAAACAAAACAAAAATCCAATGCCAAAGAATCACAAAGAAATAATAATCACAGCTTAGTTCAGAGTGAAATTAGCTTCCCATATGTGGCCAGGGTGACACCTTAAACACTTGAGCGGGAAGAGATTTCAAAGTGACCTCAATGTGCATCTTATTACTGAATCTAGTATCCTGTCCTGGGTGAGGGTCTCAGCCCAATCTCAGTGGGACCTAACTGATAATATCCTCCAGCTAAAGAACACACCTGAAGTGGAAGCAAGTTGAGTTTATTGGCTCATTGCAAACAGAGAAGATAGATTGCCATGAGGAACTGGGGGGATCTCAGTAGGAGGGTGTAAGAAAAAACTTGCTATAGGATTTAGGCTTGTTTTTAATTTTTTTGAAGGATTTTTAAAACAACCATTTTGCTCTGGATTAGGAGCAGATAACAGGGAAAGATCGTGTCTGAAAATTTTTGTCTAGAAGGTTACAGGAACAAAGTAGAGCTCGAGATAAAATTGATCAGAAAAGGGTACTCACTGCTGCTAGCTGAGATGGGGAATGTTTGGTCATTTTTGTGATTTGTACTGTGTTCTTTTTTTTTTTTTTTTGTCTGTGTTCTGACAAGATTATGAAAGGGACTCATTTTTGTCTTTCTCAGTCACAGTCACAAAGTGACCTTGTCTAAGGTCGGTGTGTTCTAAGAAGTTTTTTAATATTCAACAGAGGAAAACTAAGGCCTTTTAAAGCCAGAGGAATCCAAGCTAACTGGAATCAGGATCTAATTTGTTCTTTCTCATCTTGAGCAAAATTATCTTAATTTTCTAATTGAAAAGTATAGGATTCTTATGAAGTTAAACAATGCATGTGCATGCATGCGTGCATGCTCAGTTGTGTCTGACTCTTTGCAACCCCATGGACTGCATACTGAAGCATGTTGCCATTGCCCATTTCAGGCCCAGGAATCAAACCCACATTTCCTGCATCTCCCACACTGCAGGCAAATTCATTACTGCTGAGCCACCAGAGAAGCCCAAACAATGCATATAAATGAATTATTACAGAGCTCAGAATTTATAAATTCTTAATAAGTATTTGCTAGCTCTATGAAATATGTTGCCCTCTGCTGAACAGCAAACACTCAGACTGTGTTTAATTTATCTTTGTACTCTAGCTACAATTACAGTGGAATGTTTGGGTGCATGGATGCTGGAGCTAGACTACTTTCTGTACTTCTTAGTTAGCTGTGTGACTTTAGGCAGATTATACCACCTCTCTGTGCCACAGTTCCTTCATTTGTAAAATGAGGATAAGAATGGTACAATGGAGATGAAAGAAGTGACTGTATGCCAAGAATTAAGAAAGGTACTCGAAAACATTATAAATCCTATATGTTATCTCTCACTGTGGTCGTAGTTGCTCAATAAATATTTAATAGAATCCAGATATAGAAAATGCATTGGTCATAGCAAACACCCTCTTCCAACAGCACAAGAGAAGACTCTACAAATGGACATTACCAGATGGTCAACACCGAAATCACATTGATTATATTCTTCGCAGCCAAAGATGGAGAAGCTCTATACAGTCAGCAAAAACAAGACCAGGAGCTGACTCTGGCTCAGATCATGAACTCCTTATTGCCAAATTCAGAATTAAATTGAAGAAAGTAGGGAAAACCACTAGAACATTCAGGTATGACCTAAATCAAATCCCTTATGATTATACAGTGGAAGTGAGAAATAGATTAAAGGGCCTAGATTTGACAGAGTGCCTGATGAACTATGGACTGAGGTTCCTGACATTGTACAGGAGACAGGGATCAAGACCATCACCATGGAAAAGAAATGCAAAAAAGCAAAACGGCTGTCCAGGGAGGGCTTACAAATAGCTGTGAAAAGAAGAGAAGCAAAAAGCAAAGGAGAAAAGGAAAGATATAAGCATCTGAATGCAGATTTCCAAAGAATAGCAAGGAGAGATAAGAAAGCCTTCTTCAGTGATCAATGCAAAGAATAGAGGAAAACAACAGAATGGGAAAGACTAGAGATCTCTTCAAGAGAATTAGAGATACCAAGGGAACATTTCATGCAAAGATGGGCTCGATAAAGGACAGAAACGGTAGGGACCTAACAGAAGCAGAAGATATTAAGAAGAGGTGGCAAGAATACACAGAACAACTGTACAAAAAAGATCTTCACAACCCAGATAATCACGATGGTGTGATCACTCACTTAGAGCCAGACTTCCTGGAATATGAAGTCAAGTGGGCACTACGAACAAAGCTAGTGGAGGTGATGGAATTCCAATGGAACTATTTCAAATCCTGAAAGATGATGCTGTGAAAGTCTTGCACTCATCATGTCAGCAAATTTGGAAAACTCAGCAGTGGCCACAGGACTGGAAAAGATCAGTTTGCATTCCAATCCCAAAGAAAGGCAATGCCAAAGAGTGCTCAAACTACCGCACAATTGCACTCATCTCACACGCTAGTAAAGTAATGCTCAAAATTCTCCAAGCCAGGCTTCAGCAATACGTGAACCATGAACTTCCATATGTTCAAGCTGGTTTTAGAAAAGGCAGAGGAACCAGAGATCAAATTGCCAACATCCGCTGGATCATGGAAAAAGCAAGAGAGTTCCAGAAAAACATCTATTTCTGCTTTCTTGACTATGCCAAAGCCTTTGACTGTGTGGATCACAATAAACTGTGGAGAATTCTGAAAGAGATGGGAATNAACAGGCAGAGGAACCAGAGATCAAATTGCCAATATCTGCTGGATCATGGAAAAAACAAGAGAGTTCCAGAAAACATCTATTTCTGCTTTATTGACTATGCCAAAGCCTTTGACTGTGTGGATCACAATAAACTGTGGAAAATTCTGAGAGAGATGGGAATACCAGACCACCTGACTTGCCTCTTGAGAAATCTGTATGCAGGTCAGGAAGCAACAATTAGAACTGGACATGGAACAACAGACTGGTTCCAAATAGGAAAAGGAGTATGTCAAGGCTGTATATTGATACCCTGCTTATTTAACTTATATGAAGAGTACATCATGAGAAACGCTGGGCTGGAAGAAGCAAAAGCTGGAATCAAGATTTCCAGGAGAAATATCAATAACCTCAGGTATGCAGATGACACCACCCTTACGACAGAAAGTGGAGAGGAACTAAAAAGCCTCTTGATGAAAGTGAAGGAGGAGAGTGAAAAACTTGGCTTAAAGCTCAACATTCAGAAAACAAAGATCATGGCATCTGGTCCCATCACTTCGTGGCAAATAGATGGGGAAACAGTGGAAACAGTGTCAGACTTTTTTTGGGGGGCTCCAAAATCACTGCAGATAGTGACTGCAGCCATGAAATTAAAAGACATTTACTCCTTGGAAGAAAAGTTACGACCAACCTAGATAGCATATTCAAAAGCAGAAACATTACTTTGCCAACAAAGGTCTGTCTAGTCAAGGCTATGGTTTTTCCTGTGGTCATGTCTGGATGTGAGAGTTGGACTGTGAAGAAAGCTGAGCACCGAAGAATTGATGCTTTTGAACTGTGGTGTTGGAGAAGACTCTTGAGAGTCCATTGGACTGCAAGGAGACCCAACCAGTCCATTCTGAAGGAGATCAGCCCTGGGATTTCTTTGGAAGGAATGATGCTAAAGCTGAAACTCCAGTACTTTGGCCACCTCATGCGAAGAGTTGACTTATTGGAAAAGACTCTGATGCTGGGAGGGATTGGGGGCAGGAGGAGAAGGGGACGACAGAGGATGAGATGGCTGGAGGGCATCACTGACTCAATGGACGCGAGTCTAAGTGAACTCTGGGAGTTGGTGATGGACAGGGAGGCCTGGCGCGCTGCGATTCATGGAGTCTCAAAGAGTCGGACATGACTGAGCAACTGAACTGAACTATTTAGTAGGTACAGACACTGACAGACATCACCCTTGCCTAAGAAACATGGCAGATATTCAGCATGCTTCCATTTGAGACAGGAGCCGATCAGTGATGTGAAGAAACATCCTTCTAGCTGCTGGGTGGAGGACAGATTACCAGGAATAAGACTATGACTGGAGACTTGAGTCCCACATTCCTAATACTGTCCATGCTGCAGTACAGGAAGCGAGAAAGTTTTTTCCCCAGAAGTGTTACACAGATGCCCCTCTGTGTTAGACAGTGTTCCCCAACTTTTTTTATATCAGGGACTGATTAATGGAAGACCATTTTTCCATGAACGGAGAGTGGGGAATGGTTTCAGGATGATTCCCGTGCGTTACATTTATTGTGTACTTTATTTTTAATATTACTACATCAGTTCCACCTTGGATCATTATCCATTAGATCCCAGATGTTGGAGATCCCTGATGTTGAGTAAAGTGTAAAGAGAAAACACAGAATGCAGGAAACAGTTTGAAAACCAATGACTGGAAACATTAGGTATTAATATTTAATTCTATTAGCCTTTTCTCATTTTCCTAAACATATTCACTTCAGATAGTATATCTAAGTGCTTGTAGTATTTTTCAAACACGTGGCTAGTTAAAACAAGTTTTCTATGATGAGTGTTTCTTAGAAGTATTCTAGAATAAAAATGATTTTTATGTGATCATAAATTATACTCAATTATTTTTAAAGTGTATCATAGTAACTGAAAAATGTATTTGAATTGTTGTTTCCATGTAACCAACAGGAATTAGACTATTTTTATAAGTATTGTTAAACTTCACCTTAGTGATACTTCCCATAGCATTAAAACATTCCCTTTTATTCATATAATTCAGTAACATTTATAAAAATCCTTTGCATATGATCTTTTCCTTATTGTTAAATATCTGCCCTAGAATATCTATCAAACTCAATATAAATTCATATTTAAAATACAAATATTAAGAAATATAAAGAGCATGTGCATACATGCTCTGATGCTAAGTTGTGTCCAACTCTTTTCGACCCTTTGGACTGAGGCCACCAGACACCTCGGTCCAGGGAATTTTACAGGCAAGACTACTGGAGAGGGTTGCCATTTCCTCCTCCAGGGGATCTTCCCAACCCAGGGATCAAACCCACGGCTCCCGCGTCTCCTGCATTGGCAGGCAGATTCTTTACCACTGAGCCGCCAGGGAAGCACTTGTGCAATTATATTTTAGAATCAGTGTTTGTCTTGGGGATGTTTTTAGAAATATCCTCCAGCAAATGATTTGATAATGTAGAATGTCTGGTTATCTCAAATGGCATTTCACTTATTTGTTCAGCATGTTTTATGTATCTGGAGCAGCCAGTGGAGCATAAGATGGGTTCAAGAAACATCATTTCGAAGAACTGTGCTTTGGTTAGTCACTGGTGGGTCCACTGTGGGGACCAACAGGGAGGGTGTTATTTTCTTGAATTCTTGTATACCAGATACCCTGAAGTCCAAGTCCAGAATCTTTCTGCTTTTTGGCAGAATGCTTCCTGAATATTCCAGACTCACGAAAAGAATGCAGGTCATCTTAATGAAATTATATAGAAGGAAGACAGAGATACGGACCAATGATTGAAGCTCCTTAATTCATGCAATCGGTAGCAATTCATTTAAAGAAGAAACGAATCCAAGAGGTTCACAGGAGTGCATAGAGAGTATCTCAGAGATTCTGAAATAATTGAAGAACTGTTCCGCAGAGCCAAGAAAACATTGGAAAAAAGCTATGAAGCCAGGTGAGCAGAAGAGATAATTTCACTCTCCTTATTACGCCAAACAAATCGCCTGAGCTTGGACAGAAGAGAGTTTGCTGCAGAATACTTAACAGGGTTATTTTGATTTGTAGTTCTCAGGGTTTAAAAATGCTATAATTTGTTAGGCTACAAGTGGCCAATTTAACTTATTTTTACTTCTTTTCAATTATCTCCTCTTTTGAATTATATATAAAAGGTTAAATTGAACTTCAGAATGTAATGAGTACACTATACACTGAATCTTCAGATATTAACACATGGCTTTCTTCCTAATTTATTTCCTAAACTCACCAAATGAGGTAGCTTATACGCTAATATCCACATGCCAATAATTTTATTTCACTGAATAAATGTTCATTTTAACCTTATCATTTTCAAGGAAAGAAATAAGGAGTGTTTTTTTTTTAAACATCACATATGCTGAGGTAAGTTTAATTTTCCTCATATTAACAAAATCAAGTATTTAACTAAATTATAATCAGTCATTAAGTTTTATTGGTAGAATATTATGGCAGATTCAGTTGATTGCCTGCAAGAATTTGTCATATTCTAGCGACTAAATTAGTAATTAAGCAATATGTCCAAGGATTTTTTTTTTTTACTAAAACCAGGACTAATCAAGAAGCTCAAAATGTAAGTAGCCCAATTTATTAGTTAACAAGGTTTAATCCACAATGACTATTACTAAAAATCATTTTATTCATTAAAACAATACATAAATGAGTATAGGGTAGGATGGGGGCTTCCTTGATGGCTTACTGGTAAAGAATCCACCTGCCAATACAGGAGGCTCGAGTTCAGTCCCTGATCTAGAAAGATCTCCTGGAGAAGGAAATAGCAACCCACTCCATTATTCTTGCCTGGGAAAATCCCATGGACAGAGAAACCCGGAGGCTACAGGTCAGGGGATCTCAAAGAGTCCTGAGGGGGTCTCAAAGAGTCCCACAGGACTTGGTGGCTGAACAACAAAACATAGAGTAGAATGAGGGGAATGCATATGGAGCTTTTAAAGATATGGAGCTTTTAAAGATATGGAGCTTTTAAAGAATGAGACAAAAGGCATTTTAAGTCGGGATTTATTTTGTCCAGTTATTTTGAAGGTGTTGCTGAAGGGAGGTAACTTAGTAATGGCATATAGTGCATTTCTGACTGAGAATAAAGCAAGCTTCAGGAACATTCAAGCTTCACCTACAAAAGGGGTAATAATGCATGAACAAACCATTTTAAATCAACAAGAAATGTATTTTCTTGATTATGAAGTAAAACAGATCAACAGTTGATATCACTGTGCAAATTATAGCAAACTTTAGTGGCCTGACATGATTGAAATGAATTCACTAATTATTCAAATTAGTTTTTAAATGTTTCATATGCTTTGTTTATGAATTTGCACAGTTAAAAATTCTAATGATAAAAATACACAATATTTAAATTATATCAAACATTACTTAGTAGTTATGATCCAAAAAATCCAGCAACTGCTTCAGTGGTGATTTATCATCATTATCATGTTTCCTTTTTTCTTTGAATCCCTCCAGTGTGCTCTGTTTTCCTTAATGTTACGCCATTCTTACCCATGACTCAGGCTTCAAACCCGAAATGCTATCACTTGTCCTTATCATTGTATACATCTACTCTTAATATAGCATTTCAACCAGTTTCCCTCCCCATGTAGAATCTAATCCACTTTGAAAATGAATCTCCCCCAAGCAAAATAACATTTACATCACCCTCATGCTTGAAAAAGTCTCTGATGCTGGGAAAGACTGATGGCGAAAGGCGATCACAGCAGCAGAAGATGAGATGGTTGGATGGCATCACCAATTCAGTGGACATGAACTTGGGCAAACTCCAGGAGATGGTGAGGGACAGGGAAGCCTGGTATGCTGCAGTCCGTGGGGTCTCAAAGAGTTGGACGGGACTTGGTGACTGAACCACAAACAACAATGTGCTTGAAAACCTTCCCTGGCTTCCTAAAGCCAACATGATGAAATTTAAATTCCGCATGCCTGTGTTCCAGCCTTTGTCTTTTCTTCTTATGTCTTGTTACTTTCTTATCGTTTTGCTACTACTTGCTTTCCTCTTATGGCAAAACACATCCAGTTTCTCCACCCCCACGCATTCCACGGTTTGCACCTCTGCCTTTGGTTCCCTGACTTCAAGGCCCTTTATATTCTACAAAGCTCAAATCCGCCTTTATCATTTAAGACTCAATTCAAGTACGTCTTTCTGCCTAAAATCTTCATAGAATCTTCTAGTTCACCTTGAACTCTTTTTCTGAATTCTTTGCCTAGTCCCATCTTTGGACAATTATTAATACATAGCAGCAGTTCCCAAACATTTTGAACTCAGTATACCATAAAAGGTAAACTTCTCAAAAACTACTGCAGGCTCAAAGAGCTTTTATGTGGGCTGTATTGATCAATATTTGCCATGTTCTAAATTAAAACTGAGAAAAAAATTAATTTATTTAAAAATAATAGTAAGTGAATTGGTTAACATAAATAACACTTTTATTTTAAAAAATAGTAGTGTAAAGAATAACTCTTTTATTATAGTTTTGCCAATATTACTGTCTGGGTTTATAAATGACAACTATATTCTCATATTGTTTCTTCATTTAATCTGTCATGGTATCACATATATGATGTGATTTATAACTTCTGGAAAACTTCACTGTATACTCATGAGAGAATGATAGAGAAAAGTGTTTCACTTTGGAAAGATAGGGACAGAGGAAAGGGAGAGAATGGGTGATTAAATAGTTAATCCTACTAGGGAATTATCAGTAGAGAAAAACGTACTGAAGACTCTGTAAGTTAGTGATCACTTACCTGTGGCGGATTCATGTCGAGGTATAGCAAAACCAGTACAATATTGTAAAGTAATTAGCCTCCCATTAAAATAAATAAATTTTTTTAAAAAGAAAAAAATCAAAAGATAAATTAAAAAAAAGAAAGTAGGTCGCTTCAGTCCTGTCTGACTCTGTGTGACCCCATAGACGGCAGCCCACCAGGCTCCCCCGTCCCTGGGACTCTCCAGGCAAGAACACTGGAGTGGGTTGCCATTTCCTTCTCCAATGCATGAAAGTGAAAAGTGAAAGTGATGTCACTCAGTCGCGTCCGACTCTTAGCGACCCCATGGACTGCAGCCCACCAGGCTCCTCCTTCCCTGGGATTTTCCAGGCAAGAGTACTGGAGTGGGGTGCCACATTGGCTTGCTTAGCAGCAAAACCATGCAACAGAAATGCGAGACATGTCCCAAACAATAAGACAGTGGAGGCATGAGACCCAGTGAGCTTAGTATATTTATGATTCCCAAAAAAAATAGTAGTGTAAAGAATAACTCTTTTATTATAGTTTTGCCAATATTACTGTCTGGGTTTATAAATGACAACTATATTCTCATATTGTTTCTTCATTTAATCTGTCATGGTATCACATATATGATGTGATTTATAACTTCTGGAAAACTTCACTGTATACTCATGAGAGAATTATAGAGAAAAGTGTTTCACTTTGGAAAGATAGGGACAGAGGAAAGGAAGAGAATCGGTGATTAAACAGTTAATCCTACTAGGGAATTATCAGTAGAGAAAAAGTATTGAAGACTCTGTAAGTTAGTGATCACTTACCTGTGGCAGATTCATGTCAAGGTATGGCAAAACCAATACAATATTGTAAAGTAATTAGCCTCCCATTAAAATAAATAAATTTTTTTTAAAAAGAAAAAAACCAAAAGATAAATTAAAAAAAAGAAGGAAAGTATGTTTGCTTAACCATAAAAGCAAGCAGGCTTGCTGCTGCTGCTGCTAAGTCGCTTCAGTCCTGTCTGACTCTGTGTGACCCCGTAGATGGCAGCCCACCAGGCTCCCCCGTCCCTGGGACTCTCCAGGCAAGAACACTGGAGTGGGTTGCCATTTCCTTCTCCAATGCATGAAAGTGAAAAGTGAAAGTGATGTTACTCAGTCGTGTCCGACTCTTAGCGACCCCATGGACTGCAGCCCACCAGGCTCCTCCTTCCCTGGGATTTTCTAGGCAAGAGTACTGGAGTGGGGTGCCACATTGGCTTGCTTAGCAGCAAAATCATGCAACAGAAATGCAAGACATGTCCCAAACAATAAGACAGTGGAGGCATGAGACCCAGTGAGCTTAGTATATTTATGATTCCCAGGATATGCTCCACTACACACAGGAAAAACAAAAATACAACAAAAGGTGACATTACACCAAAACCTGAGATGATTTACCATACCATAGTATACGGTAACCACGTTTTTGTTCATTTGCACTGTGCCGAGAGTCCCAGCTTGACCATGTAGGACAAGAAAATTTCTCTAGATGTGGAGGAAGAACTGATGATGCAAGTTTGACATATATGCTAGGATGAGGAAGAAAGGGTCTTCTCCTCCACCACACTTTTCCTCTGATTATAAAACTGTTACCCGCTAAGTTCTTGGGGTAGCATTCCACCCTTGTCTATCTGCTTGTATCTCTCAAAAACATCATATTGTAATAAACTCTCTTCTTATCTGTCACTCTGCCTCTCCCTGAATTCTTTTCATGCTCAGACAGAAGAACCTGCACTCTACTAAGTCAAAAGACACATTCTATCAATTTTAGAATTAGCCACAGATCTGGGTATCCAAAAATGAGCCCTTCATTAAGCCTGTTGATATCTATCGTCGTTCAGTTACTAAGTCATGTCTGACTCTGCGGCCCAATGAACTGTAGCATGCCAAGCTTCGCTGTTTTTCACTATCTCCCAGAGTTTGCTCAGACTCATGTCCATTGATTCGGTGATGCTCTCTAGTCATTTCGTATCTACATCTACTTCAGTTCAGTTCAGTCGCTCAGTCGTCTCCGACTCTTTGCAACCCCATGAATCGCAGCATGCCAGGCCTCCCTGTACATTACCAACTCCTGGAGTTCACTCAGACTCACGTCCATTGAGTCGGTGATGCCATCCAGCCATCTCATCCTCTGTCGTCCACTTCTCCTCCTGCCCCCAATCCCTCCCAGCATCAGAGTCTTTTCCAGTGAGTCAACTCTTCGCATGAGGTGGCCAAAGTACTAGAGTTTCAGCTTTAGCATCATTCCTTCCAAAGAAATCCCAGGGTTGATCTCCTTCAGAATGGACTGGTTGGATCTCCTTGCAGTCCAAGGGACTCTCAAGAGTCTTCTCCAACACCACAGTTCAAAAGCATCGATTCTTCGGCGCTCAGCTTTCTTCACAGTCCAACTTTCACATCCATACATGACCACAGGAAAAACCATAGCCTTGACTAGGCGGACCTTAGTCGGCAAAGTAATGTCTCTGCTTTTGAATATACTATCCAGGTTGGTCATAACTTTTCTTCCAAGGAGTAAGCGTCTTTTAATTTCATGGCTGCAGTCACCATCTGCAGTGATTTTGGAGCCCAAAAAAATAAAGTCTGACACTGTTTCCACTGTTTCCCCATCTATTTCCCATGAAGTGATGGGACCGGATGCCATGATCTTCGTTTTCTGAATGTTGAGCTTTAAGCCAACTTTTTCGCTCTCCTCCTTCACTTTCATCAAGAGGCTTTTTAGCTCCTCCTCACTTTCTGCCATAAGGGTGGTGTCATCAGCATATCTGAGGTTATTGATATTTCTCCCGGCAATCTTGATTCCAGCTTGTGTTTCTTCCAGTCCAGCGTTTCTCATGATGTACTCTGCATATAAGTTAAATAAGCAGGGAGACAATATACAGCCTTGACGTACTCCTTTTCCTATTTGGAACCAGTCTGTTGTTCCATGTCCAGTTCTAACTGTTGCTTCCTGACCTGCATACAGATTTCTCAAGAGGCAGGTTAGGTGGTCTGGTATTCCCATCTCTTTCAGAATTTTCCACAGTTTATTGTGATCCACACAGTCAAAGGCTTTGGCATAGTCAATAAAGCAGAAATAGATGTTTTTCTGGAACTCTCTTGCTTTTTCCATGATCCAGCGGATGTTGGCAATTTGATCTCTGGTTCCTCTGCCTGTTCTAAAACCAGCTTGAACATCAGGGAGTTCACGGTTCACATATTGCTGAAGCCTGGCTTGGAGAATTTTGAGCATTACTTTACTAGCGTGTGAGATGAGTGCAATTGTGCGGTAGTTTGAGCATTCTTTGGCATTGCCTTTCTTTGGAATTGGAATGAAAACTGACCTTTTCCAGTCCTGTGGCCACTGCTGAGTTTTCCAAATTTGCTGGCATATTGAGTGCAGCACTTTCACAGCATCATCTTCCAGGATTTGAAACAGCTCAACGGGAATTCCATCACCTCCACTAGCTTTGTTCTTAGTGATGCTTTCTAAGGCCCACTTGACTTCACATTCCAAGATGTCTGGCTCTAGATTAGTGATCACATCCTCATGATTATCTGGGTCGTGAAGATCTTTTCTGTACAGTTCTTCTGTGTATTCTTGCCACCTCTTCTTAATATCTTCTGCTTCTGTTAGGTCCATACCATTTCTATCCTTTATCGAGCCCATCTTTGCATGAAATGTTCCCTTGGTATCTCCAATTCTCTTGAAGAGATCTCTAGTCTTTCCCATTCTGTTGTTTTCCTCTATCTCTTTGCATTGATTGCTGAAGAAGGCTTTCTTATCTCTTCTTGCTATTCTTTGGAACTCTGCATTCAGATGCTTATATCTTTTCTTTTCTCCTTTGCTTTTCGCCTCTCTTCTTTTCAGTGCTATTTGTAAGGCTTCTCCAGACAGCCATTTTGCTTTTTTGCATTTCTTTTCCATGGGGATGGTCTTGATCCCTGTCTCCTGTACAATGTCACGAACCTCATTCCATAGTTCATCAGGAACTCTGTCTATCAGATCTAGGCCCTTAAATCTATTTCTCACTTCCACTGTATAATCATAAGGGATTTGATTTAGGTCATACCTGAATGGTCTAGCGGTTTTCCCTACTTTCTTCAATTTAAGTCTGAATTTGGAAATAAGGAGTTCATGATCTGAGCCACAGTCAGCTCCTGGTCTTGTTTTTGTTGACTGTATAGAGCTTCTCCATCTTTGGCTGCAAAGAATATAATCAATCTGATTTCGGTGTTGACCATCTGGTGATGTCCATGTGTAGAGTCTTCTCTTGTGTTGCTGGAAGAGGGTGTTTGCTATGACCAGTGCATTTTCTTGGCAAAACTCTATTAGTCTTTGCCCTGCTTCATTCCGCATTCCAAGGCCAAATTTGCCTGTTACTCCAGGTGTTTCTTGACTTCCTACTTTAGCATTCCAGTCCCCTATAATGAAAAGGACATCTTTTTTGGGTGTTAGTTCTACAAGGTCTTGTAGGTCTTCATAAAACCGTTCAACTTCAGCTTCTTCAGCATTACTGGTTGGGGCATAGACTTGGATAACTGTGATATTGAATGGTTTGCCTTGGAAACGAACAGAGATCATTCTGTCGTTTTTGAGATTGCATCCAAGTACTGCATTTCGGACTCTTTTGTTGACCATGATGGCTACTCCATTTCTTCTGAGGGATTCCTGCCCGCAGTAGTAGATATAATGGTCATCTGAGTTAAATTCACCCATTCCAGTCCATTTTAGTTCGCTGATTCCTAGAATGTCGACGTTCACCCTTGCCATCTCTTGCTTGACCACTTCCAATTTGCCTTGATTCATGGACCTGACATTCCAGGTTCCTATGCAATATTGCTCTTTACAGCATCAGACCTTGCTTCTATCACCAGTCACATCCACAGCTGGGTATTGGTTTTGCTTTGGCTCCATCCCTTCATTTTTTCTGGAGTTATTTCTCCACTGATCTCCAGTAGCGTGTTGGGCACCAGCTGACCTCGGGAGTTCCTCTTTCAGTGTCCTGTCATTTTGCCTTTTCATACCGTTCATGGGGTTCTCAAGGCAGGAATACTGAAGTGGTTTGCCATTCCCTTCTCCAGTGGACCACATTGTGCCAGACCTCTCCCCCATGACCCGCCCGCATGGCTTAGTTTCATTGAGTTAGACGAGGCTGTGGTCCTAGTGTGATTAGATTGACTAGTTTTCTGTGAATATGGTTTCAGTGTGTCTGCCCTCTGATGCCCTCTTGCAACACCTACCATCTTACTTGGGTTTCTCTTACCCTGGATGAGGATATCTCCTCATTGCCGCCCTTCCTGACCTTCAACGTGGGATAGCTCCTCTAGGCCCTCCTGCGCCAGCGCAGCCACATCTCCTTGGATGTGGGGTTGGTTCTCCCGGCTGCCACCCCTGGCCTCCTACGTGGGGTGGCTCCTCCCGGCCGCTCCTGATCTTGGTCTTTGGGTAGCTCCTCTCAGCAGCTGCCCCTGGCCTTGGATGCGGGGTAGCTCCTTCTGGCCACTGCTCCTGACCTTGGACGTGGGATAGCTCCTTTTGGCCACTGCTCCTGACCTTGGACGTCGGGTAGCTCCTCTCGCCTACTCTTAGTGAGCTAGTCACAGCCGCCCACGCTATGCTTACTTCCAAAAAATTAAACAGAGAAGTCATCAGTTCAGTTGAGACACTCAGTCGTGTCCAACTCTTTCCAACCCCAAGAACTGCAGCACGCTGGCTTCCCTTTCTGTCACCAGCTCCCAGAGCTTGCTCAAACTCATGTCCATCAAGTTGGTGATGCCATCCAACCATCTCATCCTCTGTCATTCTCCTTCTCCTTCTGCCTTCAGTCTTTCCCAGCATCAGGGTCTTTTCTAATGAGTCTGCTCTTTGCATCAGGTAGCCAAAGTATTGGAGTTTCAGCTTCAGCATCAGTCCTTCCAGTGAATATTGAGGACTAATTTCCTTTAGGATTGACAGTTTGATCTCCTTGCAGTCCAGGGAACTCTCAAGAGAGAGGCATATATGCTCACAATTATTTAAACACAGATTACCTCGTCTGTGACTTTAAATCTCAAATAAACTTGCTCCCAATACTAATACTGGATATCACTTCCACAAAATCTATTCTTAATTTAAGGAAAAAAATATTTTAATATCAGGTTAAGCAAATGCCACTGAGTTTACCTGAACATAAGACATTATTTTTGTTATAAGTCCACAGTATGTTCCAAATTCAAATGTACATCTTAAGAATTCAGTCACAACTTATTCCTTTCTGTTAGATATGGTCATTAAGATTTAAGTCTATTATCCTAAACTGTTCGCTATTATTAAGGCTGAATGGTTGTAGATTTAAAAAAGGGATCCTTTATAGTAAATAGGCTTAATATTTTAAAAAATGCCAGTCAACTCCTATTTAATTGTTTCTGCTTTCAAGAGTATAAAACTAAGCATGTGGTATGATCACAGCAGTTAACATAGGCAAAGAAAAAAGTATTTTTATTGAAGTGTTAGACTTATGGGTTAGTTTACTCCTCTATTAAGAAGTATGCTGCTGCTAAGTCACTTCAGTCGTGTCCGACTCTGTGCGACCCCGTAGACGGCAGCCCACCAGGCTCCCCTGTCCCTGGGATTCTCCTGGCAAGAACAATGGAGTGGGTTGCCATTTTCTTCTCTAATTAAGAAGTATACTTTTTTAAAAAAACAGCTTTTAAAACTCAATTATCTGGAAAGAACAGTATTTAAGAAGTTGGAAATACATTTACTATGTAATCAATAATTATTTAGCATGCAGCTCTAGGAAACATGGCATATTGATGGGTGATCTTATAATTTTAAATATGTTTTGGGTCTCAAAGCATTTACAGGTATTTTGAAAGACAAAAGAAGCACTCATGAAAGCTACATAAGGAGTAAGTAATAATACAAGTGATACTGCCAAATATATATCATGTAGAGGGAAATGGTCAACATGAACCCACACCTTTATTATAAGACACTCAGACATGTAGGCGTGCCACTCCATTCTTCACACTCTCCCCCACATTCTCAGCCACACATTCAGTGACTACTTCCTCCAGGCTTTACACAGATGCATTGGGCACTGCCTCAACTCAGACTGTCTCACGTACTTTGCACTTCCTGCCTCAGCATCTGCCTGATACTCTGGTAGAGATACCCACAGATGCAGGGGGCTTAATACTATGGAGTAACCCTTGACAGCTGGGAGACGAGAACCAATAGAGAAATGTATCCCTATTTCATCATCCTGGCACATAGTTCTGAGTCATAAAACTCATAAGGATTGAGGACTGAGCATCAATCTCCTTGGGGGACACATCTCTATATTGTTTTTCACTCTTTCCCTTTTCACTCCCACTGTCTCTCTCCCCTGCTACCTAAAATCATTTCCCAAGTAAACAACCTACACATAAACCCTGAAATAGGGCATGTGTGTGGACAAGCTTGAAGATCTTAATCCGTTAGAAGAACCCTTGATGTTGGCAGGTGTAATTCTCTTGCTAAAGGAAAACAGCTTCTGTTTACCTGGGGACTTTGCAAAAACTCTGCCAGAAGCCAGAGCTTCTCAGATGATGCTTTCTTCCTCACTGCCTCCAGCCTGGATCAGATCTAAGCAAAACTGGAATAGGAAACAGCCCCTATCTGGGGAGGAAATAGCTGGCACACCCATAGTGTTCGCAGTTGGGTTGGTAGGTAGCCAGGAATAAGTGGTACACACGTGAGAGTGGAGCTTGTTGGCTCAAGGTAATTAGGAAAAAAATTCTTGATAGTGGAGTATTTATTGATTTAAGAGCATTTACCCATGACTTGTGGCTTCCCAGGAGGCACTAAGTGTCTGCCCTCTGATGCCCTCTTGCAACACCTACCATCTTACTTGGGTTTCTCTTACCTTGGATGAGGAGTATCCCCTCATTGCCGCCCTTCCTGACCTTCAATGTGGGATAGCTCCTCTAGGCCCTCCTGTGCCGGCGCAGCTACGTCTCCTTGGATGTGGGGTTGATTCTCCTGGCTTCCACTCCTGGCTTCCGACATGGGGTGGCTCCTCCCGGCCCCCCTGATCTCGGTCTTTGGGTAGCTCCTCTCAGCAGCTGCCCCTGGCCTCCAACGCGGCGTAGCTCCTTCTGGCCACTGCTCCTGACCTCGGACTCGGGGTAGCTCCTCTCGGCCATTCCTGCGCCGTCGAAGCCTGGCACTCTCGGCCTCTGCTCCTGACCTCGGACGTGGGGTAGCTCCTCTCGCCTGCGCTTAGTGAGCCAGTCACAGCTGCCCACGCTATACTTACTTCCAAAAAATTAAACAGAGAAGTCATCAGTTCAGTTGAGACACTCAGCCGTGTCCAACTCTTTCCAACCCCAAGGACTGCAGCACGCCGGCTTCCCTTTCTGTCCCCAGCTCCCAGAGCTTGCTCAAACTCATGTCCATCAAGTTGGTGATGCCATCCAACCATCTCATCCTCTGTCATTCCCCTTCTCCTTCTGCCTTCAGTCTTTCCCAGCATCAGGGTCTTTTCTAATGAGTCTGCTCTTTGCATCAGGTAGCCAAAGTATTGGAGTTTCAGCTTCAGCATCAGTCCTTCCAGTGAATATTGAGGACTAATTTCCTTTAGGATTGACAGTTTGATCTCCTTGCAGTCCAAGGGACTCTCAAGAGAGAGGCATATATGCTCACAATTATTTAAACACAGATTACCTCATCTGTGACTTTAAATCTCAAATAAACTTGCTCCCAATACTAATCCTGGATATCACTTCCACAAAATCTATTCTTAATTTAAGGAAAAAAATATTTTAATATCAGGTTAAGCAAATGCCACTGAGTTTACCTGAACATAAGACATTATTTTTGTTATAAGTCCACAGTATGCTCCAAATTCAAATGTACATCTTAAGAATTCAGTCACAACTTATTCCTTTCTGTTAGATATGGTCACTAAGATTTAAGTCTATTATCCTAAACTGTTCGCTATTATTAAGGCTGAATGGTTGTAGATTTTTAAAAGGGATCCTTTATAGTACATAGGCTTAATATTTTAAAAAATGCCAATCAACTCCTATTTAATTGTTTCTGCTTTCAAGAGTATAAAACTAAGTATGTGGTATGATCACAGCAGTTAACATAGGCAAAGAAAAAAGTATTTTTATTGAAGTATTAGACTTATGGGTTAGTTTACTCCTCTATTAAGAAGTATGCTGCTGCTAAGTCGCTTCAGTCGTGTCCGACTCTGTGCGACCCCGTAGACGGCAGCCCACCAGGCTCCCCTGTCCCTGGGATTCTCCTGGCAAGAACAATGGAGTGGGTTGCCATTTTCTTCTCTAATTAAGAAGTATACTTTTTAAAAAACAGCTTTTAAAACTCAATTATCTGGAAAGAACAGTATTTGAGAAGTTGGAAATACATTTACTATGTAATCAATAATTATTTAGCATGCAGCTCTAGGAAACATGGCATATTGATGGGTGATCTTATAATTTTAAATATGTTTTGGGTCTCAAAGCATTTACAGGTATTTTGAAAGACAAAAGAAGCACTCATGAAAGCTACATAAGGAGTAAGTAATAATACAAGTGAAACTCTCAAGAGAGAGGCATATATGCTCACAATTATTTAAACACAGATTACCTCATCTGTGACTTTAAATCTCAAATAAACTTGCTCCCAATACTAATCCTGGATATCACTTCCACAAAATCTATTCTTAATTTAAGGAAAAAAATATTTTAATATCAGGTTAAGCAAATGCCACTGAGTTTACCTGAACATAAGACATTATTTTTGTTATAAGTCCACAGTATGCTCCAAATTCAAATGTACATCTTAAGAATTCAGTCACAACTTATTCCTTTCTGTTAGATATGGTCACTAAGATTTAAGTCTATTATCCTAAACTGTTCGCTATTATTAAGGCTGAATGGTTGTAGATTTTTAAAAGGGATCCTTTATAGTACATAGGCTTAATATTTTAAAAAATGCCAATCAACTCCTATTTAATTGTTTCTGCTTTCAAGAGTATAAAACTAAGTATGTGGTATGATCACAGCAGTTAACATAGGCAAAGAAAAAAGTATTTTTATTGAAGTATTAGACTTATGGGTTAGTTTACTCCTCTATTAAGAAGTATGCTGCTGCTAAGTCGCTTCAGTCGTGTCCGACTCTGTGCGACCCCGTAGACGGCAGCCCACCAGGCTCCCCTGTCCCTGGGATTCTCCTGGCAAGAACAATGGAGTGGGTTGCCATTTTCTTCTCTAATTAAGAAGTATACTTTTTAAAAAACAGCTTTTAAAACTCAATTATCTGGAAAGAACAGTATTTGAGAAGTTGGAAATACATTTACTATGTAATCAATAATTATTTAGCATGCAGCTCTAGGAAACATGGCATATTGATGGGTGATCTTATAATTTTAAATATGTTTTGGGTCTCAAAGCATTTACAGGTATTTTGGAAGACAAAAGAAGCACTCATGAAAGTTACATAAGGAGTAAGTAATAATACAAGTGACACTGCCAAATATATATCATGTAGAGGGAATGGTCAATATGAACCCACACCTTTATTATAAGACACTCAGACGTGTAGGCGTGCCACTCCATTCTTCACACTCTCCCCCACATTCTCAGCCACACATTCAGTGACTACTTCCTCCAGGCTTTACACAGATGCATTTACACAGATGCAACTCAGACTGTCTCACGTACTTTGCACTTCCTGCCTCAGCATCTGCCTGATACTCTGGTAGAGATACCCGCAGATGCAGGGGGCTTAATACTATGGAGTAACCCTTGACAGCTGGGAGATGAGAACCAATAGAGAAATGGTATCCCTATTTCATCATCCTGGCACATAGTTCTGAGTCATAAAATTCATAAGGATTGAGGACTGAGCATCAATCTCCTCAGGGGACACATCTCTATATTTTTTCACTCTTTCCCTTTTCACTCCCACTGTCTCTCTCTCCTGCTACCTAAAATAATTTCCCAAGTAAACAACCTACACATAAACCCTGAAATAGGGCATGTGTGTGGACAAGCTTGAAGATCTTAATCCGTTAGAAGAACCCTTGATGTTGGCAGGTATAATTCTCTTGCTAAAGGAAAACAGCTTCTGTTTACCTGGGGACTTTGCAAAAACTCTGCCAGAAGCCAGAGCTTCTCAGATGATGATTTCTTCCTCACTGCCTCCAGCCTGGATCAGATCTAAGCAAAACTGGAATAGGAAACAGCCCCTATTTGGGGAGGAAATAGCGGGCACAGCCATAGTGTTCACAGTTGGGTTGGTAGGTAGCCAGGAATAAGTGGAACACACGTGAGAGTGGAGCTTGTTGGCTCAAGGTAATTAGGAAAAAAGTCTTGATAGTGGAGTATTTATTGATTTAAGAGCATTTACCCATGACTTGTGGCTTCCCAGGAGGCACTAGTGGTAAAGAACCTGCCTGCCAATGCAGGAGACATAGATGCAGGTTTGACCCCTGGGTTAGGAAGATCCCCTGCAGGAGGGCATGGCAACCCACTCCAGTATTCTTGTCTGGAGAATCCCCATGGACAGAGGAATCTGATGGGCTACAGTTCGTAGGGTTGCAAAGAGTTGGACATGACGGAAGTATGCATGCACACCCATGACTTGGGATGCAATATGTGGGTAAAGCCTCTTGGAGCTGACCTAAAACCTGGTGAAAGATTTCTTTGAAGCTTTTGTACAATAATCTTCTATAGAAAGCAAGGCAGGGATTCCAAAAACACTCTGGCATGGTATTGTGGAAGGAATCCTAGGCTAGGGAGGTGAGAATACAGAACTTATTTCTCATTTCCTGCCCCAGTGGCATGGCTTACCTGCAAGATCAGCTAGTCACTCAACCACACACAATGTGAAAGCTGAATTAAAGTCCTAGATTAGACTTGGTCAGTCCACTGACCAATGAGGAAGAAGAGTCAACTGCCAAAAGGGGACATCAGTTTTGAGACACATTCATAAAGTACCTCAGAAGGTCCAATGGGATGGTGTGCCAGTCTCCAAGATTGGGGCCAACTGGAGAATGCATTCTTTGTAAAGAATTTCTCTCTTCCCTGTTCCCTTCCACTACCTACCCCTTACTCATCTCCTATGATTACTTCCCAAATAAAGGACCTGCACATAGCCTTTGCTTCAGGTCCTGCTTTGGCAATCACTTTCATCATTTTATTGTATATATTGGTTTACTTTTGTTTTGCTCTCCCCACAAGACTATAAGAACTGGAATTTTCATTTATTCATTTCTACATTCCCTAGGCCTATCACATAGTAAAACCTTATTGTAATTAAAAAAAAAAAAACGTGGTAGCATTCGTGGAAAATTTCCTGAGTAGAAGCAATAGCAGGTTGCAGGCTAGAATTAAATAGGTAGAGAGAAATATGAATGCATGAGCAAAATTATGAGTGATAAACCTGTGAATCTACTCTATTATTTCTGTATCTCTATATTTCCAGGTACATGCAATAAAAATTGTGTTTGTTATCATATAATGCAGAGGTTTCATTCAATACAGAGGAAGGGCTGTTTCATGCTCTGTTATAGGACTCTTCTGATTTGATAGAAATACAGATTGATATCATTTAAATAACAAGTAGCTGTAAGCAGCTATTTTTTCAGAACTACACCAGGTACTGGACCAAGTGGTTTCCATGAATCTCATTGACAAATGAGGAAATGAAGGCTTTCAAAGGTTTAATATCTTACTCAAGGTCATAATGTTGTTAAATGGTACAGCTGGAAGTAAAATCCAATTTTACTGTAGCATTAATCTCAGTCTTCATGATGTTAAGGATATTTAAACATGTCTATCTACTTATAAAATCAAAAATCCTTATTGACAGAGACCATGTTTCTTTTTTTTTTCCCCTCTCTCAGTGTTTCCATAATACCTTTCAAAGAGGGAGTGTTTGTTGATTTGAATTCACCTAAAATTAGATTAACATAGATATCATGTGATTAAAGAAAAAATAGGAGATGAAAGGAGAGCAGGCTGAAAAGGTAAACTGTATTATAAAAATCTCGGAATCTGTCTGAATCGTTAGGTATACCAGGGGTATAGAATCTCCTAATTCTTTTATTCATAAGTACATACAGTTTGTCCTTCTAAATATATTGAGAGCTATACTGCCTACAAGCACATACCAACACTATCACTCCATATTGAACAGGCTAGTCAACGAACTTAGAGAATTTCTATGCATAAAAATATTTTAAAATAGAGCAAGCATCCACTTGTCTTTGATGGTAGATGTAGAACTTTCTACAACTATAAGACCACTGAGTCTATTGTAGCTTCAAGGTTCTATAACTTATGAGTAATAAACTAGTTGAAATAATGAACTATGAAAAGTGCTGATTATATAAAATATGCTTCTAGGATTAATACCAAAAGATACTAATGTCTTTACAGTCTTCAGTAAGTTTCAATTAGGATTCTATCTCCAAAAAAGTTTTAAAACTATTCTAAAATTAGCCAAATAAGAGAATAAAATGCAATAATTATTCTCACAATCATGGCTCCTCTATCATGCTTCAACAGTTTAATTAAAAAATGAGTGATAAATCTTATGTCAGTAGATGTGTGTATGAGAGTGAGTAGGAAACCAAGTCAATGAGCCAAAATACAGGACAACACAACATTGTTGTAACGGTGTTTAGTTGTATAAGCAAATGCTATTTTGTGTCTAATTTGCATAGAGAGATTTCATTTATTGATTCAATGTCATGGGCGTTTTCAATAAACATTTTCAAATAGAGAAGAGAGAACAAAATAACTTAGATTGATTCTATTTTATTTTTTATAATAGAACCAATTCTTCATATTCAGATGCATAAAACTTTAATTTTGTGAAAAGAGAAGGGATTATTAGCATTGCCAACTTTATTTTTTTTTTTCTTTAAGTTTTATTGAAGTTAGTTAAGTTGCTCAGTCGTGTCCGACTCTTTGCAACCCCATGGACTGTAGCCCACCAGGCTCCTCTGTCCATGGTATTCTCTAGGCAAGAATACTGGAATAGGTAGCCACTCCCTTCTCCAGGGGATCTTCCCGACCCAGGGATCGAATCTGGGTCTCCCATATTGCAGTCAGANTAGTTAAGTTGCTCAGTCGTGTCCGACTCTTTGCAACCCCATGGACTGTAGCCCACCAGGCTCCTCTGTCCATGGTATTCTCTAGGCAAGAATACTGGAATAGGTAGCCACTCCCTTCTCCAGGGGATCTTCCCGACCCAGGGATCGAATCTGGGTCTCCCATATTGCAGTCAGATTCTTTACTATCTGAGCTATCAGGGAAACCCATCTATATCTATATCTATCTATATCTATATCTATCTATCTATCTATATTCTTTTCCATTATAGTTTGCCACAGGATTAGTTTTATAATTTATTTATTTATTTTTGGTCACACCATGTAACATACAGGGTCTTAGTTCCCTAGCCAGGGAATATGTACCCCCTGCAGTGGAAGCATGGAACCTTAACCACTGGACCTGCAGGGAAGTTCCATGTCACAGGTTACTGAATATAGTTCCCTGTTTTATATAGTCCCTGGAAAAGGGCATGGCAACCCACTCAAGTATTCTTGCCTGGAGAATTCCTTGGATAGAGGATTCTGGTGGGCTACTGTCCCTGAGGTTGCAAAGAGTCAAACAGGACTGAATGACTAACCCTTTTACTTTCATTCTCCTTGTGCTATACAGTAGAAGCTTGTTGTTTACCCATTCTATATATAATACTTTGCCTCTGCTAATCCCAAACTCCCATTCCTTCTCTCCCAGCATTGCTAACTTTAAATATATATATAGATAAATATATAAATATTGAGTACCTACTAAAAGAACCCCTGAATAAACCTTTAGTGATATACTTTAACCCTTTACTTTTTTCTCAAATTTCAACTTTACTGCCATGAGTAGTAACTGTTCCTACACATATGTGGCTTATTTAATGTCTCCTTATAATTCTGAAAAAAAAAAAAAGAGAAAAGGCATAAATTTTATAGAAACTGAGGGTATCCTTTGATAATAAGTGGCTTGATGATAATTCAATTAGTTAAAATAATTCTTTATGTAATATTCTCCCTATATTAATATATTTTTGTTGTGCTTAGTCACTCAAGTTGTGTCAGACTCTTTGCAATCCCATGGACTGTAGCTCACCAGGCTTCTCTGTCTATGGAATTCCCCAGGCAAGAATACTGGAGTGGGTTGCCATTCCCTTCTCCAGGGGATTTTCCTAACCCAGGGATCGAACCCAGGTTTCCCGCATTGCAGGAAGATTCTTTACCATCTGAGCCATCATCTATAAAGTAATATTATATTAAAATAAGATATTATCATATAAATAGGTATGTGAATATATTATATGCATGTATATATCTTACCTCCATTAAGATAATGAATAAAGATTTGAAAAAGGCCCAATAAAAATTTTTCTACTTCTCTTCTTTTCTCTGTATTTTTCTACTTTTTCCTCAATATCACACACTATAAAGGTAAAACCATAATGTGTATAATTTGAGATTATTGTAAATATAAGAACTAGAAAATTCTGAGCTACTGGTGAGGGTCCCTAGAATTCTTTGCTCAGAAGGAAGTTCAGGTTCCCAAGGAAAGTGGGAGCATTGATTAATAACAGGTCACAGCTAAAAGGGAACTTAAGCATTGATACTGGGAACTAAGTGATCTTTAAAGCCCTTCATATATTTAAAGTGCAATCACATTTATTAAGATTTTCCCCCAGTTCTGATACAATTCAAATAACCAGATTAAAAGAAGCATAGAATTAATTATCTCACTCCCTAAAATTAAATGTAAATGATATGAACATTCTAACAGTATATATTACTGTTAAAACCACAGATTCGTATAGAAATATATTCTTTGTAATGGATAAACCACATTTTTATATTTTGTCTGATGGTCTATTACTCATCCTTTTTTTTTTCCCTCAGCAAACAATGAGGGAAGAGTGAATGACCTTTTATATTTCATAGAATTCATTGTCGAAATATAGCTTGTCTAAATCAGAAGCATTTTTGTGCTCTGGTTAATGGTAATGTGACTGTGAGAGCCAACACTTGACATAATGAATGGCAGAACAGAGAGTTTCATGGAGGAACCAAATGGTTTCAGCTCCAATTTATAAACATACCCACTTTAATTAAGAAAAGTAATCTGCATGGTAATAGAAACTCAAACCATTTGCAGGGAAGGGGGGATCACCTGTGAGAGTACCAAGAAGCAATGTACTTATCAAGAGAAATACACAGAGCCCAAGTGCAATGCACTGTAAACGAATAATGCCATGAAGTAATCAAAGTGAGAAGCAAGTCTTCAACAAAGGAAGCTACTAAACAAAATGAAATTGTCAGTCATTAATGTCAGGTGAGAACATCAGAAACATTTTAATCACTTGCTTTGAAAAGTTGGAATAGATCATGGATTCTAAATTGGTTGGCAATGCATTCCTCTCTAATTGTTTTAATGGCCCCGTATATGCTGACTATATTGAGAGACTACAGGAAATATGTATCAATTCTGAAATCAGTGAAACATTTCCTATTGGCATTTAGCTGCTTTACAACTGTGTTAGTTTCTGCTGTACAGCAAAGTGAATCAGCTATACAAATACATATATCCTTTCTTTGTCACCACAGAGCGTTGATTAGAGTTCCCTTTGCTATACAGTAGGCTCTCATTAGTTATCTATTTTATACATAATACAGTGTATATGTCAATCCCAATTCCCAATTCACCCCACCCCACCTGCCCCTTGGTGTCCATACGTTTGTTCTCTATGTCTGTGTCTGTATTCCTGCTTTGCAAGTAGGCTCATCTGTACCATTTTTCTAGATTCTACATATATGCGTTAACGTACGATTTTGTTTTTTCTTTCTCTGACTTAAACTCAATGAAACATTTCTGGTAAGAGAGATGAGGATGAGTCAAACTCAGTTAACTCAACCATAAAAGTCATTAACTATAGGTAACTACACAAATCTATACTAACTTGACCTTTTTATACATTCGGGGAAGGCAATGGCACCCCACCCCAGTACTCTTGCCTGGAAAATCCAATGGACGGAGAAGTCCTCTAAAGCCTTTCAGGTCAGGTAATTTCACAAAATAGGAAATTCTGGGAAAGTTCCAAGGGTATAGTAAAATTTTTTGAATAGTACATCTCTTGTATAATAAACTACCTGAATTTTCATATTGAAAGCAATTGATTAACAAAAACTTCACTGGCATTTTGCTCTAGGCTGATGTTAACAGAACAGCCTCTAATTTCGTTTTCAAATTCTACAATTAAAAATGAACCAAGGAAAACATAAGATTTGGACTTTTGCTAGAGTCAGGAAGATGCTGAAATAAGGGAGCATAATTTGAGTAAAATACACATCTAGATTATCACTTTCCCTTAAGTTAGTCTGTTATCCAGAGGTCTTATTTTTGTTCCTTAGTGGAGCCAATTGTGGAGGGGGGTGGAATTTAAGTATGTCTAAATATCTCACTGAGGATTGGCAGCTGGCAGAGCTGGATTTTAAAAAGGAACTGTTCTTTAAAAAACATTAAAGCAGAAATTGATGGACTCATCCTAAAATTAATATGGAAATGCAAAGGACCCTAAATAGCCAAAGCATTTGGAAAAGAAAAAAGTCAGCAGACTCATACTTCCTGACTCCAAAACTTTCTACAAAACCACAATAATCAAGAATATGGTCTTGTCATATAGATAGGTATACAGATTATCAATGGGAAAAAAATTTGATTACAGAAATAAACCCAATGTCTGTGGTCTATTGATTCTTCAACCAAAATTAAATAACAATATCATTTATGGAATATTCATTACATGCCAGGGTCGAGCTAGAATGTTTACATATTATCTTTCTATCTTAACCACACCCATGCAAAGTAGCTTTTATTATACTCATTCTATTGATAAGGAATTTGAGGCTGAGAGAGTATAAGAGTGTAAGAGAGTGTAAGTTAACACATTACTTAAGTGGCTGAGCCATTCTGAAGCCAGATTTAGGTGATTTTAGAGCCTGATTCCGCGGCCGAAAGTGCCAGGCTGCGATGGCACAGCAGCAGCTGAGAGGCGCTACTCAACGCCAGAGGACAGGGGCGGCAGCCGAGAGGAGAAACCCCATGTCCAGGGAGCGGCGGCTGCGTGGGCAAAGAAGGGCCGAGAAGAGCTACTCCACATTCAAGTTCAGGAGGGGCGGCTGTGAGGAGGTAAGGAGCAGCGGCTGCGCTTTGCTGGAGCAGCCTTGATGAGACACCCCACGTCCAAGGTAAGAGAAACCCAAGACGGTAGGTGTTGTGAGAGGGCATCAGAGGGCAGACTCACTGAAACCATAATCACAGAAAACTAGTCAATCTGATCATATGGACCACACCCTTATCTAACTCAATGAAACTAAGCCATGCCCGTGGGACAACCCAGGACGGGTGGTCATGGTGGAGAGGTCTGACACAATGTGGTCCACTAGAGAAGAGAATGGCAAACCGCTTCAGTATTCTTACCTTGAGAACCCCATGAACAGTATGAAAAGGCAAAATGATAGGATACTGAAAGAGGAACTCCCCAGGTCAGTAGGTGCTCAACACGCTACTGGAGATCAGTGGAGAAATAACTCCAGAAAGAATGAAGGGATGGAGCCAAAGCAAAAACAATACCCAGCTGTGGATGTGACTGGTGATAGAAGCAAGGTCTGACGCTGTAAAGAGCAATATTGCATAGGAACCTGGAATGTCAGGTCCATGAATCAAGGCAAATTGGAAGTGGTCAAACAAGAGATGGAAAGAGTGAATGTCAACATTCTAGGAATCAGCGAACTAAAATGGACTGGAATGGGTGAATTTAACTCAGATGACCATTATATCTACTACTCCAGGCAGGAATCCCTCAGAAGAAATGGAGTAGCTACATTGGTCAACAAAAGAGTCCGAAATGCAGTACTTGGATGCAATCTCAAAAACGACAGAATCATCTCTGTTCATCTCCAAGGCAAACCATTCAATATCACAGTAATCCAAGTCTATGCCCCAACCGGTAATGCTGAAGAAGCTGATGTGGAATGGTTCTGTAAAGACCTACAAGACCTTTTAGAACTAATACCCAAAAAAGACATCCTTTTCATTATAGGGGACTGGAATGCAAAAGTAGGAAGTCAAGAAACACCTGAGGTGACAGGCAAATTTGGCCTTGGAATACGGAATGAAGCAGGGCAAAGGCTAATATTTTTGCTAAGACACATCAGTCATAGTAAACACCCTCTTCCAACAACACAAGAGAAGACTCTACACATGGACATCACCAGATGGTCAACACCNAACTGTGGTGTTGGAGAAGACTCTTGAGAGTCCCTTGGACTGCAAGGAGATCCAACCAGTCCATTCTGAAGGAGATCAACCCTGAGATTTCTTTGGAAGGAATGATGCTAAAGCTGAAACTCCAGTACTTTGGCCACCTCATGCGAAGAGTTGACTCATTGGAAAAGACTCTGATGCTGGGAGGGATTGGGGGCAGGAGGAGAAGGGGATGACCGAGGATGAGATGGCTGGATGGCATCATGGACTCGATGGACGTGAGTCTGAGTGAACTCCGGGAGATGGTGATGGACAGGGAGGCCTGGCGTGCTGTGATTCATGGGGTCGCAAAGAGTCGGACACAACTGAGCGACTGAACTGAACTGAACTGCACACAACAGAGACTGAGGCACTGTGAGATAGAAAAGAAAACAGGAAGAGTAGACGGATACACTGTCAGTTCTCATTATCCACCAAGGTCTAGGTTCTACGAAGTCTCCACAAACGTGGCTCCATCGTTCCTAGGGGAAATACAGGGTTAGGTTCCTGCAAGCCTCTGGTTCTGTTTTCACCAACTTATTAATACATAACCTTGTTTTTTATGCTTCTGTTTAAAAGCACACCATTTAATATATGCTGTTGATTCATTAACAGTGAATGCAACAGCCAATAGCACTTAACTCATGTCTGAACAAAGTTTATCTAACATAGTTTCTCTGTAAGTCAGAGCAGAGCCTTCCTATACTTAGAAATACAGACAATACCAAGCCTGGGGGTCATTTAAACAGTAAAATCACCAATAAAAAGCACAAAAATAAGAAAAATAGGGTACTAATAGATCACAAAAGGACACATATAGAATGACAACAGAAACCAGAAGGCAGAGTGTCACCTAGCACAAACTCTGCTGGGAATACACACACAACTCAGAAAATTTTTGCTGCTCCATGCTTATCTGGCAATGACCACAGAAGCACCACCAATATTAATTTGGGAGTTACAAATAAATTTTCTTGAGTAGGTGAATTTTAAAATACAGAATTTGCAAACAATTAGAACAAAGCATATATCAAGATATTTAAAGAAAAAGAAGTTATCCCTAGATGGTAGGAGATGAAATGTTTTTTATTTCATTATATATTTTTGCTTCTTTTTATTTTCAACTGTTGCCTAGTATGCATTAAGCTTGTAATTAGTGGTGGAAGGCAGAGAAGGAGAGAGATTCTAAATTTAAGAGTTCAAAAAGAAAGAAAAATTAGGAGCCAAAGTATTGAGAAGTAGAATCATTTAGTTGAGCAGGAGGTGATGCTAGATATGGCCCCAACAGCAGAATGGGTCATCCTCACTGCGTGATGTGAAGGGCTGTTCCAAGGTGCCCCTCCAAATATCTACCACTCCTTCAGCAAACAACCCAAGGGGTGAGGAGGATGGCTGCAAAGGCCAACCATGGGGCAGGCTGAGGGCAGGAGGGGTACATGAACTGACTTCCTGAATGAATGGACAACATTCCCCGAACAACCTCGCTGGGCTTCACAGACTCACACCCTCCACATCCATCTTGAGCAAAATCTCCTTATGCTCAAGTTGACTCATGAGAAAATGTAAGCCTCTTTCAAATCAATTCAACAAATATGATTTGAGCCCCAACTATGTGAACTATGTACCAATTTCTGTACAAGGTGCCAGAAGAATTAAGCATCATTTTGCATGTTTTTATCTCTTCTTTGTTTTGTGTTTGTCGCTCAGCTGGATCCAACTCTTTGCAACCCCATGTACTGTAGTCTGCCAGGCTCCCCTGTCCATGGGATTTCCCAGGAAGAATACTGGAATGGGTTGCCATTTCCTTCTCCAGGAGATCTTCCACACCCAGGGATGGAATCTGGGTCTCCTGCACTGTAGACAGACTCTTTACCATCTGAGCTACCACTTTTGTGTTTTACCTGTTTGTAAACAATATTCTACCTAATTTGAGAATAATCAGAAGGTTTGGATCCCTCACTTCATCACCTTCTACTGGTAAATGGCTTGTATTTGTAAAGCACTTCCTATTGCTAACACTCTTATGTATACATTATCTCCTGGCTCTAAATGTCTGTGTTAGTGATTAGTGATCCCTCTGCCACTGTATAGATACCTCTACTATGACATTTTACATCATCTCAATTTATTTATTGGTTCATTTTCCCTTTCAGTCTCTGAGCTAGCTTCTTGAGGACAGGCACTGCCCAAGTAGGCTTAGTTAGCACTGCAGAGTTATTGCATTTAGCTTAAACCTCCAGAACACTGAAGTCGGAATTAGATATTAATTTTTGCAGGGACTTCCCTGGCAGTCCAGTGGTTAAGACTCTGCACTTTCAACGCAGAGGACATGGGGTTTGGTCTCTTTTGGGGGAACTGGTATCCTGAATGCTACATGATTCAGCCAAAAAATTGAAACAAACAGAACATTCAGAATTACTGCTCATGTGGAGGCATTCTCATGGCAGCACACTAAGTGACAAAAAGACACAAAAAAAAAAAGCTAAAAAAAAAAATACTTTCTAAGGTGAGGGAAGAGAATCAGAGAGGTGAAGTTATTTGTCCAAGAGCATGTTATAAAGTGCTGACTCTGACCCTAGGCCCAGTGTTCCTTCCCCGTATCAGAGCTGCTGCATCTCCCAGTGTTAGTCACTCAGTTGTGTCCAGCTCTTGGTGACCCCATGGGCTGTGGCTCGCCAGGCTCCTCTGTCCGTAGAGTTCTACAGGCAAGAATACTGGAGTAGGCATGCCCTTCTCCAGGGGATCTTCCTGACCTAGGAATCAAACTTGGGTCTCCTGCATTGCAGGCAGATTCTTTACCATCTGAGCCACCAGGGAAGCCCTGGGTGCACGTTATAAAAATGACATGAGTCCAGTCAAGTTCTAGAAGCACAACTGTGCACACATCCACTGAAACATGTCTTTTTTTAAACATATAAAGCAAGAAAGGGAGAAAAGTCTGTACTCTGGTACTGCTTTCTATCTTTGTGTTCAAAAATATTTACCAGCAGTAAAGGACCCTTCTGGGTTAAGAATGGACATTCAAATAACAAGGGTCTATTGAGCTTATTTTAGATGCATAAACCTACTCTAATGATTGAAAAATAAAATAAAAAACTTAAATGTATGAGATTCTTAAGCTTCAAACTAGGGATAAAACTAAGTTGCAGAACTGGAAAAGCATTAGCCTAGCAGAAAAGCATAGTAATTTAGCTCTCTGTTCATTCCTCATGCCATTAACGAGCAACTTTTAATCTTTAATCCTCCTTCACTAAGCTGCTTTTACTGTCCCATCTGCTCCTCTTACTCATGCCGTCAGGATCTTATAATTAAATTCTAATTAAAGTTTAAGGCATGTAATAAAGAAAACACTTGCGGAATGCCTTTGATTCAAGAGGCCAAAATAACATTTCAGCAGTTTGAAAAATGAATTATATCCTTTTGCTTAACAAGCATCTTTAAAATGGAATTAAAATGGGAAATTCCAATCTTCCATGATTTCACCAGCCACACATTATGTAAATATGGTCATCATCAAGGGTTACATTTAAGTCGGCTGAAAACATCATGAAGAGAACGCTGCCCAGCATGCACAATATGGATGTGAGCTCAAGTGGCAATGCAGGAGGCAGAGCTTTCATAAAAACCATGGTGGTGCCTTGAAATATGAACACGCTAGCATCAGCATCTATCTAGCACAACTCCTGAATGCTGAGAAAAGAGGGTTCTCACCCTTCTCATCTAATGGCTCACCAGAACTGGCAGGCCGGTTCTTTACCACTAGCACCACTTGGGAAGCCCTTACGAACAAAAATCGCTGTTAATTATATGATTCTGTATTTTATACCCTGGTGGCTCAGATGGTAAAGCGTCTGCCTACAATGTGGGAGACCTGGGTTCGATCCCTGGGTTGGGAAAATCTTGTGGAGAAGGAAATGGCAACCCACTCCAGTACTCTTGCCTGGAAAATCCTATGGACAGAGGAGCCTGGTAGGCTACCGTCCATGGGGTCACAAAGAGTCGGACATGACTGAGTGACTTCACTCACTCACTCACACATCTTATACAATAATCATAATTATCAATATGCCAGACATTACTCAAAATTCCTCGTTATTACTCAAATTCTCACATCCACCCTATGATGCATGTCCTATTATTTCATCAGATGAAAAAAGGAGGGACAGAAAAATCAAGGTGCCTGCCCAGGATCACAGGGGCACACAGCAGTGGGGCCAGGGTTTAGAGCCATGAAGTTTGGCTCCATAGTCTGTGTCACAAAGCCCAAAGCCTGAGTAAAGTACATGAGGACGTCTTGGTCTTCTTTCTAAACGCTCCTAACATGCGCCCTATGTTCTGGTTATGTCAACAAGCCCCACCTTTGCAGAAACATCAGGGTCTTTCATATCTATGGCTTTGCACATGCTGTCTGTTTGCCAGGTGGCCCTGATGACCCCACCTGGTAATCTTTTGCTCATTCCTTTCCTATCTCATGAGGACTGTCCTGATTCCCTGGATAGAGCTTATCACTCACCTCTGCGACTGCAAAATCGAGAACCTACAGGACCTCCATTATGGTGCTAACTGCACTGCAGTGTGATTGCGGCTTGATTTCATCTGAGTCCCTTAAAGGTAGGACACACAGGAGGACTTTGATAGATACATGACAAGTAAAGAAACTGAGAGTTCTCGAAATCTATACATTGGCCATATACACAACATGGCCTAGTATTATTAGTATAGAGAAAAATGTTACTCTCTGGTTCAACTTATAGAGAAAAAGGAAAGAAAAACCATATTTTGCTTTATAAATCTAAGAACACTTATAAACTTCCCAAACTCCCCAAAGCATCCAGTTCACTGATAATGCACACCCTATTTTAGTTTTCTGACAATCAAACTCCATCAAGTTCCTTTCTTCCGTGACCCTACAATCCTTAAGATGAGCCCTATCCAGACCACAGCGGGGGCAAACAGTAGGCGTAGGCTCTGCCACACAAGGTTGTCTGAACTTCACTGCGCTACCTGTGTCCTAGCTTGGAGTCCAAGGCCTCAGAAGACCAGGCTCCCCACTCTCAGGCTTCCTAGACCCATGGCTTCATTACCAGCTGACATCTGAGCATCTCAGCTGTTACTTGATTGTTCTCCAGGTTCCACTGAGACTGGAGCCTTTTCCTTGACCTGATGAGCCCTGACAAATCTCATTTCCTTTCAGTAAACAGTCCATCTTGCTGAGGATTTGAGCGCCCCTAGCCCACCCGAGTACAAGCTTAGTTCTGTTCCAGGCAGACCGGTCATTGTGAACCATACAGCTGCTACCATGTCTAAACGTCCAGTCCCTCTCACCTAGAAACTCCTAAGCTGTGTCTCCCACTCAGTGAATAAATATCAGGCATGGTACTAGGTCTTTTATGTAGTTCTATCTCAAATTCCTCAAAGCCTACTTTCAAAAAGATATAATTATACTAATTAGTCCATCCAACAAATCTTCAGTGAATACATACTCTGTAATAAGCAGGACAACAAAGCTAGGTGACATGTCCAATGTTACACAGATGATGAGTAGCGGACGTGGGATATGAAAAGAGACCTTCTGCATTCCCATGATGTAGTCCAGCTTTCGGTCTTCTGTCTTTGTTCTTGAAAAGATGAAGATGTACTGAAGAAAGGCATGCGCTCAAGAAACTCAAGAGTATCACCCTTAATCATGGAATACATAAGCACGGATGACTGGAACAACCCTTCACAAGACCCCAGTTCATACTTCCATACCCCATCCACTCCACAGCACCCACTTTTCTCTGAACATGCAATGACTTTTCACACCTTCAATCATGTTCAAGCCTTTGGCCATAATGTCCTATCTCCCCCTGAGGACTGTATTCACCCCTGCAGCTCATTCATTCACCATTCTGTATTTATTAAATACCTGTTGGGTACCAGTTCCTGTAGAAAATGATGGAGATATAAGATTTAGGACCCATCTTTAGAGAGCTTATGGTCCAGTGGGAGGTGAGGATGCGTAAACACACAAGCACACCAAAGAGTATGTCTGTCCCATGGCAAGGGAAACACAAGCTTACCTCGTAGCTCAAAGGAAAAGCCTGGAACCCAGTCTTGGTGCCTCCTCCCTGAGACACTGTTCTCCCCATTCTGCCTCCAATCCCACCATAATTAATTGTTCCTCACATTTCTTACTGCACTATACACTTTGCAGCTACATTTTTCACAGTGAATCATAATGTATGACATGATCATTTATCTTCATTTCTAGAATTGAGGGAACTGATTTTTTTAATTGACAAATATTTATTGAGTGTCTTACAGGACTGAAGTGGTTAAGAGTCTGAGTTTTATTCCACCATAATTAATTGTTCCTCACATTTCTTACTGCACTATACACTTTGCAGCTACATTTTTCACAGTGAATCATAATGTATGACATGGTCATTTATCTTCATTTCTAGAATTGAGGGAACTGATTTTTTAAATTGACAAATATTTATTGAGTGTCTTACAGGACTGAAGTGGTTAAGAGTCTGAGTTTTATTGTTTAAATTCTGGCAAGTAATTACAAGCATGTGACCTTGGGCGGGTCATTTAACATCTCAGTCCCACAACATTTTCCACATCTCTAAAGTAGGGAAAAAATCAGGAATATACCGAAGTTTAGCATGATGACAGTATTTATCCCAAGTCATTTTGAGTTTCATCTTTGGTCTCAGTCTTCACCTTGCTTGTTTCAACACCAGGTCTAGCATCACTTAACCTATGTGCGACCAATGATAATGACCACAGTGAGGATCTCCACCACCTCTCTACAGTGTAAACATGTCAGTAACACAAGATTGCTTTGGGATTTAATGTTACTATCATAATATCACTTCTAAATATGGTAAGCAATTTAGATCAAACTTGGAGTTAAAAAAAAATTCTCTTTATGGGCATTATATGTTGAAGATGTACCAGTTAGTTTAAATATAAATGTACAGGTATTATTACAAAAGAAAAATGCTATTAATGATGATTTGGAAAACTGCTAATATTATGTACCAAATCAACAATTAAGAAATATAATTTACATTGATAGATTGATAGTTAAATCATATGTCAAGAGAGACAGCATTAGAAACTTGAGTTTACAGGGAACACTGCCAAATAAAGTTAAATCATATAAAGCGAGATATTATTAACAAGAATGTAATTCTAATCTTTATGGTGCTCTTTGGTCCTAACATTCATAACATAAAACAATAATAAAGAACTACATATAAGGTTTGATTCCATTTATGTCAAAAGCCTTTTAAGGGGTACTTCTACTTAGGAATGCTTCATATCTTATAAAGATTAATTAAAAGCAGAATGTCAGCCTCAGGATCTCCATATTTTATAAGAAAGAAAAATTTCAAAATTATGTACAAGAATATATTTTGCTCCTACTAACTCATCTTCAAAATTACAAACTTTAAAGTAAGTGGTAAAAGGACAATTTCTTAAAAGTGTGTCTCTGGAGAGGGGTCCTGATATTCAGGTGAGACGCTATGTCTGGCATGGGTGTTTACGAAATAATTCACAATAAAGGAATTACCAGTGTCCTCCAGGGTGGGTGGTTAGGGTGAAACCATATTGTAGGGGGTTAAGTAACGAATGGGTAATTGAACAAAAGAAGGAAGTAGGTGTCAATCCTTCAATATAAAGGTTCTGATGCCAGAAGGAAAGGGAGAAATAGGGCAGTAGTTTGCAGTCCAATTTTACAAAGTGTTTGACTTACTAAGACAGGCGACATAAGCTAAAACATCATGGAATACATTACATTTTTACATACCAGTCTGAAGGATGACTGTTGCTTCTGAATGCAAAATATGTATGCATAATGCTGACTCGACCCAACCCATCCAAACTTACTCGGTTCCCAAATGCTTGGCTTCAGCTGAGCCAGTTTTCTTAACAACTTCCAGAATAAACAGAAAAGCAAAATGTCGAGGCCAAGATGTTTTCATGTTCAAGTCCACAATCCTGAACATTTGTGAGTTTCCTTACATAGTACCCAGATTTAGTACCCATCCATCTACTTCCAGACTGGATGCAAGTACACATATATACCAATACCCAGATACCAAATATAGCCCCAAATCATACAGGAGATTCTGAAGTTCTCAGAAATGTAAGAATCCATCCTTGAGAACTTTGTTGTAATCCCTACAGATGTATACCTAATATGAGGAATAGAAAAAAGAAAAATTCTATGTCATGGGAGCTGTAATCAAAGGTGATGATACCATCACAGTGCATCGTGTCAAGAGTGCCCAGTAGTTACCAAGCACTTTATGTACAATATCTAATCCCAATGAAGGGTTATTGTTATTCCTATTAGAAATAATAAAACCATGGCTTGGGGAAACCTAACTAAGACGTTAACTGAAAATAAGAACTCAGCTTTGCTACTAACCTAGCTCTGTTACTTTGGGTAAGTTTCTTAGTATCTTTAAAACCTGACTTTACTCATCTATAAAATGAGTATAGTCATACATATCTTGAAAAGTCAAAGTAAGTTTTGAGAGAGAAATAATGTAAGGTACCTAATATTATGCTTGGCAGCATAAGTTATATTCAATAAATGGCAGCTATGTTGATCGTTATCAGTACTCCCCAGGACTATAAGGACTATATGTCTTGTGAGTGACAGAGTGGGCATTTAAATTCACATTTGACTGATTCTAAAATCAACACAAACAACAGTACTTACTGATAATTTATCATGTGCCAGCACCGCTTGCTTGCTAAGTTGCTTCAGTCATGTCCAACTCTGTGTGACCCTATGGATAGTAGTCCGCCAGGCCCCTCTGTCCACGGGACTTTCCAGGCAAGAACACTGGAGTGGGTCGCCACTTCCTTCTCCAGGGGATCTTCCTGACCCAGGGATCGAACCTGTGTCTCATGGCTTCTGCACTGGCAGGCGGGTTCTCTAACACTAGCACCACCCAAAGTGCCAGCATTACCATGTAAAAGTTTTAACTATATTAACACAATCAAAGGTCTCAACAACCCTATGAAAGTCACTATTATCCCCACAATAGAAAGAAATTGAGATTTTTAAAAAGTGCCTCACAGCTAATGGAAGTTTGACAGGCTTCTTCAGGCCTGATTTTAGATACTTCCAATAATATATTATTCCCAACACCACACTCATTTATCCTTCATGATGATGTGCCTGCATTTTGAAACCACAAACAATATCTCAGATATATTTTGGAAAGGCAATGGCACCCCACTCCAGTACTCTTGCCTGGAAAATCCCATGGGTGGAAGAGCCTGGTGGGCTGCAGTCCATGGGGTCACTAAGAGTTGGACACGACTGAGCAACTTCACTTTCACTTTTCACTTTCATGCATTGGAGAAGGAAATGCCAACCCACTCCAGTGTTCTTGCCTGGAGAATCCCAGGGACGCCGGAGCCTGGTGGGCTGCCGTCTATGGGGTTGCACAGAGTCGGACACGACTGAAGTGACTTAGCAGCAGCAGCAGCAGGGCATACAAAAAGGGACTCTGCTTGAATTTAAGAAGATAGAAACTATACAAACATAAAGTAATATTATTACTATTTTGCACACATAAGTTGCACCAGCAATTTTAATGCCCAACAAGGTTCTAGTTGAATCGAGTCAGACTCTTTGATACTCCTTTCTCATTATGCAAAATTTCAAGATCTCTGGACTGCCTGAAACATACCAAAGAATGGTCCCAGAAGCCACATGTGAACAGACCTTTGGGGCCAAAAGACCCCAAATGGACATAAGTGAAAAGGTCACCATATTCTATTTTCCCATGGCAAATGGCCTTTGAAACCCCCTTTTTTTTTAATATACTTTCCCAGTCAAGTGATCATGATCAACAAGAATGAGATAAAATTGACTGCAGCTGGAGAAAAATGCTGACATGAGTGGCTAAAAACACCATGTGTAGCTTGTAATAAAAGGGTACAGGACCATAATGTAAGTTGAGGCCCCACAGAATCGACCCGTCTAAAGTCACATCTCATTAAGACTAGAAGCAGCAGCTGGTTTCTCCCAAAACAAGTCCTGGATGATCAAAATTAGAAGGGTCTCTGTCCTTTAGATGTGCTCTTGAAAATATCACGTCCTGGATCTGCATGGATTTCTTTAGATAGTGGACAGAGTGCATGTTGTTGTACACGCACTCTGGTCAGACCTGAGTGCATGTTGTTCTAAAGGTCAGAGAACTGGCAAAAGTGGATGTGACTGTTGTCAAACAAGAATGAGCTCTCTTTGAAGTTAGAGGCTTAGATGGGCTGATTCTGGAATGCTCTCTTCAAAGGTGAGGATGAAAAGTAAAAATGCTGCCCTGTGTAAGCTGAAACGTCTTTAAGTAATACAGAGTACACTACCCTGCCATCCTGGCATGACCCACTGTTCAAATCTGGGTGAAAAAGAACAATCCCTGAAGGTGGAATGATATTAGCAAACAGCCATCATGAATACTCCACTCCCTACATCTTGCAAAGACCCATGAAAAAACCTTCCTCAAGGTTCTTCTGCTTCCAGTTTAATCAGCTCAGTATTTGCCTCACCCTCTATTTACGTGTGCTCACCTACTAATAGGCTTCCCAGGTGACACAATGGTAACGAATCCGCCTGCCAGTGCAGGAGACGCAAGTTCAATGCCTGGGTCAGGAAGATCCCCTGGAGAAGGAAAAGGCAACCCACACCTGGGAAATCCCATGGACAGAGGAGCCTGGAGGGCTACAGTCCACGGGATCACAAAGAATCAGACACACTACTTAGTGACTCAAAAAACCACCACCACCTACTAGTTAACCCCCTCGCTTGTATTTTGCTCTGCAAATGACTTCTGGCCAAACTTGCTGTCTTGCCAAATACTTGAGCTGCTGCTGTGGTTGTTATCACTCAGGAAATTTCACTCTATCGCTATCTGAAACTTCTCTAACTTTCAGTTTGGTAAATCGGACTCCTGTTCCACCTCATAAATCAGAAACACAGCCCTGTGTCGCTTGTCCTTGTGGCCCCAGTAGCTGTGGAATGGATATCAGCAGAATTAAGTGAAGTTCTTGCAGACTCAAATATCACAGAAATGTGGTGGTAATTTGTCTTTATTAATAGAAGGTCAAATACCATGTACCTCTGACAGTTGAATCAATATTTTTACAGTCCTTAGGTCTTGACTTGCACCAATGGCCTCTTACACACACACACACACACACACACACACACACACACCAACACTCCCACCCCTGCCACCCTTAAAACTAAATCTTGACGTTGTTAAACCACTTTTTGAAAACTAGGAGATTTAAGACATAAAGCATCTCACCTGGGGCATGGTTTTTCTCTGGATCTGAACATCCCAGAACTCCATTCCTGGGAGTATCAGCCACTGTGTGGAGTCCTTGCCACCCTGTAAAACTTACAAATATTTTCTTAGGAAATGCTCTGGTAAAGATGCTAGTGACTAGCTCTAGCTCTTACCACTTCTTTCAATACAGTATTTTGTTTTCCAAGTTGCAGATTTTAACTCAGACAACTAAATTTATTAGCAACAACAACTATTACAGGTTAAATGTTTATAATATGAGTATTTAAAATCTCATATAATCATTATTAAGTAGGTAATATTATCCCAATTTTACAGATGAAGAAACTGCTGCTCAGCAAGGTTACTTCCCTAAAATCTCATATGCAAAGAGGCTCAACCAGGATTCCAAGTCCAATTTGAAGTCCAGTATTCTTTTTTGCTATTGTGTATAAGTCAAGAGTCCATAGGGCTGAGGCTCCCTCTGAGAAGTGTGATGGCAAGAACATCTGGTTCCCCCAACCACTGATTCTGTAACCTCCCCTTTTCTATTATCCCTGCATCTCTGACAACTTCTTTACCCTCCAGTCAGGGGAACCTGAGAGAGCAGGGCTGGATGGAGGAGGTCTTGTANCGGCTGAGGCTCCCTCTGAGAAGTGTGATGGCAAGAACATCTGGTTCCCCCAACCACTGATTCTGTGACCTCCCCTTTTCTATTATCCCTGCATCTCTGACAACTTCTTTACCCTCCAGTCAGGGGAACCTGAGAGAGCAGGGCTGGATGGAGGAGGTCTTGTATTCTTTCAGTCCCAGATTCTGAAATCTATCAGTACTGAAAAAAGAAAAGCCTCAAGCTACAGACACACCCCAAATCTCAAAGCCTCTCAGGAACCTCAGCAAAAATATTCACAGAGTCTAGCAGTGAGTCTCCCACAAAAATGTCACAAAACTCAGGGCTATATAGTGGTGAGATACTCAAAAAGTATGTTTTAAGAAAAATCAAATGTACCATGGGGAAAAAAAAAAAAAGTCAAAGTATCATGAAAAAGATAACAAGTGCTCACAAGCAAGTAGAGAAAAGGGAACCCTTGTGCACTGCTGATGGGAATGTAAATTGGTGCAGCCACTATGGAAAACAGCATGGAGGTTTCTTGATAAAATTAAAAATAAAACTAAAATATGATCTAGCAATTTCACTTCTGGGTTTAGATCCAAAGGAAATAAAAACAGGATCTAAAACAGCTGTCCTCTCTCCAATGTTCACTGCAGCATTATTTACAATGTAGAAATGATCTAAGAATGGATAGAAGGATAAAGATGTGGTATATATACAATGAAATATTATTCAGCCAGGAAAAAATAAGGAAATCCTGGAAATTCTGTCACTTAACAACATCACGGGTAAACCCTGAGGGAACTGTGCCAAGTGAGATTGAAAAAAACAAATACTGTCTGATAACACTTATGTGTGGGACCTGGAAAAGTGAAGTTCATAGAAAGAGGAGAATGGTGGTTGCCAGAGGCTAAAGGTAGGAAAAATGGGGAGACGTTGGTGAAAGGATATAAACTTCCAGTTATAAGGTGAATAAGTTTTGGGGGTTTAATATACAACACAGTTATTATAGTTGATTATACTTTATTATACACTGGAAAGCTGTTAGAGTAGATCGTAAATACTACCATGGTAACCATTTTGCAATATGTAGTTGTATCAAATCAACACAAGGCACACCTGTGTGCATGAGTGCTCAGTCGTGTCCAACTCTTTGGGACCCCATGGACTGTAGCCCGCCAGGCTCCTCTGTCCGTGGGATTTCCCAGGCAAGAGTACTGGAGTGGGTTGCCATTCCCTTCTTCCGGGGATCTTTCTGACCCAGGAATTGAACACATGTCTCCTGCAGTGGCAGGTGTATTCTTTACCACTGAGCCACCTGGGAAATCCTTGTAATCATTTTGCAATACGTAATTGTATTAAATCAACACAATGTACACCTTAAAATTATGTAATGTCATATGTCAATTATGGGAGAAGGCAATGGCACCCCACTCCACTACTCTTGCCTGGAAAATCCCGTGGACAGAGGAGCCTGGTAGGCTGTAGTCCATGGGGTTGCTAACGGTTGGACACGACTGAGCAACTTCACTTTCACTTTTCACTTTCATGCATTGGAGAAGGAAATGGCAACCCACTCCAGTGTGCTTGCCTGGAGAATCCCAGGGATGGGGGAACCTGGTGGGCTGCCGTCTATGGGGTTGCACAGAGTCAGACAGACTGAAGCGACTGAGCAGCAGCANCTGAGCAACTTCACTTTCACTTTTCACTTTCATGCATTGGAGAAGGAAATGGCAACCCACTCCAGTGTGCTTGCCTGGAGAATCCCAGGGATGGGGGAACCTGGTGGGCTGCCGTCTATGGGGTTGCACAGAGTCAGACAGACTGAAGCGACTGAGCAGCAGCAGCAGCATGTATCAATTATATCTCAATAAACTAGGGAAAAAAATTAAATGTTCTTATTTTCTACCCAGGAAAGGAAAGGAGAAGTGAAAAGAGAAAGGGAAAGAAAATTCCAGAGAAAATGATTTAGTCTTGGACCATGGTTCTCATCAGAAGTTTCTGTAGGATCAAAACAGATGAATGGGTCCTGCTCCCTGAGTCTCTAATTCAGTAGATAGGGGAAACTGGAGAATCTGCACTTCTAGTGTGTGAAGAAGGCTGAGCACTGAAGAATTGATGCTTTCGAACTGTGGTGTTGGAGAAGACTCTTGAGAGTCCCTTGGACTGCAAGGAGATTCAACCGGTCCATTCTAAGGAGATCAGCCCTGGGATTTCTTTGGAAGGAATGATGCTAAAGCTGAAACTCCAGTACTTTGGCCACCTCATGCAAAGAGCTGACTCATTGGAAAAGACTCTGATGCTGGGAAGGATTGGGGGCAGAAGGAGAAGGGGACGACCGAGGATGAGATGGCTGGATGGCATCACGGACTCAATGGACGTGAATCTGAGTGAACTCTGGGAGATGGTGATGAACAGGGAGGCCTGGCGTGCTGCGATTCATGGGATCGCAAAGAGTCGGACACGACTGAGCGACTGAACTGAACTGAACTGAATGTGTGTCCAGATGATGTTCATACTGCTGGTCTGGGGATCATGCTTTGAGAACCACTGGTTTAGAGTAAATAATCACCTAACAAATGAACACTTCAGAAAAACAGGTATCTAACAGATTCCCTTAATAATCAGGTAACAAACAAGTGCTGAGTTAGTTAATACTAAGCAGAGACAGTACACCATTGTGGTAAAAAGTCTGCATTCTGCGGCCAGACTTCTTGCTGTTTTCAGACTGCCTGGGTTCAAATCCCAGCTCTGCTGCTCACCAACTGTGTGATATCACACAAGGTCCTTATCCTCTTTGAACCTCGGGTTTTCTTATCTGTAAAATATTCATGCTAATTATAGTATATATATAACACATGCATATTGGGAGGACTGATGGGGCTTGCATATCTAAAGTGCTCACAGCAGTGCCTACACATGTTGAGTACTATTATTAGTATTTGTTTTATTTTGTTAGTTGCTTAGTGGTGCCTGACTCTTTGTGACCCTGTGGACTGGAACATGCCAGGCTCCTCTGCCCATAGAATTTTCCAGGCAAGAATACTGGAGCGGGTCATCATTTCCTTCTCCAGGGGATTTTCCTGACCCAGAGACTGAACCCACGGCTCCTGTGTCTTCTGCATTTCAGGCGGATACTTAACCTGCTGAATCATTGGGGGAAGCCCTGTTATCAGTATAAACTACTTCTAATATTATTATTATAGCTCTTCTACTTGGAGAGGTAATAGTTTACCTAGAACTACTAGAACTATCACCCTGTGTCAATGCCAGTGTTAGATCTTGGGGACAGAGCTGTAGACCAAACATGCAATGTTCTGTACTAAGTTACAGTCTAGAGCAAAGAAGACACTATTCAAGTAGTTGTTTACAAGGCACATCCTTACATCAGAGGGCTGAAAGCAGGGAAACAAAGAGAAAACTCTACAAAGTCATTTCAAATTGGAGATCAATCAGACATTAAGAAGATTTCTTTAGGTGGAATAAAAACTAGTGGAAAAAAACATGATTCTATGTAATTATACCATACAGCTCTCCTGAAACAAACTGTTGTGGCTTTTAAAATATAATGAAATATGAAGAAAAATTCTTTTCAGTAAATCTCTCCCAAATTTCTCTGCACTTAATATCTGTCACATTCTCGGCAAAGCACTTCAACAAAGGCCAGGTCTTAGGGCCAGAGAGAAGTGGCCAGTTCACTACAGACCAAACAGGACGTGGAGACAGCGCCATATGAGAGCCACTAGATGTTCCATTGTTTCTCCCCTGCTAGAAGGATGGGCCCGGGGAAGGCAATGGCACCCCACCCCAGTACTCTTGCCTGGAAAATCCAATGGACGGAGTAGCCTGGTGGGCTGCAGTCCATGGGGTCGCTAACAGTCGGACAGACTGAGCGACTTCACTTTCACTTTTCTCTTTCATGCACTGGAGAAGGAAATGGCAACCCACTCCAGTATTCTTGCCTGGAGAATCCCAGGGATGGGGGAGCCTGGTGGGCTGCC
>SJYX01009755.1:84172-96294 GCA_006410675.1 Oreotragus oreotragus | reverse complement strand
CTGAGCACTGAAGAATTGATGCTTTCGAACTGTGGTGTTGGAGAAGACTCTTGAGAGTCCCTTGGACTGCAAGGAGATTCAACCGGTCCATTCTAAGGAGATCAGCCCTGGGATTTCTTTGGAAGGAATGATGCTAAAGCTGAAACTCCAGTACTTTGGCCACCTCATGCAAAGAGCTGACTCATTGGAAAAGACTCTGATGCTGGGAGGGATTGGGGGCAGAAGGAGAAGGGGACGACCGAGGATGAGATGGCTGGATGGCATCACGGACTCAATGGACGTGAATCTGAGTGAACTCTGGGAGATGGTGATGAACAGGGAGGCCTGGCGTGCTGCGATTCATGGGATCGCAAAGAGTCGGACACGACTGAGCGACTGAACTGAACTGAACTGAATGTGTGTCCAGATGATGTTCATACTGCTGGTCTGGGGATCATGCTTTGAGAACCACTGGTTTAGAGTAAATAATCACCTAACAAATGAACACTTCAGAAAAACAGGTATCTAACAGATTCCCTTAATAATCAGGTAACAAACAAGTGCTGAGTTAGTTAATACTAAGCAGAGACAGTACACCATTGTGGTAAAAAGTCTGCATTCTGCGGCCAGACTTCTTGCTGTTTTCAGACTGCCTGGGTTCAAATCCCAGCTCTGCTGCTCACCAACTGTGTGATATCACACAAGGTCCTTATCCTCTTTGAACCTCGGGTTTTCTTATCTGTAAAATATTCATGCTAATTATAGTATATATATAACACATGCATATTGGGAGGACTGATGGGGCTTGCATATCTAAAGTGCTCACAGCAGTGCCTACACATGTTGAGTACTATTATTAGTATTTGTTTTATTTTGTTAGTTGCTTAGTGGTGCCTGACTCTTTGTGACCCTGTGGACTGGAACATGCCAGGCTCCTCTGCCCATAGAATTTTCCAGGCAAGAATACTGGAGCGGGTCATCATTTCCTTCTCCAGGGGATTTTCCTGACCCAGAGACTGAACCCACGGCTCCTGTGTCTTCTGCATTTCAGGCGGATACTTAACCTGCTGAATCATTGGGGGAAGCCCTGTTATCAGTATAAACTACTTCTAATATTATTATTATAGCTCTTCTACTTGGAGAGGTAATAGTTTACCTAGAACTACTAGAACTATCACCCTGTGTCAATGCCAGTGTTAGATCTTGGGGACAGAGCTGTAGACCAAACATGCAATGTTCTGTACTAAGTTACAGTCTAGAGCAAAGAAGACACTATTCAAGTAGTTGTTTACAAGGCACATCCTTACATCAGAGGGCTGAAAGCAGGGAAACAAAGAGAAAACTCTACAAAGTCATTTCAAATTGGAGATCAATCAGACATTAAGAAGATTTCTTTAGGTGGAATAAAAACTAGTGGAAAAAAACATGATTCTATGTAATTATACCATACAGCTCTCCTGAAACAAACTGTTGTGGCTTTTAAAATATAATGAAATATGAAGAAAAATTCTTTTCAGTAAATCTCTCCCAAATTTCTCTGCACTTAATATCTGTCACATTCTCGGCAAAGCACTTCAACAAAGGCCAGGTCTTAGGGCCAGAGAGAAGTGGCCAGTTCACTACAGACCAAACAGGACGTGGAGACAGCGCCATATGAGAGCCACTAGATGTTCCATTGTTTCTCCCCTGCTAGAAGGATGGGCCCGGGGAAGGCAATGGCACCCCACCCCAGTACTCTTGCCTGGAAAATCCAATGGACGGAGTAGCCTGGTGGGCTGCAGTCCATGGGGTCGCTAACAGTCGGACAGACTGAGCGACTTCACTTTCACTTTTCTCTTTCATGCACTGGAGAAGGAAATGGCAACCCACTCCAGTATTCTTGCCTGGAGAATCCCAGGGATGGGGGAGCCTGGTGGGCTGCCCTCTATGGGGTCACACAGAGTCGGACACGACTGAAGTGACTTAGCAGCAGCAGCAGCAGAAAGATGGGCCACAGCAAGGGCCACGCAAACCTGGGTTCAGGCCAGCCTCTACTCCTTAGTAACTGTGTGATCTTGAACATGTTCCTTGACCTCAGTCTTGGTTACCTCACCTGTAAAAATGACACTCTAATGATACAGAATGAAAAGCTCTTGACCATTAATCCCCTCAAATTCCTCTGCAGCTAATATGTATTGTGCATACTGTAAAGGTGGATAAACTGTGGTTTCTTTATACAAAGGGTTGCTAAGTTACTAGGAAAAAAAACACTTGTGGAGAAATAATTACAGTATGGTGAGGGAAGTGCTAGAAAACTAGAGTAACAATGAAGAGGGAGTGGCTAGCTGCCCCAGGGAATCTGAAGGCTTCACAAACAACAGGATGTTTAAGCTGGGTCCTGAAGGATGAACAACAGCTCAGCAGGAGAAGAGCAGGCAGGTGAAATTCTGGAGGACCGGTCTGAGGTCTGCATACAGGTGAGAAGACACGCAAGGGCTTAGGGATTAATGAGACAACTAACGGGGCTGGAACTCTGGTGTGTGGTGAAGAGTGGCAGGAGATGAAGACAGCTCATGTCTTGATTCTGTGAAAATATCACCAGTTTTTCACATAACGAAATTTATTTGAAGCCATTTGGATGACTGTCAAAGATGATAAGGAAATCAGTGCATTAAGGGATAGTCTGTGGGCTTTTTAATGTAAGTCTGAAGTTATCCTGGCACTCTTCCCCTCAGAAGGTCAGTGTTCTAATGGCAAACTCGGGTATTCAGCTCCATCTATGTGGGTCCCATATACCAGTAACAGCAACCACCACACTGGGGGCTGCTCAAATCTACTGACTTCTAAGCATGCTGTCCTACAAGCTCCACATACGTGAACTCTTAAATCCCCACAGCAAGCCCGCAAGGTACAAAGAGGTGAAAGAAGGGCAGAAAAGGTAAGACGCTTGCTCCAGGTCACATGATGAGTCCCAGGGCTGGCGCAGTACCCCAGAGCCCAAGTTCAACGGCTACCTTGAGTTCCATTCCTCCCTCCACGAAGGATGCTCTCACGCCACTTCCCTGGGCAAATCCACACCTTGAAGGGTCTGAAGCTTTTACATGGGGGAGGGGGCGCTCTTAAAGAAAGGAACGCAAAACTATGACTAAAAAATCAGGTGCAATATTGAATATTTTCAACAAGAAAAAATTAAATAACTGGAGCCTCAAGGATTTAGGTTCCCTTTTCCTTAGATCAGAAATGCCTACATAGAAATGCTTCCTGATTGTAACCCCTCCCCACCTGGAACATTCTACAACTCCCAACAACTACCTGAACTCTTGGGGCCCATGTGAGTAAGGGTCCCTGAAGTTTAAGCTCTATTGTGTTCATTTCACAGAGGAGGTAAAGCTCATCTCCACTACCACTTAAAAGTCCCTTGTGTGTGCCTACTAAGTCCCTTCAGTCATGTCCCACTCTGTGCGACCCTATGGAATATAGCTTGCCAGTCTTCTCTGTCCAATGGCATTCTCCAGGCAAGAAATCTGGAGTGGGTTGCCATGTCCTCCTCCCTCCTGGGATATTCCCAACCCACGGATCAAACCCACATCTTTTGTATCTCCTGCATTGGCAAGCAGTTCTTTTACCATGAGTACCACCAAAATTTTCCAAACCCTTTGACAAAGGCCAGATCTGAGAGTCAGAGGGAGATGGCCAGCTCACTACACACCACCCAAGAGGTGGAGACAAATGCATCATGAGAAGCAATAAGGCTCCCATCCTTTCTCCCCTGCTAGAAAGCTTGGCCACAGCAAAGGGCTCCAATTTGAAGCCATGCAAACCTAGCTTAGACCCAGCCTCTGCTCCCTAGTGGCTGTGTGACCTTGAACATGTTCCTTGACCTCTTAAGTTTCTTAACTCTCAGTTTCCTCATCTGTAAAAATGAGATACTGGAAGAATCAAATAGGATAACTTGGCAAACTTCCCAGCAATGCCAGCTCCCTTCCTCTAGGTGGGCCTTTCCTGAGCTTTCTCCTCCTTTTGGACCCTTACCCCACCCCAAGTTTGGGGGTGGGCAGACCAGCAATGTACTCCCAGCATACTCTGTAGAGCCTCCACTAGAGCATATCACTCTCTCAGTAATTTAGCAAGTACTCTCTGGATACAAAGATGAACACGGACAAGCTATTGTCTTCCAGAAGTTCACTTCTAGTTCCAGAAGTTCAGGTCAGGGAGCTATTCTCCCTGGAGGCTGGGGCCATGTCTCACTGCACTGGAGACCCTCGGACATAAGGCAGATTATACCCAACTGAAAACAAGTGAGACCACCTTCCACCACGCCAACTCTCAGTGCCTTTGCCAGCAGCCCTACTTGCCTGCCCCCACCCCCCGCCCCCTCAGCTCTGCTCTCACCAGGCCCCAGTGATGCTGGTCTGCACATCCCCCCCATGGCAGGATCAATGGAGTTTGGTTTACAGGGCACTGGGTCCATTGTTGGCTCTCACCTCAAGAACAAAGAAGAATACTGGCCCTTCCAAGGCAAAACAAAGGCTGACTTCTCCCCCATGGATCCCTTTTCCTTTATGGGCAGCAGTATGCAGACCCCCGGTCCTCCACTGAACTACATTTAAAATAGCTTTTGTGAAGGGCAAACACAGCAGCCATTTTCATGTATGTGCATGCCTGCAGCAATGAACTGATTGTAATATGAACAATGTGCACTTCTTCCCACTTCTGACAGAATAGATGACATTGTGTCGTCGGCCCAGGAGGGGGTGGGGGGTGCCCAACGAAAGAAACCAAGCCTTCAGGTTTATGACATGAAATTCTGATAAAAAGCATTTCGAAGCCTCTTTCCCATCATCAAGAAACCACACTGGGCAAGATCAGAGCTTAACAGCCAACAACAACAACAAAAAAAAGACACATTCAATCCCTGAGATCATTTTCCTGAAATAGAAAACTACATATGTTTCTCAAATTTCACATCAAGCCACTGCACAGGCCAGACTGCCGGGCTGAATTGGGCCAAAGTAAGTAAGGGAGAGAGAGAGAAAGAGAAAGGGAGGGGAGAAGGGAGGAGCGGGGAGGGGGAGGGGTTGGAAAAGGGAGTAAACAGAAGAAAATGAGCCCATTCTTCCACATCACCACATTTCTCTAGCACAATCTAAACTTACAAACACCCCCAGTTTCACAGAACTTGTAGTTAGGGTTGCTTATCGTGCAGTCTTTACTTTGTCAAATTAAGACACATTGCCTTGGATTAGCAAGACTCCTTAAATTCGAAATGACTTCATGGTTGGCTCAGAGTTCAGTGTCTCTAGGGCCAGCCGCCAGGAACATATCCACTGTGGGCCTCCCTCCCCTCTCCATACTGACCTGCCTGACTTTTCCATGGAGACAGCAGAGCAAAATCCCAAGCAGACAGGCTGTCAGTGTTAATTAAAAGTCCAAATGCCTCTTTAGAAACTATCTCCAGCTCAATATTTATACAGAATATAAGACTCCTAACAGGCAGGGCTGGAGAAGGGAGCAGGAGGTTGAGGGCGGAAATAGGCTTGAATGGCATTTGGAACCCATTAATTTTTAAAAGACACACTGCCACTCTACACAGACCCAGTCAGGTTCAAAATTTAACGGAACCAGGAAGATGAATGAGCCGGAGACTGTTTAGAAAGCCTGGGGACAACGCTCAGCTTTTGAAAAGAAGAATATCTGGGCAATAATGAGAGCTGATGCTTTTTTTGGTGAACACAGTTGCTGGTACATTTTCACAATACAGGTTGACAGTTTTTTGTATTTAACAAAAGGAAAGGCAATCTTCTAAATGACTGGGAAACAAAGGGCTCCCTGACTGCAATTTCTTAACAACATTTAAGAATTCTCTTCAAAGGGCCCTGACAATAATTTAGATAGAGGGAGGGAAGAAAAGTGAAGAAAACAATGAAAAAAAGAAGACAAGTTAAAAAATAATAAACTAACTAGAAGAGGTGACAAAAGAGAAGGAAAGAGTTTGACACTAAGTGACATCACAAAGGGTTGAATTTAATGCTCAACTTTTATAATACATTTTCTAAAAAAGGTAAAGCAAGACGTCAAAGCAAGACTTTGATCAATACCATTACCTCTCAGACTCAAGAGTTTTAATCCAGGGAGAAGCGAAATAGATCACCTAAGCCAACCATCAAATTCTGCAGACAAACTGAGTTCCAGGAGACCCAAAGTTATCTGATTGGACCAGACACATCTTCCCAGCTTCAAACCATGACATCTTATGTACCTAATGATGTGGGTCCTGGCCATCGCTAAGGTCTCCAAGCCCATACAGTATCATGGACTCCAAGACCGAATATGCATACCTTCATCAGATTGACAGAAATTTAGAGGCTCCTCAGAATCACACAGGTACAGTATACTCAGAAGGGCCGATAATGAAATTCATAGGAGTTCACCTACAGTGATAGCCACCCTGGACAACAAACTACCATGTACTAGTTCCACTCTCAGAGTGAGACCCTTCTGAAATTCTGTCATATTACCTGGAAAATGAGATCTCTATTCATTAACATTTTTATAGTTCCAAACATTTTTTAGCAAAGAATATACCACCATAGGGTTTCCCTGCTAGCTCAGCTGGTAAAGAATCCGCCTGCAATGCAGGAGAATCTGGTTCGATTCCTGGGTTGGGAAGGCCTGCTGGAGAAGGGAAAGGCCACCCACTCCCGTATTCTTGGGCTTTCCTGGTGGCTCAGAGGGTAAAGAATCCGCCTGCAATATGGGAGACCAGGTTCAATACTGGGTTGGGAAGATCCCTTGGAGGAGGGCATGGCAACCCATACCAGTATTCTTGCTTAGAGAATCCCCATGGACCAAGAAGCCTGGCAGGCTACAGTCCATGAAGTCCCAAAGAGTTGGACATGACTGAGCGACTAAGCACAGCACAGCACATACCATCATACTGTTTTTAAATGAGGTTAAGCACTCACATCTAGGGTGTCTGTGTGTGTAGCGGTATGTGTGTGTGTGTGTGTATGTGTGTAGGAGTGTGTGTGTGTGTAGGGGTGTGTGTGTGTGTGTGTGAGATGGAATATTACTCAGCCAAAGAAAGAATGAAATACCACCATTTACAGCAACACAGAACCAGAGATTATCATACTAAGTGAAATAAGCCAGAGAGAAAAAGACAAATATCATATGATATCACTTATATTTGGAATTTCACTGAAAAAAGATACAAATGGAATTATTGACAAAACAGAAATAGACCCACAGACATAAAAAACAAACTTAGGGTTACCAAAGGAGAAAGGGGAAGGAGAGGGGCAAATCAGAGGATTTTTTATGGGATTTATGAATCCCATAAAATACGGGATTAACATATACACACTGCTATACAGAAAATAGATAACCAGCAAGAACCTACTGCACAGTACAAAGAACTGTACTCACTATTCTGTAGTAACCTAAGGGAACATATGTATACGTCTGAGTCACTGTGCTATACACCTGAAACTAAAAGAACATCGTAAATCAACTGTACTTCAACATATATACGTCACTTCAGTCGTGCCTGACTCTTTGCAAACCTATGGACCGTAGCCTGCCAGGCCCCTCTGTCCATGGGACTCTCCTGGCAAGAGTACTGGAGTGGGCTGCCATGCCCTCCTCCACAGGATTTTTCAGACCCAGGGATCAAACCCATGGCTCTTACGTCTTCTGCACTGGCAGGTGGGTCCTGTACCACTAGCACCAACTAGGAAGCCCCCACTCCCCATACATATATATATATATCTTTTTTAGAAAGACCTGATACCAGTGTCTTGATATCTAGATACACAGCAAGTACTCAATAAAAATTGGCTGTTATTATTTTTTTTAAGTTATGGCTGCTGCTGCTGCTGCTAAGTCACTTCAGTCGTGTCCGACTCTGTGTGACCCCATAGATGGCAGCCCACCAGGCTCCCCCATCCCTGGGATTCTCCAGGCAAGAATACTGGAGTGGGTTGCCATTTCCTTCTCCAATGCATGAAAGAGAAAAGTGAAAGTGAAGTCGCTCAGTCTGTCTGACTGTTAGCGACCCCATGGACTGAACTAAGTAAATTCAAATTAGTGGTTGTTAATGAAGGGTGAACATCATAACCACCCAAGGTCACACATTTTTACCCGCTTTGTCCCAAAGGACAAAGGTAGGGATTCTTAACCTTTTCTATGGAGATTTGTTTTCTGATGACAAGTGAAAGAAGAAATCCTTCCCCAGGATTTCACTCAACATAGTAGACAAAGAAGGGCAGTCACTGACCCCATAGTTAAGCAATACTGCAGGCAGCAGCAGGACTCCCAGGCTCCGGGGGTCTGTACCTCAATTCTGATGCTTTTGGTAGGTGTGGGTGAGAAGCAATGATAGGAACACTGCATTCCCCTCCTGCTCCAACAAGCCTGAGTATATTCAATTCTCTCCTGCCCTCCCTGGACTTGCAGCCTCTGAACACTGACAGCCTGTGATTTCCTGGCATCTGCTCATTTTTTCACACCCACAACAGCTCTTAGAGCTTTGGTGACATTCTCACACTCCCTGACTCACGGCACCCTGATGAAATCCATAGGAAGGCTAGAAAAATGCTGCAAATGGGGGCAGACAGGTTGCCCAACAGATTATTGTTTCTAAATGGCCCACTGTCCACACCCCACCTGGAAGCTGTTTAACTAAATTTAGCTTCACTTTAAAAGTTAAAACTAAAAATAAAGACTAAATAGAAAGATAAATGAAAGTAGAAACGTGTGCACTTTCTGTACAGGTTTCACCACAATGCTCCATTTTCTCCCTAAAACAAAGCCATGAAGTTTTTGTCCCTCTTTAACCAAAAAAGGAGAAGGAACTGGCAACCCACTCCAGTATTCTTGCCTGGAGAGTTCTGTGGATGAAGGAGCCTGGTGGGCTGCTGTCTATGGGGTTGCACGGAGTTGGACACGACTGAAGCAACTTAGCAGCAGCAGCAGCACCAACCAAAAAGGGAACCTGGGACTAAGAAGGATTACATAACTTATTCAAGTTCACCCAGGTGATCAATGGCAGAGCAAAACTTTGAGCTAAGGAGTATTTGGCTCCAGCCCTTACATGAATTTGTACAGTTTAAATAAATGTGTTACCTACCTACTGTTAGACATCACAGAGGAGGGCTCTTAGGTGGTCTATTAATATATACACAAAAAATCAGTGAATGAAAGGATAGATGAAGGAAATTGTAAGCTAAGGTTGTTTCAAACCTACATCACCTCCTCTATGACCTCTACCATGCTCACTCTTCTATCTGTCACTATCACAGAAGGCCTATAAATCAGTTTCTGGGATATCAATTAATATTTACTGAGAAATTACAATTTGTGATTATTTTTTTACTTGCTCAGTATTAATTCTCCCTTTTTCTTTAGTAGTAAGAGAAACAATTTCACTCAAGTCACAAGGCATTCAACTTTATCTGACTCTAGTCTAGCTGCATGCGACCATAAACCAATGATATGCAAGCAAAAGTATTATGCAGATCTTCAAAGAATGCTCTTTAAAAAGGCTGACTCAGGTGTGTACATCCTTTTTATGCACCTCCAACCTTCTTACAGCAATGCGTGAACCAGGAACTTCCAGATGTTCAAGCTGGTTTTACAAAAGGCAGAGGAACAAGAGATCAAATTGCCAACATCCGCTGGATCATGGAAAAAGCAAGAGAGTTCCAGAAAAACATCTATTTCTGCTTTATTGACTATGCCAAAGCCTTTGACTGTGTGGATCACAATAAACTGTGGAAAATTCTGAAAAAGATGGAAATGCCAGACCACCTGACCTGCCACTTGAAAAACCTATATGCAGGTCAGGAAGCAACAGTTAGAACTCGACATGGAACAACAGACTGTTTCCAAACAGGAAAAGGAGTATGTCAAGGCTGTATATTATCACCCTGCTTATTTAACTTATATGCAGAGTACATCATGAGAAATGCTGGACTGGAAGAAGCACAAGATGGAATCAAGATTGTCAGGAAAAATATCAATCACCTCAGATATGCAGATGACACCACCCTTATGGCAGAAAGCGAAGAGGAACTAAAAAGCCTCTTGATGAAAGTGAAAGAGGAGAGTAAAAAAGTTGGCTTAAAGCTCAACATTGAGAAAACGAAGATCATGGCATCTGGTCCCATCACTTCATGGGAAATAGATGGGGAAACAGTGGAAACAGTGTCAGACTTTTATTTTGGGGGGCTCCAAAATCACTGCAGATGGTGACTGCAGCCATGAAATTAAAAGACACTTACTCCTACGAAGGAAAGTTATGACCAACCTAGACAGCATATTCAAAAGCAGAGACATTACTTTNATATGCAGGTCAGGAAGCAACAGTTAGAACTCGACATGGAACAACAGACTGTTTCCAAACAGGAAAAGGAGTATGTCAAGGCTGTATATTATCACCCTGCTTATTTAACTTATATGCAGAGTACATCATGAGAAATGCTGGACTGGAAGAAGCACAAGATGGAATCAAGATTGTCAGGAAAAATATCAATCACCTCAGATATGCAGATGACACCACCCTTATGGCAGAAAGCGAAGAGGAACTAAAAAGCCTCTTGATGAAAGTGAAAGAGGAGAGTAAAAAAGTTGGCTTAAAGCTCAACATTGAGAAAACGAAGATCATGGCATCTGGTCCCATCACTTCATGGGAAATAGATGGGGAAACAGTGGAAACAGTGTCAGACTTTTATTTTGGGGGGCTCCAAAATCACTGCAGATGGTGACTGCAGCCATGAAATTAAAAGACACTTACTCCTACGAAGGAAAGTTATGACCAACCTAGACAGCATATTCAAAAGCAGAGACATTACTTTGCCAACAAAGGTCCGCCTAGTCAAGGCTATGGTTTTTCCAGTAGTCATGTATGGATGCGAGAGATGGACTGTGAAGAAAGCTGAGCGCCGAAGAATTGATGGTTTTGAACTGTGGTGTTGGAGAAGACTCTTGCGAGTCCCTTGGACTGCAAGAAGATCCAACCAGTCCATTCTAAAAGAGATCAATGCTGGGTGTTCTTTGGAAGGACTGATGCTAAAGCTGAAACTCCAGTACATTGGCCACCTCATGCGAAGAGCTGACTCACTGGAAAAGACTCTGGTGCTGGGAGGGATTGGAGGCAGGAGGAAAAGGGGACAACAGAGGATGAGATGGCTGGATGGCATCACCGACTTGATGGACATGAGTTTGGGTGAACTTCAGGGGTTGGTGATGGACAGGGAGGCCTGGCGTGCTGTGATTCATGGGGTCGCAAATAGTTGTCGTGACTGAGTGACTGAACTGAACTGAACCTTGTTTCTTCCTGATACCTGGAATGTGGGCTGAAAAATCTCTACTCCAGCAGCCATTTTGAGGTCTCAAAGTCATGAGATGTCTTTGAGGACAGAAGTCAGGCCCAAAAATAGTGAAGTAAAAAGGCCAAAACAGTTAGTGTCCTTGATGACTTCATGGAACTTTCAAAGTAGCCCAAGACTATACATCTGGATATATTTACAGAAGAGAATGAATACTTATGTGTTCAAACCACTGTGATTTTAAACTTTCTATTATTTCTATTACTCATCAGTGAAGAGATAAGGATCATGTTTCCTCTGTAAGAATGAGAGAACTCTTTTTTCCCAAAAAATAAGGATAAAGGAAATCTAATATTTATAGGCCATTTCTCAGCACTATTATAAAGATACTGAAAAATAAGCTGATGCAAAAGGATGGCTGAATCATTTTTCATAGAACCTAGAAGAAATGTTTTATACAGTTGTTCTGAGAACACAACCAAAAAACAATGCAAATCAAGGAGTTTTTCCATCAATCATGTCAGAAATAAATGACATTTTCCCCAGAATTCTTTAATTTTATGATACTAACTCTAGAATCCTTGTCAAGTTTCAACCAAGTTATGCCCAAAAAGCAACAGTTAGAAATGGACATGGAACAACAGACTGGTTCCAAATAGGAAAAGGAGTACATCAAGGCTGTATATTATCATCCTGCTTATTTAACTTCTATGCAGAGCACATCATGAGAAACGCTGGAATGGAAGAAACACAAGCTGGAATCAAGATTGCCGGGAGAAATATCAATCACCTCAGATATGCAGATGACACCACCCTTATGGCAGAAAGTGAAGA
>SJYX01009755.1:34330-84139 GCA_006410675.1 Oreotragus oreotragus | reverse complement strand
ATGACACCACCCTTATGGCAGAAAGTGAAGAGGAACTAAAAAGCCTCTTGATGAAAGTGAAAGAGGAGAGTGAAAAAGTTGGCTTAAACCTCAACATTCAGAAAACTAAGATCATGGTATCCGATCCCATCATTTCAAGGGAAATAGATGTGGAAACAGTAGAAACAGTGGCTGACTTTAAATTTGGGGGCTCCAAAATCACTGCAAATGGTGCTTGCAGCCATGAAATTAACAGACGTTTATTCCTTGGAAGGAAAATTATGACCAACCTGGAAACCATATTGAAAAGCAGAGACATTACTTTGCCAACAAAGGTCCATCTAGTCAAGGCTATGGTTTTTCCAGTAGTCATGTATGGATGTGAGAGTTGGACTGTGAAGAAGGCTGAGCGCCGAAGAATTGATGCTTTTGAACTGTGGTGTTGGAGAAGACTCTTGAGAGTCCCTTGGACTGCAAGGAGATCAAACCAGTCCATTCTGAAGGAGATCACCCCTGGGTGTTCTTTGGAAGGAATGATGCTAAAGCTGAAACTCCAGTACTTTGGCCACTTCATGCGAAGAGTTGACTCATTGGAAAAGACTCTGATGCTGGGAGGGATTGGGGGCAGGAGGAGAAGGGAACGACAGAGGATGAGATGGCTGGATGGCATCATGGACTCGATGGACGTGAGTCTGAGTGAACTCCAGGAGTTGATGATGGACAGGGAGGCCTGGCGTGCTGCGATTCATTGGGTTGCAGACAGTCGAAGATGACTGAGCATCTGAAGTGAACTGAGAGCCTGATTCCAAAGGAATGATGGATGATGTGATTACCTTGATGTGTCCTTATAAAATAAATAAAATAAGGTGGCTATTAAAATATTATTAACACCAAATAAAAATAAGTGTAAAGATAGTTTAGAAAACAAATATAGGAGGCTATTCCATACCAAGAATCTAAACAAAACACAGCAGTCAGATCCCTTGAATGTTCAAGAGGTGTGAAGGTCTATACTATGGAAAGTGGAGTTTTGCCTTCAGTGTTATTCAAGGTAAGTCTGCCTTTCAGATTTATAATCTACTCTGGACCACTGTAGTTAAGATAATTCAAAATGTTACAGCATCCAAGGGATATGTTTTATTTTGCATGCTTTGTAACCAACATTTTTTGTGTCCTTGTAAATAATTACTTTCTTGCTCAACTCACTCTTGACATTGTTATGAAATAAAACCCTAAAATATAAAAATAAATGACCTCTACAGATGTGAATGTTATTGTGAAAGAAAACACTTGTTTTGTCAGTGTATACCTAATGACTCTGTCATCATTCATAACATGCAAAACAAATCAGATCTGAGTATCTACATAATTACAGGAGCATAACACTTCTGTAACATCACATAGAGAAACATTCAAGTGTTTCATTAAATCTAGTTAGGTTTGATAGTGTCGATTATAAACACCAACAAAAAGCCACTGTCTTTGTTAATGAGTAACTGAGAAGTGATGGCACATAGAAGGGAGTTCTAGGCTGCTCAAGTGAAAGCATCATATGTTCCTCTCTGCCATAAGAGAACCACAGCTGTCCATGAAGGAGTGGACGAAGGAAGCTGAGATCAGAAGAGAAGCAGGAGGAGGAAGGGGACAGGAAGACAATTGGAGGCACCAGAAAATGGAAGCAAATAGAGGAAAAATTGGGCTCAAGTAACAGGTAGATTGTCTCCCTGCTTATTTAATTTATATGCAGAGTACATCATGAGAAAACTCCGGGAGATGGTGATGGATAGGGAGGCCTGGCGTGCTGCGATTCATGGGGTCGGAAAGAGTCGGACAAGACTGAGCGACTGAACTGAACTGAACAGGTAGATTGAGAAGAGAGCCCGCCTAACAGCCATAGTCAGCTAGAGGTACATTTTGCTTCTGTGATTTCTGCCACCTACACCTGCTTCCCGCTCTGTCTCCAGAGCTCATTTGCTTTTTAAACTGGAAGAAAATCTGCATAGACGCAGGGACACAACATACTCTACCCATAACAGTCGTTTACAAGTTGCCTTCTTTCTACAAGTATTTAAAGCATCTTGACATTGCTTCTCGGCCTTCTGGCTAAGATCAAGTTGACAATCATTTAATCTACTGTCAGCAAGACAGCACCTAAATTCTCAATAAAATTCTTGATTTAAAGTTAATTATATTTTGGACTTCCCTGGTGGCCCAGTGGTTAAGAGTCCACCTGCCAACTGTGAAGATTCCCCAGGCCTCATGGAAACTGGCCCCTTGCACCACAACTACCTAGACATCCTGTTCTAGACTGCATGTCATAACTGCTGAAGGCCACATCCCCTTGAACCTGTTCTCCACAACAAGAGAAGTCACCACAGTAAGAAGGTCGCATACCGCAACTAGAGCGTAACCCCTGCTCGCCGCGACTAGAGAAAGCCCATGTGCAGAAACCAAGACGAGACCCAGTGCAGCCAAACCTGAATAAATAAAAAAAATATATAAAATTAGCCATATTCTTCCTTTGCCCCTGATCTACAGCTTCATATTGAAACCAACACAATCTGGTTTCAGATTAGATATGTCTCCATATCTTTCAATAATAATAAATAATAATCTATAATTCTCAGTTTATGTCTGATAGGTTAAATATTACCTTTTGATTCTCTCCATCAAAGACAAAGAAAATGGAAATTTTACTTCCTACCACCAACTCCCCATCTCCCCATTAATAGCCATTTTTAAAATGATTTTTTTCCTGAGATTTTTAAATCCAGTACCATCAAGTTATTTTTTATTATATACTATTCCTTTTATGGATTACAACAACTATACTATATTTGTAGCTATCAGGTTATTTATACTTAATCTATGTTTATTTAAGCTTACCTGATGGCTCAGATGGTAAAGAGTCTGCCTGCAATGCAGGAGATCCAGGTTCAATTCCTGTGTTGGGAAGAGCCCCTGGAGAAGAAAATGGCAACTCCAGTACCCTTACCTAGAGAATCCCATGGACAGTGAAGCCTGGTGGGCTATAGTTCATGGGGTCACAAAGAGTCGGACACAACAGCAAGTAATACTTAAATAGCTCACTAACAACTCTATCAACTTGGTTTATGAGGATCTAATTCTCATAATAAGTTTGTATATATTATATTCATTTGTGAGTTTCTAATTTTTATTTAATATTTGAGTGGCTGTGTTAATTTTTCAGGTAAGATTTTTGATTAGATCCATGAATATGGTAGTTCACAATTTTTAAAAACATTTAGTATTGCTAGAGATCCTCTCTGAGCAGAAACTTCTTGGGTCATATGTTATAGTTCTCCAGAGAAACAGAATCAAGGATACATACACACACACACACACACACACATTATACATATAATATGTGTAGAGATTTATGTGTGTGTGTGCATGCATAAACAAAAAGAGAAAAGAGGATTTAATTTAAGGAACTGATTCATGTGATTATGGAGGCTTAAGTGAAAGTGAAGTCGCTCAGTTGTGTCCGACTCTTTGTGGCCCCGTGGACTGTAGCCCACCAGGCTCCTCTGTCCATGGGATTCTCCAGGCAAGAATACTGAAGTGGGTTGCCATTTCCTTCTCCAGGGGGTCTTCCCGACCCAGGGATCAAACCCAGGTCTCCTGCATTGCAGACAGATGCTTTAACCCCTGAGCCACCAGGGAAGCCCCTGGTGGCTTAATGAACCCAAAATCTGATGGAGGAGACTGGTAGTTGGACACTTAGGGAAAAGCTGAAATATGAGTCCAAAGTACTCTTTGGGTGAAATTCCTTCTTGCTCAGGGGAGATCAGTCTTTGTTTTGTTTATGCCTCCACCCCACACTGTGGAGCACAATCTTCTTTACTCAAAGTCCATTTATTTAAATGTTGATTTCGTCCAAAAGACACCATCATAGAAACATCTAGAATAATGTTTGACCAACTATCTGGACATCTTAAAGGAGATAAGTCCTGGGTGTTCATTGGAAGGAATGATGTTGAAGCTGAAACTCCAGTACTTTGGTCACCTGATGCAAAGAGCTGACTCACTGAAAAAGACCCTGATGCTGGGAAAGATTGAGGACAGGAGGAGAAGGGGACGACAGAGGATGAGATGGTTGGATGGCATGATCGACTCAATGGACATGGGTTTGGGTAGACTCTGGCAGTTGGTGATGGACAGGGAGGCCTGGTGTGCTGTGGTTCATGGGGTCACAAAGAATCAGATACGACTGAGTGGCTGAGTGGCTGAACTGAGCTGAACTGAGCTATCTGGGCACCATAGGCCAGCCAAACTGGTGCACAAAAGGATCCATTACATTTTTTTCCCCTTCTACTGTGTTGACACTTCGATTTTCTCCTCTACTTCCTCCTCCTCCTCATCCTTCTATTTTTTCTTCATCTTCTTCATTCTTCCAGTTTTGACAGGGACAAAGTAAGTAACTAAATAGTTAATTCCACTAGGGGATAGTATGTAGAAAAAAATTACGGAAGACCCTGTAAGTTAATGATCACACAAGAAAGCAGGTTTGCTTAACCACAAAACCAAGCAGACTTTCTCAGCAGCAAAACCATGCAGCAGAAGCAGGAGACATCCTCCCCAAATAAGAAAACAATGATGGCATGAGTCCCAAAGCCTTCCTAGTGAGCTCAGGAAGTTAATGATTCACAGGACACACTCCTCTGTGATCACTAAAAACAATAACAACAAAAAATAAGGAAAAGGTGACATTATACTGAAACCTGATATGATTTACCACATTTTAGTAAATGTTACCATCTTTTTGCTCATTTCCATTGCTCCATGACAATCTCAGTTTGACTACGTAGGGACAAGAAAACTCCCCTGCCTAAAATGGAAGAGGAACTGATGATGGGAGCTTGACGTCTACTCAAGGATGAGGGAAAAGGTAGTCAAATGATCAAAATGCATTTCTCACATATATTTGGTCTTTAGCCACAGTTCTTGGGCTTCCCAGGTGGTGCAGTGGTAAAGAATCCATCTGCCAATTCAGGAGACATGGGTTTGATCCCTGGGTCGGGAAGATCCCCTGGAGGAGGAGCTGGCAACCCACTCCAGTACTCTGGCCTGGGAAATCCCATGGACAGAAGAGCCTGGTGGGCCACAGTCTGTGGGGTCACAAAGAGTCAGACACGACTTAGCGACTGAGCACACACACCATAGTTCTCAGTGCAAAGCTCCTAAAACCTTTGGAATTTCCTAAGTGTTTGAGAGCAATAAAGATGTCTTATGCTAGTGAAGTGATTTTCGGAAAATACCTACAGAAGGGGACTGGTGGCCAGGAGAACCAATCACGTGATTAGAAAGTTGTAACTTTCTGCCCTACCACCTGACCCCTGGGGGGGGGAGAGGTGGACAAGTGAAGGCTGAATCAGTTGTCAGTGGTCAGTGATTTTAATCAGTCATGCCTATGTAATGACACCTCCATAGAAACCCAAAAGGACAGGATTCAGAGAGTTTCTGGGTGGGCAGACACATGAGGTGCTAGAGAATGGCACCTGGAGAGGCCACAGAAACGCTGTACTATTTCTCTACACCCCACCCCATTCATCGCTTCTGTCTGGCTCTTCCTGAGTTACATCCTTTTCTAATAAACCAGTAATCTGGTAAGTAATATATTTCCTTGAGTTCTGGAAGCCTCTCTCATGGTCCACTCATACTGCTTAGCATATTCTTTCTAAGAAAGGACTCTTCGTAGGAGCCCTTGGTTGCTGCCTTTTCCAGGGCCAATAGAAAAGCATGATACACCCTTGTCACAAACTGTGAGGGGTCTGGAAAAAAAATTTTTTTCTTACCATACTTGCAAGCTAACAATTAGCCTACGACAATTTCATGGATGCTGGCAAAAGACACAAGACTTAGAGACAAAGGACTTTATCAACTATGGCACAATGGGCAGCATGAGCTCACTGTTCCCATAGTTTCTGCTTATCCTGCAAGTCTCACAAGGGCGAAACGCAGAGTATCCTAGCTGTATACTCTACACACTGCCCAGAGACCCCAAGCTTAAGGAACCAGTGATCTAACAATGGGCTGAGAGCAAATCTGCATAAACTTTGTCCCAAAGAGAGAAATTATCTTTATTATTTTGGTCAAGAAGCAAATATGCCCTCAGTCCTCATGGGAAACACTATGTTTGTCTTCCAAAGTCTACAACACAGCTGTCAATTCCTTTTACTCAGAAGAGGAAGACAAACAAGCTATCCATGAAGGATTGTCTCCCCCAGATCTTGCCCCGACTGCTCAATTTGTCTCACATTTTAGGGTCTTAATTATCTGTGACTCATTTTTGTTCTTGTTTGCTTGTTTTGGTACATTTTAATACCGAAATGACACTTTTGTGAGTGTCATTCTAATCCCTGGAAGATGGGGTCTTCCTAATGATGAATCTGGTGGAAGAGGCACATGTTCCTGATGACTATAAACTCTATTTTACCTTTCTGAGTAGGTGATCTAAGTCTCATTATAGCAGAGCTATTGAGTAGTGAGATATCATCACTTTTCTCAACTCTCACAGGAGCCCCCAACTGTATAATGGTGAAGAATTACAGGTAAGAATGAATCCTTCTGGGACCAAAGATGATCTGCATAGATGATCATACCATCTACCCATGCTAAAGTGAGTCCATCAATCCCTGCTTTTGTAACTGCCTTGCTTTGTTGTAATCTTTCCTTCAGGCCTCATAAATCCAGAACTTACAGTGTGGATGGTATCTCTTCCTAAATCAATAACTTGCCTGTCAAGCAGCACTAATCTGAGACATGCAAATATTTTTTGATAAGAAGCGTAGTGTCATTACAGATTCAGGCATCCTCCTGTTGATACATTAGAATGATTCAACTATAAGCAAATAGCAGGAGAGATTAGAATATGAGAGATGATGACTGGAGAAATATTTTTATAACTTTGAAATATGATACAAGAATGAACAATCTTGTATTTTCTTTATTAAGTTGGTTAGTGTGAAACTGGTGTCATCTTTTCTTCAAACGTTTCATTAAATTCACCAGTAGAACCATTGAAACCTGGAGTTTCTCATGTAGGACGATTTTAAATCACAAATTCATTTTTTAAAAAAAGATATAGAATTATTAGGTTATTTAGTTCATCATGAGTGAATGTTGGCCGTTATCTTTCAAGTAAGTTGTTATTTCTTATTAGTTGCTGAAATTATTGGTGTATGTTTGTATATAATATTCGCCAGGTATCACTTTAATAACTGCAATTTCTGTAATGATGTTACCAGTCTTCTTTCTGGTATTGGTAATGTGTATCTTTTCTCTCTCTGATCAGTCTTTTAGAAGTTTATCAATTTTATTGATCTTCACAGAGAACCAGCCTTTGGTTTCTTCAAATTTTTTTTCTTTTTTCTATTACTTTGCTTTCTGCTTTGATCTCTAATAATATCCTCACTACTTATTTGGGATTAATTCTTTTCATTTTCAGTTTTTAAGGTATGAAGCTGAAGGCTTTGATTTTAAATCATATTTTTCTTTTTCTATCATAGGTGTTCAGGGCCCGCAATTTCTCCTTAGGTATTGTGTTAGCAGCTGACCACATGTTTTATATGCTGTATTGTCATTTTCATTCAGCTCAAAATACTTAACTTCATATGTTCTTTAGAAGTATGTTATTTAGTTTCCAAATATTTGGGGATTTTCCAGATATATTTCTGTTATTCATTTCTACTTCAATTCTGTTTTTATAGAGAATATGTTTGGTATGTCTGGATGCCTTTGAAATCTATTGAGTTATGATTTATGGTTCAGAATACACTCTATCTGCCAAATGTTCCATGTGCACTTGAAAAAACATATATATTCTATTTTAAACTTATTTTTATTTATATGCTTAAGGAGTTTAGTTGTTCTCCCAGGGTAAGGCAAACCGAACCTGAGTTATAATGCTCCAGTAAATAACTTAAGCCAAGCAGAAGTTTACCTTACAAGTTTCCTGAAGCTGTTCATCATTGTTGAGAGGTTACTAAATAGGACTCCATTCCAATTACTTTGGTAACTTCAGACATGGAGCTTCTCTTTGCCTTGAGGCCTGATTTAAATCTGACTATTGAATTAAACTGGAAACTAGATATTTAAGAAGACGGAAGATTAATCAGGTCTTGTTACCCCCAAAGCACTCACAAAATAAAAAGGTTAGTTTTATTACTATTTGACATGTTTGAACTATCAGTGATTTCTCAAATCTCCTACTTAGCATTATGTAAACAGAAAAGTAAAAGTGTTAGTCCCTCAGTGGTGTCTTTGTGACACCATGGACTGTAGCCTCTGTCCACGGAATTCTCCAGGCAAGAATACTGGAGTGGGTTGCCACTCCCTTCTCCAGGGGGATCTTCCCGATCCCAGGATCAAACCCAGGTCTCTTGCGTTGCAGGCAGATTCTTTTCCACCTAAGCTGTCAGGGAGACCCATCATAAATAGAAAATAACTTGCTAAAATAATATAGATACACATATGCATGAGATCCAACCAGTCCCTTCTGAAGGAGATCAGCCCTGGGATTTCTTTGGAAGGAATGATGCTAAAGCTGAAACTCCAGTACTTTGGCCACCTCATGCGAAGAGCTGATTCACTGGAAAAGACTCTGATGCTGGGAGTGATCGGGGCAGGAGGAGAAGGGGACGACAGAAGATGAGATGACTGGATAGCATCACTGACTCGATGGATGTGAGTCTGGGTGAACTCCGGGAGTTGGTGATGGACAGGGAGGCCTGGCGTGCTGCAATTCATGGGGTCGCAAAGAGTCAGACATGACTGAGTGACTGAACTGAGCTGAACTGAACTGATGCATATTTTGATAAACTAATACAGAAGAATATAGTCCCTCCATGTGGTCACATTCATTTCACTTCTAAGCGATCAAATCATTTAATTTAAAGGGACAGAATATAAACTTCAAGATGGTTTGCATTTTAAAGATGAATTGAAGCCCAGAGATATTAAAAATTACAAATCCAAAGTTAGGACTACAAGTTCAGTCTGATAATACTTAATCTGATGTTTTTGCGCTGTTACATCACAATTTCAAATTTCACAGAGCATCGGAAAAAAAAAGGAACTTAACATTGGGTGTTGCTGCCTATTTATTGACAAGTAAATACGTTAAAAAAAGATAACAAAACTGTCACTCATGTTCTCCAATATCCACTCTTTTCTCTTTCAGTGGTAAAGAAACTTGATGTTTAGCAGACCAAAGGATTTCCTCCTTCCCTGGGCCCCCAATGTTCCTCAGCTATTCTTTTCTTTTTCTCTTTTATCTGCTTCTCCCATTCTAAAGACAGTTTATGCACATCTTTCACAGCTTTCCCTAACTGTCCCTCTCATTCTGAGCCAATGCTCTTTTCTTGGACTACAGCTTCATCAATCAAGACTTGTGCAAGCCAGGGCAGTTAAATAATTTCTTCAATTTTCAAATTCTTATTTACTAGAATCAAATCAGTAACAGTACAACCCTGTTGGGAGGAATTAATTAAGGCAACACATTTAAAACTCTATATTTATTTAATATAAAATGGGAAAGAGAAAGTTTCTTTAGCAACTGATGCTGGGAACGTTGGACAGCTGTATGTAAATTAATGAATTTAGAACAAACCCTTATACTCTGCACAAAAATAAAGTCAAAATGGATTAGAGACTTAATATAAGAAAAGACACCATAAAACTCCTAGAAGAGATCATAGGTGAAATATTTTCTGACATAAATCATACCAACATTTTATTAGGCCAGTCTCCCAAGGCAATAGTGATAAAAACAAAAATAAACAAATGGGACCCAATCAAACTGACAATTTTTTGCACAGCAAAGGAAACAATGAAAGTGAAAGTGAAGTAGCTCAATTGTGTCTGACTCTTTGCAACCCCATGGACTGTAGCCTACCAGGCTCCTCCCTCCATGGGATTCTCCAGCCAAGAATACTGGAGTGGGTTGCCACTTCCTTCTCCAGGGGATCTTCCAACTGATGCATATTTTGATAAACTAATACAGAAGAATATAGTCCCTCCATGTGGTCACATTCATTTCACTTCTAAGCGATCAAATCATTTAATTTAAAGGGACAGAATATAAACTTCAAGATGGTTTGCATTTTAAAGATGAATTGAAGCCCAGAGATATTAAAAATTACAAATCCAAAGTTAGGACTACAAGTTCAGTCTGATAATACTTAATCTGATGTTTTTGCGCTGTTACATCACAATTTCAAATTTCACAGAGCATCGGAAAAAAAAAGGAACTTAACATTGGGTGTTGCTGCCTATTTATTGACAAGTAAATACGTTAAAAAAAGATAACAAAACTGTCACTCATGTTCTCCAATATCCACTCTTTTCTCTTTCAGTGGTAAAGAAACTTGATGTTTAGCAGACCAAAGGATTTCCTCCTTCCCTGGGCCCCCAATGTTCCTCAGCTATTCTTTTCTTTTTCTCTTTTATCTGCTTCTCCCATTCTAAAGACAGTTTATGCACATCTTTCACAGCTTTCCCTAACTGTCCCTCTCATTCTGAGCCAATGCTCTTTTCTTGGACTACAGCTTCATCAATCAAGACTTGTGCAAGCCAGGGCAGTTAAATAATTTCTTCAATTTTCAAATTCTTATTTACTAGAATCAAATCAGTAACAGTACAACCCTGTTGGGAGGAATTAATTAAGGCAACACATTTAAAACTCTATATTTATTTAATATAAAATGGGAAAGAGAAAGTTTCTTTAGCAACTGATGCTGGGAACGTTGGACAGCTGTATGTAAATTAATGAATTTAGAACAAACCCTTATACTCTGCACAAAAATAAAGTCAAAATGGATTAGAGACTTAATATAAGAAAAGACACCATAAAACTCCTAGAAGAGATCATAGGTGAAATATTTTCTGACATAAATCATACCAACATTTTATTAGGCCAGTCTCCCAAGGCAATAGTGATAAAAACAAAAATAAACAAATGGGACCCAATCAAACTGACAATTTTTTGCACAGCAAAGGAAACAATGAAAGTGAAAGTGAAGTAGCTCAATTGTGTCTGACTCTTTGCAACCCCATGGACTGTAGCCTACCAGGCTCCTCCCTCCATGGGATTCTCCAGCCAAGAATACTGGAGTGGGTTGCCACTTCCTTCTCCAGGGGATCTTCCAGACCCAGGGATAAAACCCTGGTCTCCCGCATTGCAGGCAGATGCTTTAACCTCTGAGCCACCAGGGAAGCCCAAGGAAACAATAAGCAAAATCAAAATACAACTTACCTAATAGGAGAAACTGTTTGCAGCCAATGTGACCAGCAAGGTCTTAATTTCCAAAACATACAAACAGCACATACATCCCAATAGTAAAAAATAAAATAAAATAAAACTCAAAAAAAAAAAATGGGCAGAAAACCTAAATAGACATTTCTCCAAAGAAGAGTATAAATATAAATGGCTAATAGGTACATGAAAAGATGTTCAAGTCACTAATTATTGGTGGTTTAGTCACTAAGTTCTGTCTGACTCTTTTGCGATCACATGGACTGTAGCCAGCCAGGCTGCTCTATCCATGGAATTCTCTAGGCAAGAATACTGGAGTAGGTTGCCATTTCCTTCTCCAGGGGCTCTTCCCAACCCAGGAATCGAACTTGGGTCTCCTGCATTGCAGGCAAGTTTGTAACCACCTGCGCTACAAGGGAAGCACACCAATTATTAGAGCAATGCAAACCCAAACTATGAGATACTCTCTCACACCAATCAAAATGGCCATCATTAAAATATCTACAAGCAGCAAACACTGGAGCAGGTATGGAGAAAAAAACAACCCTCTGAACTGATGGTGAGAATGTCAGTTGGTGCAAGTTCCTCAAAAAACTAAAAATAGAATTACCATATGATCCAGTAATTCCACTCCTGGGCACATATTTGGGCAAAACTATAATGCAAAAAGATACACACATTCCTGTGTTCATAGAAGCACTATTCACAATAGCCAAGACATGGAGACACATGGGGACAACATAAAATGCCCGTTGACAGATGAATGGCTAAAGATGTCGTATATATTTATGATGGAATACTATTCAACCATAAAAAAGAATGGCATAATGCCATATGCAGAGTATAAGCTACTTATACTCTGATAACTTATATACAGAGCATATCGTGCTAAATGCCAGACTGGAAGAAGCAAAGCTGGAATCAAGATTGCCAGGAGAAATATCAATAATCTCAGATGCGCAGATGATACCACTCTTATGGCAGAGAGCAAAGAGGAACTAAAGGGCCTCTTGATGAAAGTGAAAGAGGAGAGTGAAAAACTGTCTTAAATCTCAACATTTAAAAAACAAAGTTCATGACATCTGGTCCCATCATTTCATGGCAAATAGATGGAGAAACAATGGAAACAGTGACAGATTTTATTTTCTTGGGCTCCAAGATCAGTGCAGATGGTGACTGCAGCCATGAAATTAATAGACGCATGCTCCTTGGAAGAAAAGCTATGACCAACCTAGAGAGCACATTAAAAAGCAGAGACATTACTTTTCCAACAAAGGTCTAGTCAAAACTATGGTTTTTCCAATAGTCATATATGGATGTGAGTGTTAGACCATATAGAAATCTGAGTGCCAAAGAATTGATGCTTTTGAACTGTGGTGTTGGAGAAGACTCTTGAGAGTTCCTTGGACTGCAAGGAGATCAAACCAGACAATCACAAAGGAAATCAGTCCTGAATATTCACTGGAATAATCAATGCTAAAGCACCTCCTTTAAGTGTGAAGTTCCAGTACTTTGGCCGCCTGATGCAAAGAACTGACTCCTTGGAAAAGACCCTGATGCTGGGAAAGATTAAAGGCAGGAGGAGAAGGGGACGACAGAGGATGAGATGGTTGGATGGCATCACTGACTCGATGGACATGAGTTTGAGCAAGCTCCAGGAGTTAGTGATGCACAGGGAAGCTTGGATTGCTGCAGTCCATGGGGTCTCAAAGAGTCGGACACGACTGAGCCTCTGAACTCCTGAATGCCATATGCAGCAACATGAATGGACCTAGAGATGATCAAACTAAGTGGTGTAAATCAGACAGAGAAAGAAAAGTAGCATATGAGATCACTTATATATCGAATCTAAAGTATGGCACAAATTAATATATCTGTGAAACAAACTCCTAGACTCAGATAACAGACCTGTAGTTCCTAAGAGGACGGGTTGGGGGAGGGGTGCACTGAGAGTCTGGGGTTAGTAGATGCAAACTATTACATACAGAATAGGTAGACAATGATGTCCGACTGTATAGCACAGGGAACTGTATTCAATATCCTGGGATAAAGCATAATGGAAAAGAATATAAAAAGAATGTATACATATGGACAGCTATGTGTATTACTGAGTCACTCTGCTTTACAGCAGAGATTGGCCAACATTGTAAATCAACTCTACTCCAATAAAAATACATTTAAAGCTCTCAACGAAGTGGGTAGCCTAGTAAGATCAATAAAGTGACTTTTGTGGCCTTTACTAGTGTCTTTTTTCCTTATTTCACTTCAAAGAAGTCTAGATTCCTAAACTTCCTCAACTTTTGCCTTTGGACCATACATTCACCTATAATCTCAGTTAATCCCATTCAATCATTTTGTCAGTTCTTTAAGGAAGAGACTTCCATCTCCAATTTTAGCTCATTTGACTTTCTGCTCTTTAGATCCTATGCCTTCCTTCCCTCTTTGAGATCTTGTCAATCGTCCATCCCTTTTCTTCTCCATAGGGTCCTTCACTTCAGTTACTGGAATATTCTCAGACTTGTCCCGTGAATGAAGAACGCCCAGAGTAAGTTTCAGCTCACCTTTTACTACTCTGGCTCCCTCACTTCCTCTTCTGTTAAGATTTGTTCCCCTCCCTCCTTTCTGTCTGGCTTTACCCCTTGGTTAGGCAATTTCTCACCTTTGTTCCCTATGCATGCTTTTCAATGAACTATAATTCTGTGTGTGTCTCTCTCTGCTCCCCAATCCCAGTATTAACTACAAGAGTTCAAAAGCTTTTATTAGTTAAATCTCCAGTACCTATCAGATTCTTAGTGCTTGTGAAATAATTCTTGAATCAGAATATGGGAGGTTACAGAAATCATCCTCATTTACATCTTATTTTCTTTGTTCTTTGTTCTTATAGATTCCTTTGAATTCAATCTTCAAAAGAACTTTATTTAACTTTCGAAACATTTCATAAAACTCAGAAAAGGCACAAACTTTTAATTTTCTATAACTATAAAAAGTAGCTAGAATCTAAAAGCTACAAGGAAAATGGATATTTTCCCATTTTTTCCAGATCACCATCTGTCTGATTTTCAACAAATATTCCACTTTCAACTATGCAGATCTCTATGAAGAGAATTTTGGTAAACAACAAAAATAGCAACCAATAGACACTTTCTCCTCCCAATTAAAAAGGACCTAAGGCCAGGGAATTAAAATTAGCAATAGGAGAAACAATGTTTTAAATGGTAAGCTAAAGCTTCCATTATTCTTTCTGTCCATGTAATGAATGCAGATGCCAAGTTCTTCTATAGTTTAAACAATATACTATGTGTTCCGATGTGAAGTGGGAATTAGTCTCCATTTTACTCACTCTTCACTCGAGGCATTTTTACAATTTTCGGTGCAGTATCTCTCAACTAGAAGCCATTGCAAACACTAGTAAACCAGTTTATTGTGGACAGGGATCACAAGTTGGTAAATTGATTATTTTAAAATTGTTTTTGACTTCTTCACTGTATCCTATTGTTTGTGTGACCAGATTAGTTAAGAATATGTTCCTTAGGATATTACAGACATCTGCAATTAAGTATAAGAAAGGAATGTTTCACCCTCAACCATGGAAGCCTATCAAATCTTTTCATGTGTTTACTTTCAATCCTTGCTTCCTTTGAGAGTTTAAAGCAAAAAAAAAAAAAAAAAAGCACACACACACACAAACCCTGAAAAACAAAACACTGTAACTTTACAAATATAAAGTAGTAAAAAGCAGTGTTCCCAATTTATCATAGTATTCGCTAGTTAAAAATATGTTTTTCTGGTCCTTCTTTCAGATTGACTAAATCAGATTCTCCATAGGAGAGGCCTGGGTACCTCTATTGTTAGTTGATAATTCTTAGGACAGACAAGTCTGGGAAATTCTGTGGTAAAGGCAGCCCCAGAGTGAGAAGGAATGACTAGTGTGGCAACGGAACATGCAATCAGGAATAATAATGTTGCTAAGATTATACAACAGCAATTAACACTCATATTGACTGATAAAGAAATAGCCTTGGTATAATACATTAAGTGCAAACCTAAAAGTATGTCAGAAAACTAGACATGACACAATCCCATGATAGCAGATCAACCCCTGGCTCTCAAGACTATCAGAATAGCCTTCTGATCCCTCCTTGCCTTCCTCCCTTCCTTCCTGACCCCCTTCCTCCCTCCTCTCGTCCTTCCTTTCTTTTGAACTGACAGTGCAGTTTCACTTACTGACATGGAAGTCTTCTTTGGAAGAAATATTCCTAAAATATTGTATCACAAAAAAAGTAGCTGTGGCAAAGGGTATGATTCATATAAGGAAACAACTGCAAAGTCAAGCCAGTTCTCATGGTTGATAACTGAGATGATTTATTCCAACTGATGGATACTTTGTAGGCTTGGTGGATGGAAGGCAATCTGTTATATTTTCATTATGTGGGAGCAGATTTCTTGACTCTTACCATATGGCAATAAGATTTTTAAGATTTTGTTTAATGTTTAATGCATGTTGAAATAGTATTGTTTAGGAAGTCTCTGGGGCTTCCCTGGTGGTTCAGACAGTAAAGAATCCACCTGCAATTCAGGGGACCTGGATTCGCTTCCTGGGTCAGGAAGATATCCTGGAGAAGGGAATGGCTACTCACTCCAGTATTCTTGCCTGGAGAACCCCCATGCATAGAGGAGACTGATGGTCTACAGTCCACGGGGTTGCAGGGTCTGACATAACTGAGTGACTAACACTTAACTTCAGAAAGTCTCTAACTCTTCTGGAATGGAAAACACATGAATTACAAAAAAGAAAAAACAAATTTCAGTAATGAAGCGTATTGACACATATACATGGAATCTGGAAAAATGGCACTGATGAATCTATCTGCAGGGCAGGTCTAGAGATGCAGACAGAGAACAGACTTGCAGGCACAACGGGAGAAGAGGGTGGGACAAATTGAGAGCATAGCATTGAGACATACACGCTGCCATAAGTAAAGCGGATGGCTAGTGGGAAATTACTGTATAACACAGCGAGCGTAACCTGGTGCTCTGTGACAACGCAGAGGGGTGGGATGGGGTGGGGGGTGGAAGGGACACTCCCAGAGGGAGAGGACGTAAGTATACTTATGACTGATTCACGTTGTTGTATGGTAGAAACCAGCACAACATCCGGAATAATTATACTTTTGAAAAGTGAGCTAGTAAACTGACATTATTTCCTATTTTTGCTGTAATAAAATATCATAATTTTAGTGGCTCAGACCAATACAAAGTCATTATTTTATAGGTCCAGGAAGTCCTGAGTTCACTGTGAGATGAAAGTGAAAGTTCCAGGTTCATGTTTGGGAGTTCGTGTGGACCCATGGCAGATTCATGTCAATGTATGCCAAAACCAATAGAGTACTGTAAAGTAAAATAAAGTAAAATGGAAGCTCTAAAAAAAAGAAAAAAAAATAATAAAGTAGTATTGGATTATAATCCTAAGTGTAACATAAATATCCATAGGTCCATGCTTATATGAATAAATTATTGAAAAAATTAATAAATAAATGGGGGAGAAGAGGCAATGAGAAGAATTCCACGTAATTCATGTAGAATCTTTGCCTTCAAAGAGGGGAGCATAAATCCCCACTTTTTAAGGGTAGGTCACACAGACTGACTTCCTTCCAAAGAACACAGTGTGAAAGAAGAGGGAGCAGGGAGAGTAACTTTACAGTGGAGAAATCCGATGAGCATTGCCTCAGTCACGTGATCAAGGTTACCATCAACAGTGAGAGGTCATATTGATGATCTGTTTCCTTTATCTGGTGCTTTATCTCATACTTTTCCTCACAAAACCCATCAGTCTAGTCTAATTATGAGAGAAACACCAGGAAAATTCCAGTAGAAGGGCATCCTGCAAAACACTCTTGAAAACTGCCAGGGTCGTCAAAAACAAGGAATGCTTGAGAAACTGTCACACTCAAGAGGAGCCTAAGGAGACATGATGACTAAATGTAATGTGTCCTGAATGGGATCGTGGAACCGGAAAAGGACATTACTAAAGAAATCTTAATAAAGCAAGGACTTCAGCTAAAAGAAACATACTGTTGTAATGCACGATGTTAGCCCCAGGGGGAAACTGAGTGCAGGGCATGTGGGAACTCTCTGTAGGATCTTCTCCATTTTTCTGTAAGCCTAAAACTTTCCTGAAAAATAAAGACTGGTTTAAAAAAAAAAAAAAAAAGCAATTATCCTCCAATCAAAAATACATTAAAAAAATGTAGCTCAAATATTATCTTTAATAGAAGGTTTGGCAAAAGGGGACATAATTCTGAAGAAAGAGCAGTAACAATATGGCATAATATGAATCCTTTTGAATAACTTAATAAACTGGTGTTAATAATGATGATAACTATTATCAATAATTTATCCCTATTGAGGGCTTATGCCTGCCTTGAGTCAGGCATTATGCTAAGTAGTTTATATGGACTAATTTAATTCTCACAAAACCTCTATGAGTTGGGAATTGTAATGATCTCTACTATTTTACAATCAAGGAAACTTAGAAAGCTGGCTAGTAGCAGAACCAGCATTTGATCCAGGTCTATACTGTTTCATCAGTTTTGTGTAGAATTAAAGATTCACCTTTGCTGGAAACATTGTTTGTCTGACTGAAATCTAGCCTGAAGAGAGCAGTGGATGGTGAAATGAACTGTGTTCTCTCTTCTACAGAAATTCTTTTTATAACCATACCTCTTGGATCCTATAACCCAGGCATGTGAGGTTCTTGGTGACAAAGTGAAAGGTCAGTATCAATCTCCCAAAAGATACTGTTACAGAATCGGTCAATAAGTACTATAATTATATGTTAAAATCAGAATAATTATAATTTTGAAAAGTGAGCTGGTAAACTGACATTATTTCCTATTTTTGCTGTAATAAAATATCATAATTTTAGTGGCACAGACCAATACAAAGTCATTATTTTATAGGTCCAGGAAGTCTTGAGTTCACTGTGAGATGAAAGTGAAAGTTCCAGGAAGTCTTGAGTCCACTGGGCTAAAATAAAATTGTTAGCATGGCTGGCTCCTCCTGGGTTTCCCAGATGGCGCTAGTGATGAAGAACCTGCTTGCTGGTGCAGGAAGCAGGTTCAATTTCTGAGCAGGGAAGATCCCCTGGAGGAGGGCATGGCAACCGACAACAGTATTCTTGCCTGGAGAATCCCATGGACAGAGGAGCCTGGTGGGCTACAGTCCTTGGGAATCACAAAAGTGTTGGACATGGCTGAGCACGCACACACTAGTTCCTCCTAGAGTCTCTGGGGGGAGAATGTTTTCTTCTCCAGCTTCTAGAGGTTGTCCTTCATCTTCAAAGCCAGCAACACAGCATATCCAAATCTCCTTCTCTCTCAGACCTCTGATTCCACCAACACATCTCCCCATCTCCCCTGGGCCCTCCTGCCTCCCCCTTGTAAGGACCCTGTGATAATGTTGAGCCCATCAAGATCATTCAGAGTAACCTCCCATCTTCAGATCCTGAACTTAATTATATCAGCAAAGTCTTTCCCAGGTAAATTAGCCTATTCACAGGTTCTGGAGTTTAGGATACGACATATTTAGAGGGCCATTATTCAGCCTACAACAACTGGATTAATATTGATAAACTCAAAGATATTGTGTGTAACTCTGATATTTATCCCACAGAATTTTATTGCAGAAAAAGATTATACTGATGTAGAAACTGAGGTCAAGAAAGACTATGAGAGTGTTGAGAAATAGCTTAAGCTCTTCAAGTTTCTTTTAAAATCTTAACTTAGACGAGAAAATAGAAATTACGTGGCCACATGTTTGCACGTGAGCCAACTGAAAATGAAAATAAGAGGCTGGTTGAGATAAGCAGTTGTGCAAAAAAAAAAAAAAAAATACTCCCATTCCTCTTTTCCATCTTAGATGATTTTACTTATGTAATTTTTAGAATGATAAGATCGTGTGCTTGACAATTCTTAAGTCTTTCATATAATCACTCAAAAGTGACAAATCGTGTGCGTCCAGTCAAATGTGGTGCAGTGTATGAATCCCAAGATTTAAAACTCTCTCTGAGGCCACAGCACAGTAAATTAAAAAAAAAAAAAAAAAAAAAAACCCACGTCAAGGCATATTATAGTGAAACTACAGACGATACGGCATGAAAGGAAGATCCTAAAAGTATCCAGAAAGAAAAATGACTCTGGTGCAAGAATCAATCTCAAAATGGTACCAAATGTCTCTAACAACACTGGAAATCAATAGAGAAATAGATTCAAAATCTTGAGGTTTCTAAACCTAGCTAAATTGTTGACCAGATGAAAAATAGGATGAAGATACCTTTAAAAATATAAGAACTAAAAACAGTATCTTACTTGCATTCTCTTTGGGAGGTACTGAAAGCTGTGGTTCTGCAAAATGTAGGATAAAGAAGAGATAGATTAAAAAAAAAAATGTAGGATACAGGAAATGGTAATCCAATAAAGGAGCTCTAGGGAAAGGAGGTTCCAATCCAGTTCCAATAGCAGAAGAGTGGAATTCTGGGAAGAGGTCTCAGTGCTGAGAAGGGTTAAAGGAGCAATAGATTATGTGATATATTTGAATTATAGAAAACCTATTGCTTAGGTATTTGTCAAATTAGTTGAGGCAATTAGGGGAAAATAGCAACGTATGTATTAAAAATAAAAGAGAACAAGTGAAGAAATAATGAATATATAGACTCTAGCAAAAAATGATGCAAGGAAGACACAATCATAGTTTACTATTTGGCTTCAATGTGAACATTGTTTTCATTGTCAAGATCATCAAAACTGCAGCTTTAACTAGAAATTGTGATGTAACTACATTGATAGGACGGATGTCGATAAGATATAAGAAATGATGGCATAAAAGAGTTAAATATTCATAATACATGAAACCAATATATGATTACTAACTAAAATGGAAGAATCAGGAAGTGGAATTATGAGCCTAATTGTTTGGAAATATGGAGGTAAACATCGGAGGGAACCGAGTAAAGAGGTAAGAGGTACTTCTAGGGAGGTACTTCTGGATGAAGGGGAGGACAGGTAGGGTAAGAGTCTGCTGTTATTAAGTATGTTTTGAAATACAATTAGGTTTTTAACTTTGTACCAGAATGACTTTTCTGGAAATAAAACCTTCAGAAGAGCTCTGGAGGGTCTTCTCTTGCAGTTTAGTGGTTAACACTTTGCCTTCCAGTGCAGGGGATGCAGGTTCAGCCCCTGGTCAGGGAACTAAATCCCACAGGCCATGGCTAGGCCAAAAAACAAAAAACAACAAAAGTTATTCCCTTTTTATTTTATTTTTTTCAAAAGCACTAGAAACACGTAAGTAAAACAACCAGCATTCTGTTATATACACAGTAAGCATTCAACAAGTCTTCGCTGCCATTCTTATTGTTGCCTGTTGCTGGAGGAACACTACAGGAAGAGACTGACTTACAGACTCATCAACACTTCGGATGCCTATGGGAGTCTTGCATCAGGTTGAGGACCACCGCCAGGGTCAATATGGCTCCTTCCTTCCTGCTCCCAAATATTGCAACCAACCTGAAAAGACGAAAAGAAAACCTCCTACCACTCCAGATTAAGCAGCTACCGTTTTCAAGACACCAGTGATTGCAAGATAAATAGGACGTTGTCCTGCTTTCCAATCACGGCGGACTTACTGAGCCTAATAAAGGTGGTGAAAGCCAAAGAAAGTGAAAGTTGCTCAGTCGTGTCCCACTCTTGGCAACCCCATGGAATTTTCCCCTTCTCCAGGGGATCTATCCAGATTAAGCAGCTACCGTTTTCAAGACACCAGTGATCGCAAGATAAATAGGACGTTGTCCTGCTTTCCAATCACGGCGGACTTACTGAGCCTAATAAAGGTGGTGAAAGCCAAAGAAAGTGAAAGTTGCTCAGTCGTGTCCCACTCTTGGCAACCCCATGGAATTTTCCCCTTCTCCAGGGGATCTTCCCAACCCATGGATCGAATCCAGGTCTCCCAAATTGCAGGCGGAATTTTTACCAGCTGAGCCTCAACGGAAGCAATAAAGGTTTGCTAATTGCTGAAGTGGAGTATAAGCAAAGTGCCGCATGTGCACCAAAGAGAAAAACTGGCCGAGGTTTGCCTTCAGGCAAGGGTTCACGGAGGAGGCGGTACATATTCTATTTACATCCTGAGAGTGTCTTCCTAGATTTAATTAAGACACAGAGAGGTGGTGTTATAAGTCCAAGAAGAGGGGTTAAGCAGGGGCTCAAAAGGGAACACAAAATGTGAGAGAAGCCTCATAGTTTCTTGTATGAAGGTGCAGAGACATTTGTAGGATGATATAAAATTCTGTATCTGATTTGGTGATAGTAACATGGATGTATCATGGATCTGACAAAACTCACTTAATTGCACATGTTAACCTGCATTTTATTATATAGAAAGTACACCTTGGTAAGAAAAATATAGTAAACAATAAAAACGTTTAAAATTTTCAGATATGATAAAAGAGAAAGAGAAAGGAAAAAAAGGGAGAAGGAGGTTGGCTTGGCATTGGAGAGACTGACGCTGAATCAGGAATTAAAGCATGAAGATGAAAGCATGATGGAAATTACTGGTGATAACAAGAGATTTGAAACTGACAGGGGCAGAGGTTATGCCAGAGGAGAAACAACAAATGGGCAGCAACAATAAACCAACGAGGAAAACACCTCACTGACCTCCAGGCCCAGTTTCTGAAGGTCCAGACCTAGACTGCATATTAAAAAGCACAGATATCACTTGGCCAACAAAGGTCCGAATAGTCAAAACTATGTTTTTTTTCCAGTTGTCATGTACACATGTGACAGTTGGACCCTAAAGAAGGCTGAGTGCCCAAGAACTGATGCTTCCAAATTGTTCTGGTGGCAAAGACTCTTGAGAGTCCCTTGGACTGAAAACAGATCAAACCAGTCAATCCTAATGGAAATCAGTCCTGAACATTCATTGGAAGGACTGATACTGAAGCTGAACTTCCAATACTTTGGCCTTTGGCCACTTGATGTGAAGATATGACTCATTAGAAAAGACCCTAATACTGGAAAAGATTGAAGACAAAAAGAGAAGGGGGTGGCAGAGGATGAGGTGGTTAGATAACATCACCAACTCAACAGACAGGAATATGAGCAAACTTCGCGAGATAGTGAAGGACAGGGGAGCTTGACATGCTGGAGTCCATTGGTTTGCAAAGAGTTTGACATGGCTTAGTAATTGAACAACAAAACAACAGATAGGAATTGGTGTGGAGAGGAAAGCATTATCATTAAAAAATCAACTCCATTATTTTTGCATGTCTGTACATTTTGAATATTTTACCTGTATCCATGAGGATAAAACTTCATAATTATTATAATTGATATATTTTAAAATTTACATAATTTGTGCCTGAAGTAATCTGCAAATTACTACATCAAATCTCCTACCCAATGCATTATCTATGATGTTCTTGCTGCTGCTGCTAAGTCGCTTCAGTCGTGTCCAACTCCATGTGATGCTATAGACGGCAGCCCACCAGGCTCCCCCGTCCCTGGGATTCTCTAGGCAAGAATACTGGAATTGGTTGCCATTTCCTTCTCCAATGCATGAAAGTGAAAAATGAAAGTGAAGTCACTCAGTCGTGTCTGACTCTTCGTGACCCCATGGACTTCAGCCTTCCAGGCTCCTCCGTCCATGGGATTTTCCTGGCAAGAGTACTGGAGTGGGGTGCCATTGCCNTGCCATTTCCTTCTCCAATGCATGAAAGTGAAAAATGAAAGTGAAGTCACTCAGTCGTGTCTGACTCTTCGTGACCCCATGGACTTCAGCCTTCCAGGCTCCTCCGTCCATGGGATTTTCCTGGCAAGAGTACTGGAGTGGGGTGCCATTGCCTTTTCCAATGATGATGCTCTTAGGACCACCCAGTTTCTGTTTAAATGCTTCTAGAAACAGGGCTTCTACCATCTCAAGTCTTCATGCCCTCTTGTTGGGGGGCTGCACTTAATGTTAGAATATTTCATCTTTAAGGTGAAGACAAGTTAGGAAGCTGGTGATCTTCTTCCCACTGGCCTTCATCCTGTCTTCTGAAACTGTGTGCATGTGTACTACGTTGCTTCTGTCATTAGACCCTTTGCAACTATGTAGAGGAGACTTTATTGCATATATGGCCTTCAAATGATAAAAGGGAAAGAATGTTAATATTGAGAAGCTAATGTTAACTGTCATACTCATATTATTGAAAGAGGGGTGGTCAGTCAGGGAAGATTTCAAAGTGTGGGCATTTCTTAAGTTGCTGCTAACTCTTACGGTCCTGCAGGTCATCACTTTGCCCAAACAGAATTCACACACCGCTCCTTTGTGTTCCCACAGCTCCTGCCTGAATCAACAGACCGATAAGCTCCTAGGTGGTGAGATAGTGACAGACTTCCATGTGGTAAGTATGCAATATACGTTTCACAAATAAATTACTGAATACAGTAGTTTAGGGGTAAAGGTATTTCAGGAAGCGTGAACCATGTGCAAAAATCTGAAAGTCTGAAGCAGCATAGTTATTTGAGCTAAATCTGTATAGTCAGGTAGAACTAGCTGCACTAAAGAATATTAAAGTTGTCAATATAAAAATAAAATCATTTAGAATGGCTCATACATGTGAACTACTTAGAATATAGCCTTGTGTGTTGGCTCTGTTCTCTTTAGCTAATGTCTTGGGTTGTTGAATAGTAGCTAAGGATGTCTAAGGCTCCCAGAGGATGCTCAGCTTCAGTATCTCCAGCCTCTGACTGTGAGTCAGCTAGACAGAGTATAGCACAGAAAGGTTAGGGAGTCACTTGCTAAGGATAGTCAAACATATTTAGCAGAGTGTGTGAAGCAGAGAGAGAATTCAGTGGTTGTGGAGGAGGTCTGTAATTCTATCTCTCCACTAGAAATCCAGTCTTGTCTTAGGTAGGCAATGGACTCCCCAGAGACTAATTCTGTTGTGAAAGACAGATCTAGCTAATAAAATTATGAGAAGAATATCTCTTGCATCAGACTGTTTTGGTGAATGTCTTTCCATTTTGCGAAATACTAAGATCATGGCATCCGACATGACTGAGTAACTGAATTGAACTGAACTGATATAATGTCCTAGTAAAGCAACACAAAAGATAACACAGTTCACACTGCATCAGCATCAACAGAACAATAATGCTTTATAAATAAAATCAGCTAATCATAGTAAAATTATTCTTTAGCACCTTATATGTCTGATTTGGGGGGGATAAAATAGATTCTGATATAATACATTTTCAAAAGCTAGGTGTCTTTAGAAACAATAATTGAAACTATGGGAGGGGAGGAGCCTCAAAATGAGCATACTTACATAGCTTAAAGAAGTTACCATAATGATAGAAATATTTTAGAGATAAATGCATATATTCAAAGCTGATATTGAGGGAAAATTTTAAGTGAGAGAGGAAAAGGAAACTTCGATTAGGGTGGGACACAGAGTAAAAGGGAGTTTCAGGTGGTGCAGTGGTAAAGAATCAGCCTGCCAATGCTGGAAATGCAAGAAATGCAGGTTCTGTCCCCAGGCAAGAAGTTACCATAATGATAGAAATATTTTAGAGATAAATGCATATATTCAAAGCTGATATTGAGGGAAAATTTTAAGTGAGAGAGGAAAAGGAAACTTCGATTAGGGTGGGACACAGAGTAAAAGGGAGTTTCAGGTGGTGCAGTGGTAAAGAATCAGCCTGCCAATGCTGGAAATGCAAGAAATGCAGGTTCTGTCCCCAGGCCAGAGAGATCCCCTGCAGAAGGGCATGGCAACCCACTCCAGTATCCTTGCCTGGTGAATTCCATGAACAGAGGAGCCTTGCAGGCTACAGACCATGGGGTCTTGAAGAGCTGGACACGACTGAGCACACACATAGCCAAAGACACATATAAGTTGTCTGCTTTAAATCTTTCCTTCCCAAGTGCACATCGTTATATAGATAACAAGATGATGCTCAGAAAACCTGATTGTCTAGAGGCCACACTGCTTAGTCTAGAGGTAGTAGCAGAATTCAGGTCACCTGAATTCTAGATGAGTATGTCCTCAACAACTGCATACTGCCCATCTTCTTTTTAGTAGAAAATACCTTATTAGTATATTGACTAGTCTAGTGACAAGAACAGTAAACTAAGATTAGATAATAAGTTAGGTAAAGCTTGCTTTGAAATTTTAAGGCAATTGTGCCAAAAATACATGAGGATTGGAAATATGTAACATGGAAGGTAGAATTCAGGAAAAAAAAATAGGATAGCTTAGAAATGTTTTGTATACAAATGCAGGAAGATGGAATTTATTTAGGCAAATAAGTGTTTTAGCTTATGAAGTAATTTGTGCTGATATTAGAATAGCAAATTAGATGGCATGGCACTTATAATTTAAGTGCTGAGCTAAAATATTAAGAAACTAAAAAGAACTTGTGTTTTATTGGGTGTTAATATTTTCTTTAAATGTTTAGCATTTGAGTAAAATAAGGGAATAAGTTAATTATTCCTTTGGTCAACTCAATAAAGAAATTTGGGACAGATTCTAACCAGTATCAGTGACTATATAAAAATGAATGCTAGAGAAAGAATTAATTGAAATAGAAAATAATAAGGTTTTCAAATTTTGGTATGACTACTCACTAACACATTAAAAGGAATAAATAACACAGCAAATCATTTGGTTCTGAAGATATTCAAAAGCTTTGGAAAACAATAGCATAGTATGTTTAAAGTTAATATTTCCAGGTTAACTGGAAAAAAAATCCAAGTAGTAGAAACTAGGTTAGGTCATTGAAAGAAGAAAAATATGAAATTAGCTGAGAGGATTAAAATACAAAAATAAAATTAAACAAATGATTAAATCAGGAAATGATTTCTCAAATATAATAGAAATGAAGAAAAAAATAGAATTGTATTACTCTGCCAGAGAAGAAAGGAAAGTAATAAGAGACAGCAGTATAAAAACTAAAGGTTTTCAATATGTACGTTCCAATATATATATTCCTGAATATATACATTCAATATATACTCTTCAGATAAGTTTACATGTTTAATGACTGGGTGAATTATGCTCCAATTACTTTCAAAAGGTTGAAAGACCAAATTCCTAGGAAAATATATATAGGATGCTGCTGCTGCTAAGTCGCTTCAGTCATGTCCGACTCTGTGCGACCCCAGAGACGGCAGCCCACCAGGCTCCGCTGTCCTTGGGATTCTCCAGGCAAGAACACAGGAGTGGGTTGCCATTTCCTTCTCCAATGCATGAAAGTGAAAAGTGAAAGTGAAGTTACTCAGTCGTATCTGACTCTTAGTGACCCCCTGGACTGCAGCCTACCAGGCTCCTCCATCCATGGGATTCTCCAGGCAAGAGTACTAGAGTGGGGTGCCATTGCCTTCTCCGAGAGTACTGGGATACATTCCTGTTATTGAATAAGAAGCATACTTAATGAACTGCAGGTATATTTGCACTGCTATGAACTGCAAATTTTGAAATAAGGAATATAGAAAAAGTTCCTAAAAATCAATATGAGTAAAATAATAATATATTTATCATCAATAGCTATAGAATAGGAAGAGAGGATTATCCTTAGAAATTACAGAATGATCAATCTAAAAAAATATTGAAACCAAGTACAGGCAATCTTACTTTGTATAGTCTAGATATGCACAACTTTCAGTTACCACATTTTAGTTAAGTGACACTTATCCCCTAGCAACTCAGTTCAAGTTTCAGTTCCTCTACCTATTAAGTATAAATAGTAGCATAATGGATAAAATTAACTGCTAGCTCTTCAGTCCACAAATCACCACATAAATAACAGAGGCACATTATGGTCAATTACCAATCACATTTCTTTTCTCAAAAGCTGTGTGTAATGGATCACTGTGCATTTATTACTCAATTTCTGCACAGAGAGCAAAGCATGTAGTTACAGTGCTTTCTTGTTCCCCAGGGAAAAACCTATGTGACATTTTATGAAAACAATCACTGAAAGAGGGAATTAGCCAGTAAAGATGAATGCACAGCAAAGAAAACAAAAGTGATAACACTGAAAGTAAGAGTCACACCAGACAGGAGTGGAGTTATAATAGCTGGGAATGTTGACGCTGCAGCCATTTGAAAGACTCTAGATGTTGAGCCAGAAGAACTTGGTGAAGGTAAACTTCTAGACACAAATGAGGAATGTAGTTGTGACAAAAAGGAACGAAGTGTCCTAAAGGAAGTGATGCTCTCAAAAACCTTTACTTTTGGGGTACTCTGAGAGATAGTTTCTGATACTGAAAGTGCAAAAGGTAAGTAAGTTAGCTGACCTGAACTTAGATGGAACATTATGATTCTTTAAGCCTCAGAAAAGTTGCTCATTCCAGCCGTAAACTACCTTGTGAGAAGAGAGCAAGCATTATTCAAATTACTCTTGATAAAAAAAATTTTTTTTGCAAAGAAGTAAAACACTTCTCAATGTTCTAATGTAGTAAATTATACTACATTGTATAAACTACACACTTCTTTTACTAGTTTTCAATTCCCCATATGTTTATACCTAACACAATTCTTAATATTTTGAAATGAAATTGTAATAGTCTTTACATAATCATACATTCTCCCAAAGAGTTTTAAGATTACTTTTCATGGTTTTAGCTTGCACAGTCATTTGATTGAACTGTTTTGCACAGTAAAAACTGCCTAATTAAGCAACTGGTTTGTGTGTACTAAGAATAATATAGTATATTGCCTAATTATTTTTGTGACGAGCAAGGTGCTCACGGTTAATGTTACATTTTATCTATCTCATTCCTACCAGGGAATGGGAAAGGTAGATGCTCTAGATCTCATTTGACTGGGATGTATCTCACATAAATAACACGTGTGGGGTTATTGAGTACTTATGGTGTGTTCTCTCTTTTGCCAGAAAATGTGGGGAACTAAAGAAGTCTTTACTTCAGTGGCTTTATAAAATAATCATAAATATAAATGAGCACAAATGAAACAACCAGAGAACAATTAAGAACTGGACTATATTCATTTCTGATAAGAGGAGCTTAATGTTATGTTATGTTTCCTAGGGAAAGAGGCTTAGAGCAGATTGGGGATTTGAGTTCAGATGCAAATCATGAGATGAATTTGGAAAAGTAGAGACAATTATATTCTAAGGAGGCACATTAGATCAACACAAGATCATAAGTGGCTGTTGTCTCTGTCCATGCGCCTGATATTCCTAGGGCATGGAGGAGCAAAGGAGTTTGCTAAAATATACAAATAAATATTTGCGAGTCTATGGAAAAACGAGAGCATAGCATAGGTCATCTGGAGTCAAATGTGTTACCCTCTGTGGGTCAGTGCCTAGGTCAGAACAAGAGAAGAATCAGTGTGAGAAAATAGAAAGTGAATTAACCATTTTTCAAGGACCATATAAAGTACATACTAAATTCCAAAGGCTAGAAAAATAGTTAGGAATTGGAACCATAGTGTGAACTCTAATAATACTACTTTTGTACCTGACTTACATTTACACTCCATTAGGAAATACACATTTCCTTTTGCTACCCCATGGACTATACAGTCCATGTAATTCACCAGGCCAGAACACTGGAGTGTGTAGCCTTTCCCTTCTCCAGGTGATCTTCCCAACTCAGGGATCGAACCCAGGTCTCCTGCATTGCAGGTGGATTCTTTACCAGATGAGCCACAGTTCAGTTCAGTTCAGTCGCTCAGTCGTGTCCGAGTCTTTGCAACCCCATGAAATCGCAGCACGCCAGGCCTCCCTGTCCATCACCAACTTACAGAGTTCACGCAGACTCACGTCCATCGAGTCAGTGATGCCATCCAGCCATTTCATGCTCTGTCGTCCCCTTCTCCTCATGCCCCCAATCCCTCCCAGCATCAGAGTCTTTTCCAATGAGTCAACTCTTTCCATGAGGTAGCCAAAGTACTGGAGTTTCAGCTTCAGCATCATTCCCTCCAAAGAAATCCCAGGGCTTATCTCCTTCAGAATGGACTGGTTGGATCTCCTTGCAGTCCAAGGGACTCTCAAGAGTCTTCTCCAACACCACAGTTCAAAAGCATCAATTCTTCAAAGCGCTCAGCCTTCTTCACAGTCCAACTCTCACATCCATACATGACCACAGGAAAAACCATAGCCTTGACTAGACAGACCTTTGTTGGCAAAGTAATGTCTCTGCTTTTAAGGGAAGCTTTAAGGAAAGGATCAATTTATAATTTCCAGTTGCATTTTGCCTGGGACTGAAGGTGGCAGCATTGCATTGGTGGCCTTAAATTAATGAGGGAAAGACAGATGAGAAGATTGGAAGGGGATAAGACAACTGTTAACAGAGTATGAGCAAAAGGCCTGATAAATAATTTACTATGAAAAAGTAGATGAAATACCACCTAGTTTTCAAATGATAACACGTAGAAAATGATACATAATTCTCTAATTAATGTAAAGAATGTCAGAGACAGTTTAATATATTAGAGCAAAAAGTCTGCACAGACCTGCTTTATGTAATCATGAATAAGATGTATAAGATAACATGGTAACTATGTAAACATCCTACAGGATCAAGAATTCGAAAGAAAACAGAAATAAAAAGGACCATGCTATAAAAGATAGACCAAACAATAGAGACATTTCCTATCTGGTAATGTCTTATGTAGTAGAAAATCTTTAAAGAATATAAATTGAATAAAACAAAAGCTTATGAGAAAGAACAGATAAGACATGGCCAAAAATAGGGAAACAAAGAAAAACTGGCTTCCTGATGCACTGACTTTAAAAAATGTAATACAAAAGTAATCAGATATAATACAGCATTATTTTCCTGAAATGAGAAAAAACAGATTCTAAAATTCTAAATGGCACCATTCATATCAAATAAACAAAATAAATTCTAAATGGCATCCTTCATATCTTGTCATTGATGTATATCCTATTATATAATTGAATGTCTCTGATAATGAAAGAGTTCCTCAGGATCTTATGAAATAAAAACAAGTCAAGTACAAGCAGTGAAAATCAGGCTGGCCTTAGATTTTCTCATAGCAACATTCACTGCGAGAAAGAAAGGAAGCAATGTCTACTAAGGAAAGAAAGCCCGACTTTAGAATAAGTATGAATGTAGGAGGCAGATTTCCTTGAACATGAAGACTGCAGGTCCTCCCTTAAGATCAGATACAAGCTCTCGTAAAATAAATAAAACAACAACAACAAAAAACTACATGAGGTTTAAAAATCCCAGCCAGCCAAGAGAATCCAGAAATGAAAAGCGTGTGGTGAAGAGCTTGTGGAGAACACTGAATGCACTTAAGTCAAAGGCAAATGAACAATTTGAAAATTTGGGGTTGAGTACCCCAACTGGTAGAATGGGAAAGACTAGAGATCTCCTCAAGAAAGTTAGAGATACCAAGGGAATATTTCATGCAAAGATGAGCTCAGTAAAATATAGAAATGGTATGGACCTAACAGAAGCAGAAGATATTATGAAGAGGTGGCAAGAATACACAGAAGAAATACCAGGCTCCTCCATCCATGGGATTCTCCAGGCAAGAGTACTAGAGTGGGGTGCCATTGCCTTCTCCGAGAGTACTGGGATACATTCCTGTTATTGAATAAGAAGCATACTTAATGAACTGCAGGTATATTTGCACTGCTATGAACTGCAAATTTTGAAATAAGGAATATAGAAAAAGTTCCTAAAAATCAATATGAGTAAAATAATAATATATTTATCATCAATAGCTATAGAATAGGAAGAGAGGATTATCCTTAGAAATTACAGAATGATCAATCTAAAAAAATATTGAAACCAAGTACAGGCAATCTTACTTTGTATAGTCTAGATATGCACAACTTTCAGTTACCACATTTTAGTTAAGTGACACTTATCCCCTAGCAACTCAGTTCAAGTTTCAGTTCCTCTACCTATTAAGTATAAATAGTAGCATAATGGATAAAATTAACTGCTAGCTCTTCAGTCCACAAATCACCACATAAATAACAGAGGCACATTATGGTCAATTACCAATCACATTTCTTTTCTCAAAAGCTGTGTGTAATGGATCACTGTGCATTTATTACTCAATTTCTGCACAGAGAGCAAAGCATGTAGTTACAGTGCTTTCTTGTTCCCCAGGGAAAAACCTATGTGACATTTTATGAAAACAATCACTGAAAGAGGGAATTAGCCAGTAAAGATGAATGCACAGCAAAGAAAACAAAAGTGATAACACTGAAAGTAAGAGTCACACCAGACAGGAGTGGAGTTATAATAGCTGGGAATGTTGACGCTGCAGCCATTTGAAAGACTCTAGATGTTGAGCCAGAAGAACTTGGTGAAGGTAAACTTCTAGACACAAATGAGGAATGTAGTTGTGACAAAAAGGAACGAAGTGTCCTAAAGGAAGTGATGCTCTCAAAAACCTTTACTTTTGGGGTACTCTGAGAGATAGTTTCTGATACTGAAAGTGCAAAAGGTAAGTAAGTTAGCTGACCTGAACTTAGATGGAACATTATGATTCTTTAAGCCTCAGAAAAGTTGCTCATTCCAGCCGTAAACTACCTTGTGAGAAGAGAGCAAGCATTATTCAAATTACTCTTGATAAAAAAAATTTTTTTTGCAAAGAAGTAAAACACTTCTCAATGTTCTAATGTAGTAAATTATACTACATTGTATAAACTACACACTTCTTTTACTAGTTTTCAATTCCCCATATGTTTATACCTAACACAATTCTTAATATTTTGAAATGAAATTGTAATAGTCTTTACATAATCATACATTCTCCCAAAGAGTTTTAAGATTACTTTTCATGGTTTTAGCTTGCACAGTCATTTGATTGAACTGTTTTGCACAGTAAAAACTGCCTAATTAAGCAACTGGTTTGTGTGTACTAAGAATAATATAGTATATTGCCTAATTATTTTTGTGACGAGCAAGGTGCTCACGGTTAATGTTACATTTTATCTATCTCATTCCTACCAGGGAATGGGAAAGGTAGATGCTCTAGATCTCATTTGACTGGGATGTATCTCACATAAATAACACGTGTGGGGTTATTGAGTACTTATGGTGTGTTCTCTCTTTTGCCAGAAAATGTGGGGAACTAAAGAAGTCTTTACTTCAGTGGCTTTATAAAATAATCATAAATATAAATGAGCACAAATGAAACAACCAGAGAACAATTAAGAACTGGACTATATTCATTTCTGATAAGAGGAGCTTAATGTTATGTTATGTTTCCTAGGGAAAGAGGCTTAGAGCAGATTGGGGATTTGAGTTCAGATGCAAATCATGAGATGAATTTGGAAAAGTAGAGACAATTATATTCTAAGGAGGCACATTAGATCAACACAAGATCATAAGTGGCTGTTGTCTCTGTCCATGCGCCTGATATTCCTAGGGCATGGAGGAGCAAAGGAGTTTGCTAAAATATACAAATAAATATTTGCGAGTCTACGGAAAAACGAGAGCATAGCATAGGTCATCTGGAGTCAAATGTGTTACCCTCTGTGGGTCAGTGCCTAGGTCAGAACAAGAGAAGAATCAGTGTGAGAAAATAGAAAGTGAATTAACCATTTTTCAAGGACCATATAAAGTACATACTAAATTCCAAAGGCTAGAAAAATAGTTAGGAATTGGAACCATAGTGTGAACTCTAATAATACTACTTTTGTACCTGACTTACATTTACACTCCATTAGGAAATACACATTTCCTTTTGCTACCCCATGGACTATACAGTCCATGTAATTCACCAGGCCAGAACACTGGAGTGTGTAGCCTTTCCCTTCTCCAGGTGATCTTCCCAACTCAGGGATCGAACCCAGGTCTCCTGCATTGCAGGTGGATTCTTTACCAGATGAGCCACAGTTCAGTTCAGTTCAGTCGCTCAGTCGTGTCCGAGTCTTTGCAACCCCATGAAATCGCAGCACGCCAGGCCTCCCTGTCCATCACCAACTTACAGAGTTCACGCAGACTCACGTCCATCGAGTCAGTGATGCCATCCAGCCATTTCATGCTCTGTCGTCCCCTTCTCCTCATGCCCCCAATCCCTCCCAGCATCAGAGTCTTTTCCAATGAGTCAACTCTTTCCATGAGGTAGCCAAAGTACTGGAGTTTCAGCTTCAGCATCATTCCCTCCAAAGAAATCCCAGGGCTTATCTCCTTCAGAATGGACTGGTTGGATCTCCTTGCAGTCCAAGGGACTCTCAAGAGTCTTCTCCAACACCACAGTTCAAAAGCATCAATTCTTCAAAGCGCTCAGCCTTCTTCACAGTCCAACTCTCACATCCATACATGACCACAGGAAAAACCATAGCCTTGACTAGACAGACCTTTGTTGGCAAAGTAATGTCTCTGCTTTTAAGGGACGCTTTAAGGAAAGGATCAATTTATAATTTCCAGTTGCATTTTGCCTGGGACTGAAGGTGGCAGCATTGCATTGGTGGCCTTAAATTAATGAGGGAAAGACAGATGAGAAGATTGGAAGGGGATAAGACAACTGTTAACAGAGTATGAGCAAAAGGCCTGATAAATAATTTACTATGAAAAAGTAGATGAAATACCACCTAGTTTTCAAATGATAACACGTAGAAAATGATACATAATTCTCTAATTAATGTAAAGAATGTCAGAGACAGTTTAATATATTAGAGCAAAAAGTCTGCACAGACCTGCTTTATGTAATCATGAATAAGATGTATAAGATAACATGGTAACTATGTAAACATCCTACAGGATCAAGAATTCGAAAGAAAACAGAAATAAAAAGGACCATGCTATAAAAGATAGACCAAACAATAGAGACATTTCCTATCTGGTAATGTCTTATGTAGTAGAAAATCTTTAAAGAATATAAATTGAATAAAACAAAAGCTTATGAGAAAGAACAGATAAGACATGGCCAAAAATAGGGAAACAAAGAAAAACTGGCTTCCTGATGCACTGACTTTAAAAAATGTAATACAAAAGTAATCAGATATAATACAGCATTATTTTCCTGAAATGAGAAAAAACAGATTCTAAAATTCTAAATGGCACCATTCATATCAAATAAACAAAATAAATTCTAAATGGCATCCTTCATATCTTGTCATTGATGTATATCCTATTATATAATTGAATGTCTCTGATAATGAAAGAGTTCCTCAGGATCTTATGAAATAAAAACAAGTCAAGTACAAGCAGTGAAAATCAGGCTGGCCTTAGATTTTCTCATAGCAACATTCACTGCGAGAAAGAAAGGAAGCAATGTCTACTAAGGAAAGAAAGCCCGACTTTAGAATAAGTATGAATGTAGGAGGCAGATTTCCTTGAACATGAAGACTGCAGGTCCTCCCTTAAGATCAGATACAAGCTCTCGTAAAATAAATAAAACAACAACAACAAAAAACTACATGAGGTTTAAAAATCCCAGCCAGCCAAGAGAATCCAGAAATGAAAAGCGTGTGGTGAAGAGCTTGTGGAGAACACTGAATGCACTTAAGTCAAAGGCAAATGAACAATTTGAAAATTTGGGGTTGAGTACCCCAACTGGTAGAATGGGAAAGACTAGAGATCTCCTCAAGAAAGTTAGAGATACCAAGGGAATATTTCATGCAAAGATGAGCTCAGTAAAATATAGAAATGGTATGGACCTAACAGAAGCAGAAGATATTATGAAGAGGTGGCAAGAATACACAGAAGAACTATACAAAAAAGATCTTCATGACACAGATAATCATGATGGTGTGATCATTCACTTAGAGCCAGACATCCTGGAATGTGATGTCAAGTGGGCCTTAGAAAGCATCACTATGAACAAAGCTAGAAGAGGTGATGGAATTCTATCACCTCAGTAGTTGAGCTATTTCAAATTCTGAAAGATGATGCTGTGAAAGTGATGCACTCAATATGCTAGCAACTTTAGAAAACTCGGCAGTGGCCACAGGACTGGAAAAGGTCAGTTTTCATTCCAATACCAAAGAAAGGAAATGCCAAAGAATGCTCAAACTACTGCACAATTGCACTCATCTCACATGCTAGTAAAGTAATGCTCAAAATTCTCCAAGCCAGACTTCAACAGTATGTGAACCGTGAACTTCCAGATGTTCAAGCAGGTTTTAGAAAAGGCAGAGGAACCAGAGATCAAACTGTCAATATCTGCTGTGTTATCAAATAAGCAAGAGAGTTCCAGAAAAATATCTATTTCTGCTTTATTGACTATGTCAAAGCTTTTGACTATGTGAATTACCACAAACTGGAAAATTCTGAAAGAGATGGGAATAACAGACCATCTGACCCGCCTCTGGAGAAATCTATATGCAGGTCAGGAAGCAATAGTTAGAAATGGACATAGAACAGCAGGATGGTTCCAAATTGGGAAAGGAGTATGTCAAGGCTATATATTGTCACCCTGCTTATTTAACTTATATGCAGAGTACCTCATGAGAAGTGCTGGGCTGGATGAAGCACAAGCTGGAATCAAGATTGCAGAAATATCAATAATCTCAGATATGCAGATGACAGCACCCTTATGGCCGAAAGTGAAGAAGAACTAAAAGGCCTCTTGATGAAAGTGAGAGTGGAGAGTGAAAAAATTGGCTTAAAGCTCAACATTCAGAAAACTAAGACCATAGCATCTGATCCCATCACTTAATGGCAAATAGATGGGGAAACAGTGGAAACTTTATTTGGGGGGGCTCTAAGAAGAACTAAAAGGCCTCTTGATGAAAGTGAGAGTGGAGAGTGAAAAAATTGGCTTAAAGCTCAACATTCAGAAAACTAAGACCATAGCATCTGATCCCATCACTTAATGGCAAATAGATGGGGAAACAGTGGAAACTTTATTTGGGGGGGCTCTAAAATCACTGCAGATGGTGACTGCAGCCATGAAATTAAAAGATGCTTGCTGCTTGGAAGAAAAGCTATGATCAACCTAGACAGCATATCAAAAAACAGAGACATTACTTTGCCAACAAATTTCCATCTATTGAAGGCTATGCTTTTTCCAGTAGTCATGTGTGGATGTGAGAGTTGGATTATAAAGAAAGCTGAGCGCCAAAGATCTGATGTGTTGAACTGTGGTATTAGAGAAGACTTTCGAGAGTCCCTTGGACTGCAAGGAGATCCAACCAGTACACCCTAAAGGAAATCAGTCCTGAATATTCATTGGAAGGATTGATGTTAAAGCTGAAACTGCAATACTTTGGCCACCTGATGTGAAGAACTGACTCCTTTGACAAGATCNGGACTGCAAGGAGATCCAACCAGTACACCCTAAAGGAAATCAGTCCTGAATATTCATTGGAAGGATTGATGTTAAAGCTGAAACTGCAATACTTTGGCCACCTGATGTGAAGAACTGACTCCTTTGACAAGATCTTGTTGCTGGGAACAGTTGAAGGCAAGAGAAGAAGGGGACAATAGAGGATGAGATGGTTGGATGCCATCACCAACTCTGTGGACATGAGTTTGAGCAAACTCTGGGAGTTGGTTGTGGACAGGGAGGCCTAGCGTGCTGCAGTTGATGGGGTTGCAAACAGTCAGACACGACTGACTGACTGACCGAACTGAACTACACCCAAACTGATGCTGCAACAGACTCTTGAGAGTCCCTTGAACTGCATGGAGATCAAACTAGTCAATCCTAAGGGAAATCAACCATGAATACTCATTGGATGGATTGATACTGAAAGTGAAGCTCATTAGAAAAGACCCTGATGCTGGGAAAGATTGAAGGAAAAAGGGGAAGACAGTGGCAGAGGATGAGATGGCTGGATAGCTTCACTGATTCAATGGATATGAACTTGAGGAAACTCCGGGAGATGGTGAGGACAGGGAGGCCTGGTGTGCTATAGTCAGTCCATGGAGTCCCAAAGAGTCAGACACGGCTTGGTAACTGAACAACAACAACCAAGCATTAGGGCTTTCCAGATGACTCAATGGTAGAGAATCTGCCTGCCAAGCAGGAGATGTGGGTTCCATCCCTGGGTTGGGAAGATCCCCTGGAGAAGTAAATGGCAATCCACTCCAGCATTTTTGCCAGGATAATCCCATGGATGGAGCAGCCTGGTAGGCTACAGATTATGGGGTTGTAAAGAGTCAGATACAACTTAGCAACTACAAACAACAAACCAAAATATTAAAAATGTCACTAAAGTAGACATAGTATAACGTAATCTAACATGATAGTGGGAGAGGAAAGGAAAAGAACATATGACAGTATTAATTATCTTTCATAGGAGAGAAATAGCATGTATTTAAAAATCATAATGGTTTCCTTTATTCTTTTTAAAAAAATTCATACTGTTTTCAATTAGCTAATAACTTTTGTAATTTTTTTGGCTGTACCATGAAGCATATGGGATTTTAGCTCCCAGACCAGGAATTGAACTTATGTGCCCTGCATTGTCAGCATGCAGTTTCAACCACTGGACGACCAGGAAAGTCACAGTTCCTTTGTTCTTAAACTCAGGGGATTTTTTCCTAGGGAAATAATAATTTATATCACTTTAAAAACAGTTATCTGAAATTTTGAAATGTATTAAGTTTTATTCCAGATTTTCTTTTGTGAACCACAATTAACAACAAAAGTTAATAGGTTTTAACTTAAAAAGAGCATATGGTATTAACATATTTTTTCCTTTTCCTCTTTCTTTTCTCCTGTTCAGTATATATAAACAGAAATATATTTCGTATATTCTGCAAATGTTTAAGGTGGTTTTTAATCTGTGAGTGTTTGTAGTTTAAAGTGATTTTTTCCTTGACATTTTTATGTGATTTGAAATTCTATGTTTTGTATAGGTACTATTTTAATTTATTGGGTCATTGCTTAAAGTAATATGTGCTCAAGATACAAACTTTGGAACCCAAAAGAGAGTCAAAAAGGAGAAAAACTCACTCATTCTATCATATATTGACACTGCAATTAAAACTATGTTTCTTGGATTAAAAAAATTTTTTTCCTATTCCTAAAATGGCAACCCATTTTAGTACTCTTGCCTAGAAAATTCCATGGATGGAGGAGCCTGGTGGGCTACAGTCCATGGGGTCACAAAGAGTCGGACACAACTGGGTGACTTCACGACGATGAAGAATTTCAGTGTAGACAAGTTTGTTACTATGTTGTATGATATGCATTACTTTACCACAGCATCAATTTTCCNTTGCCTAGAAAATTCCATGGATGGAGGAGCCTGGTGGGCTACAGTCCATGGGGTCACAAAGAGTCGGACACAACTGGGTGACTTCACGACGATGAAGAATTTCAGTGTAGACAAGTTTGTTACTATGTTGTATGATATGCATTACTTTACCACAGCATCAATTTTCCAGTCATAAATGTCTTAAAATACCTTTTTAATGACTATATCATATTTCATTGAGTATATACACTGTAATTTAGATTAAGTACATCTAACACAGTTGAAAGGGGCCTAGAATATACAGATAGCCTTGAATATTCTGTAGTGGTTCAAACATATGATTAAAGGAACAACGATGGGCATGTTGATATTCATTTTTCTTAATTATACTAATTTTTAACCAAGAAATCATAAGCAGAACCTGTAAAATATTTTCTTTACATGCCTTGAAAAATAAGGTCTTAGAATTAGATTGAATGCATATGATTCCTGGATTTAAGAAGAAATATACAGTTCATAAAATTTCATATACCCACTCTATTAATCAATGAAATAATTTAATTTCTCATTTTCAAAGCTACTTGTAAACAAAATGGGAGATCAGGTACTCAATTTTTACTCTTAGGTTATAAATATATAGAGAACCTGAGTTGTACTTAACAAATGAGGAAACGGAATATGTAATTTAAAATCTCCAGGTACCTAAATGTCCATCGACAGAGAAATGGATAAAGAAAACATGGTGCATATATACAATGGAATATTACTCAGCCACAAAGAACAAAACTGGTTCATTTGCAGAGACATAGACGGAGTGAAGTACGTCAGAAAGAAAAAAATATCACATATTAATGCACATATGTGTAATCTAAAAAATTAGTATAGATGAGCTTGCTACTTGCAAGGCAGAAATAGAGGCATAGATAGAGAGAACAAACATATGGACAGCAAAGGGGAAAGAGGGGGGTGGGATGAAGTGAGAGACTGATACTGATATATACACACTGCTATGTATAAACTAGATAACTAACGCGAACCAACCGTATAGCACAGGGAACTCTGCTCAGTGATCTGTGGTGACCTAAATGGAAAGGAATCAATGAAAGAGGGGATACATTTATGTAGACGTGTGGCTGATCCACTTTGCTGCACAGCCGTGCACGTCAGCTATGTGTGTGTTTGTGTGTGTTCAGTCGCTCAGTCGTCTGACTCTCTGACTCCGTGGACTGCAGCCTGCCAGGCTCCTCTGTCCATGGGATTTCCCAGGCAAGAATACTGGAGTGGGGTGCCATTTCCTACTCCAGGGGATCTTCTCAACCCAGGGATCGAACCCGTGTCCCTTGTGCCTCCTGCACTGGCAGGCAGATTCTTTACCACTGTGCCACCTAGGAAGACCCATAAAGCAACCATACTCCAACAACAACAACAACAACAAAAGTTCTACAAAAGTTCTGCTTATATTTCATGCGCCAGACCAAGGACCAAGAAGCAGGAATGTATAATGAAAAGCACTCCTCTGGGAAGAGTACTGGAGTGAGGAGAAGTAGATTATTTGGCAGAAAAGTAGTTTAGTCGCGTTATGGACTGAACGGCGTACTCCCCTCCATCTCCCTGCCAAATTGCTATGTTGAAGTCCCCTGCTTAGAATGCGACTGAAGACAGAGTCAAAAGACATGATTAAGGTTAAATGAGGTTGAATGGATGGTCCCTAAATCAATCTGACGAGTGTCTTTATGAGACGAGGAGGTTAGAGCACACGGACACCAGGGGCCTGTGCGCACAGACAGACGACCATGAGCAGAGGGAGGGAATAAGACGATGGCCGCCTGCAAGCCGTGGAGAGAGGCCTCAGAAGAAGCCACCCAAGACAAGTCAAAACCAGTATGTTCTCATGAAAGTTCCAACTCAGAAACAGGCTAGAAAGAGAAAAACAAGAAAACTCAATAAAGCAGGAAAGCAAGGAGGAAATTTAGCCAATATCACGTGATTTAGGACTACAGTTCTTTGAGAATTTATATGAAAACACCATATGTGTATAACAAATATATTTCTCACTATACCTATTTCTTGTAAACTTTCCAGTGAAAGTGAGGTCGATTTTTGAAGTTAACTGACTGCAAGTCATTATTTGCAGAATTAAACTATTTCTACAATAAAAGGTTGATGTTAGGTTACAGGCAAAGTTTTTTGAGTGTCCATTCCAAAAAACTTAAAAAAAAAAAGTGAGGCTGGGGGTTTGGGTGGGTGACATAACTTCATAGACAGCTAAAGGGAGGTTATCTGGGCAATGGAATTTAAAAATTCCATTCTTTAAGCAAAACACAGATTAAATTCCATTGTGAAATAGCAACCCACTCCAGTGTTCTTGCTTGGAGAATCCCAGGGACGGGGGAGCCTGGTAGACTGCTGTCTATGGGGTCGCACAGAGTCGGACACGACTGACATGACTTAGCAAATATAAGTGAGCACTGTCTTAAATCTTAATATCTGAGGACTTACTAGCTTTGGTGATATAGCTACTATGTTTCTTAGGGGGGGATTAATCAATTAATTATTCAATCAATTAATTGATTAATCATTTTAATCGATCAGTGAGACCGTATGTTAAAATCAAAACACTCTGTAAACTTCTAAACTATTAAATAAAATAAACTACAATAGAATACAAATGAATACAATACATTAAGAAATACAACACATGTTTTGGGTGATTAAAAGTATTTGCTAGGATTTACTGTCGGTTTTTAAAGTATTATTATAGTCTGCTCAGTGTTCACATTGAGTTAGATATTACTGTTTTTTTTTTTTCTTTAAATGGATTTTTTCTTACGTAAGAACATAAAACCTATTTGAAAAATCACACAATTACGTAGTTGTTCCTTTGGTACAGGCTGCACTTTTGGTACAGGTGTGTTAAAAAAAATTCACTTTTTTCAGAATAAAATTTCTAAGTAGGAGCAAACTAATATTGCAGGAATAATTTTAAGGATATTTTTGAAAGCTTGATGTACAGAAAACCAAAAAATACCTCATTAAGTTGTTAAAGTTCTAGTTCCTTTGTATTGCACTCTAAATGCTCATCAAACTGAGTTATCCTTGTTATAACAATCTAATTAGAAAGGAATATATTCTGGAATCATTTAAATCTATCAGGGGAAGAGAATTAATGCAACTATATCATCTCGAATTTCAGAGTGCATACATCCTATTAATGCTAATTACATTTATAAAATGCAAATTACTTACTTCCCTTTGCTCTGTGTATTTATGTTAATGTGCATAATTTAAATGAAGGCAAAAACACGGTTAAGTTGATAATATTCATATAAAATCAAAATGATGAGTTTATTTTTTTAAAAAATAGCTATTGTGATGGCATATTTGCCCAAATACTTTAATGCTCCAATTTTCCAGTTTCTTTATTTATACTTTTTCTTTCAACTCTCTAAAAATGAAAGTATCTGTACAGGGTTAAATTATTTCTGATCTCAAAGTTTATCTAGGGGAATTTAAAACCACTTTTGGGATTTGGCTAAGAGGCTGAGAGATAAACAGAAAACTGACAGATGGGAAGAATAATATTGGTACTAATTAACTGAATCCAAAAACGATACTACCTAAAAATGATCTCAAATGCTGCCTTAACTGTGTAACCTCCATAAAAGAGCATAGGAAACAGTGCCTACCTCAGGGGATGGACTAATTTAGATTCAGGTCTTGGCTCTGCCCTTTACCAGTTCTATAACTTTAGGCAAGTGTCTTAACATCTCTAGACTCATCTATAAAATGGATCTAATAATCATATAAACTTCTCAGTCATTGTTGTGAAGACAACATAGGACAATTTAAGGCTTCAGAACTTAGCAGCATTACTTGGCAATGTAATAACTGCTCAACTAAATTATTATTATCATATGTTCATGTGTGCTAAGTTGCTTCAGTCTTATTTGATTCTTTGCGACCTTATGGCTTGTAGTCCGCCAGGCTCCTCTGTCCATGGAATTCTCCAGGCAAGAATACTGGAGTGGGTTGCTATTTCCTACTCCAGGGGATCTTCACTACCCAGGGATTGAGCCCACGTCTCTTTATGTCTCCTGCATTACACATGTGTTTTCTACCACTAGCAGCACTTGGGAAGCCCCAACTATTATTATCATGTAGCAACAAATCACATATAAGGGGGACCTGTAGCAGTTGACAATTATCCAAACATTTTAGCAGGTAATAGCAAAAGAAAGTCAATAAATCTCTGTATCAACATATGTCACAGAGGAGAGGGGTGGCTTGAAGACAGAAGAATGCCTTCATTAAAAGAGTGATCTGAACAGAGTCTGGCTAAGATGCTCAGTGCTGGAGTGGGATGAGCATAGGGTGTGGCTTCTCAGGTGACTCAGTGGTAAAGAATCCACTTGACAATGCAGAAGACTCTGGAGACACGGGTTTGATCCCTAGGTTTAGAAGATTCCCTGAAGAAAGAAATGGCGACCCACCCTAGTATTCTTGCCTGGAGAATCCCATGGACAGTGGAGCCTGGTGAGCTGCAGTCCACGGGGTTGAAAAGAGTCAGACATGCCTGAGCAACTGAGCAGGCACGCACACCTGAGCAAGGGATGTGGTGTGTGAATATATCAGAAGAATACAAAAAGTAAGATTATGAAATGGAACCCAAGTTCTAAACTACCAATGTTTCCTAGTTATTTCACCTGTTTTTAAATCATATTTTCATTTCCCTGAACGTTCAATTTTAAGTTTTTTCTACTATGAAAAAATAAACACACATATTTATTTGGTTAAAAATAAAACATCAAAATCCACAGCTGTAAAATTATGCAGTATTTTTTTTACCTGAATTTTCCTGCAGTTAAATTCCAGGATGCATGTGCTTCTCTCATATCTGTTCCATTTGTTACTCCTAGTGAAATTAAATTACTGTGTCAATGAACTTAGGTAACTTTGCTCAGTAGAGTTGAATTTTTTTGTTGTTGTTGTTCTATCAACCTATTAACTTCAAACCAATGCTCTGAGTAACAGTGCCAACAAGACTTCAATTTAAAGAACAAATTCAGATGAAGCATGCTTGTTTAATATTAAAGCATCACCTTATAAGGAGCCCCACTGCTGGTTTTATGGATCCTGCTCTGTACACCAAAACATCTGATATTTCACTATCTACCATGGTAATCTGATTATTTTTAGAGGTAACAACAATGTTGATATTGTATAATACCATATATTGAAAATACCTATTCTTCAGATTGATATAAAAAGTCATATTATAATTCCAAATTATAATCCCAAATTCCAGCAGAATTTTTTAAATTGTAACTTGATTCTAAAACCAAGGTATAATACTAGGCATAACAACCTCACACCTGTCAGAACAGCTATCATCAAAAGGGCCACAAATAACAAGAAAAGCAAACCCTCCTACACTGTTGGTGGGAACGTAAATTGGTAGTCACTGTGGAAAACAGTATGGATGTTTATCAATAAAACTAAAGCTGCTGCTGCTGCTGCTGCTGCTGCTAAGTCACTTCAGTCGTGTCCGACTCTGTGTGACCCCATAGACGGCAGCCCACCAGGCTCCCCCGTCCCTGGGATTCTCCAGGCAAGAATACTGGAGTGGGTTGCCATTTCCTTCTCCAATGCATGAAAGAGAAAAGTGAAAGTGAAGTCGCTCAGTCTGTCCGACTGTTAGCGACCCCATGGACTGCAGCCCACCAGGCTACTTCGTCCATTGGATTTTCCAGGCAAGAGTACTGGAGTGGGGTGCCATTGCCTTCCCCGAAACTAAAGCTATAACTGACATATGACCAAGCAATTCCACTCCTGGGTGTATATCCAAAAGAAAACCAAATACACTAATTACAAAAGATATGTGCATCCCAATGTTTATAACAACATTATTTACCACAGACAAGATATGAAATCAATCAAAGTGTTCATCAAGAGATGAGTGGATAAAGATGTGGTATATATACAAACATATACACAGTATAATACTACTCAGCCATAAAAAAGGATGAAATTTTGCCATTTGTAATAACATGGATAGTCTTGGAAGGTATGTGAAATGAAACATCAGACAAAGACAAATACTCTATGGAATCACATATATGGAACCTAAAAACATAAGTTAAATTAATGAACATTAAAAAAAGCAAATATATTCACAGATATAGAGAACAAATTAGTGGTTACCAGTGGGAGGTAAGAGGGGAAAGGTAGTAAAGGGATATGGGATTAAGAGATATCAACTACTATGTATAAAATAAATAAGCTATAAGGACATATTGTATAGCTCAAGGAATATAGCCAATGTTTTATAATAACTATATGGAATACAATTTTTAAAATTGTGAATCACTATGTTGTACACCTGAAATTTCTATAATATTGTATATCAGGTAGACCTCAATTAAAAAAAAAACAAAAACAGGCATAATACTCTTGAAGAAGAAGATAAAACCAGAGGAACTTTCTGGAGAGGTATTAAGGCATACAATAAAGGTATATTATACTTTACTATACTATGAGACCTTGACTCATATTGATCAGTATAATAAGAGTGCTTCTAAAAAGGCTTACACATATATTTAAAGGAACTTATATCTGTAATTCATTTACTATTTCATTACATAAGATACTTGAACATATTTTTGCAGCATAATGATTTGACCTTGGTGGCTCAGAGGGTAAAGTGTCTGCCTGCAAGGTGGGAGACCTTGGTTTGATCCCTGGGTCAGGTAGATCCCCTGAATAATGAAATGGCAACCCACTCCAGTATTCCTGCCTGGAGAATCCTATGGACAGAGGAGCCTGGTAAGCTACAGATTATGCGTTCGCAAAGAGTCGGACACGACTGAGCGACTTCATTTTCTTTCTTTCTTTCTTTTAGAAGTAGAAATATGAATAACTGACCACGTTGAGTAAAAAATTTTAAATTGACATCATTTCTAGTTCACAACTCAAGAGTTCCAGGCAACTACATTCTTGCAAAGACCTTTGTGCCATCCTGTACATCACTGCAGTGAGCTTTATTTAAGAAGAAAATTATATGATTCACTTTGATGCCTCAATTGGAATGGAAAGTTTGGGCTTAATGAATACTTAAGGACATTAAGATGATGAGAGAGGTTTTGACTGCTTCAAACATACTTTGGTCCTCAATGGAAGAAATGACCATGCAGTGATAAAATTTAGACCTTCAAAAGTCACTTTCAAAAATGACTTATTCATGGTCATACCTAAATTGATGTAAGTATGTTATATAACTTTTGGTTCAATCTCAAGTATGACAGAATTTTAGAAATTTATTTTATCTTCATTTTGTGGCCAATTGTTCTTGATCTAAAAATATTTCACCATCTTGTAGGCTCTGAATTACAGAGATCTTTTGAGGCAGGTATTCTGGAAAAGCAAGGCAAGTTTTAGGCATAAGTTGGAGAGACCTCTATTTTGCTTTCACCATATAAGATTTAAGATAGACTGCCGGGGTCCTGCCCCGGTGGATCCAGGGTGATTCGTAGGGGAGACAGATAGGTGAGGAAAAACTTATTTATTTATTTAATTAGAAATATAAGATTAGATTAGGAAGAAATAGTGTAGTAGGAAAATTAAGTGGAGAAAAGAGGCTGAATAACCTGGTTTACGAGGAAAACCAATAAAATCTCAGAACAAGAGATTTGCACCATCTACAAATGGTGCGCCACCAGCGCCCATTTGAATATCGGAGAATGACCCGCCTTGAGCTCTCTCTCTCACAGAACTTGAAAGCCAGGGCAAGTAAGTAGACATGGCGAGCCTCCGTGCCCCAGTTGGGAATTCAGCCTGAAATTAGAGTAAAGAGGAGACACGGGGGAAACCAGTCCTTCCAATGACTTGCCCGGCCTCTATCGTCTAGAAAGACCTTTTATACCTTTTTGATTATACATAGAGATCAATGGGTAATACAAAATTATGCAGTGTTAGCAGCCCAGACTCTTATTAAAACCAGGCTTTTCTCTCTGCATACCTAGTTGTATACATAAATCTTAGATGATTTACATCATCTTCCAGCCAAAGGGCCAATTAACATTTTACAGCCTTTTTTCTGATAAGGGTTTGTCAGCCAGAAGACTTATTTGTGTTGATCTTCCCAAAGTCTGGTGCCACTCTCAGAAAGCACTAAATAAAGTTACATTCTTACATAGCAAAGATACAGCAATTTATAACAAGTAAAAGGAGTACAGTGATTTATAACAAAAGAAAAGTAATTAAATCAAAAGTCTAGTGTTGCTAACATCAAAACTACTATATACCTTTTTCCATATCCTGATTACATTGATTAATATCCTCCCAGGTGCCTAAAAGATAAAGAATATGGAGGCCTGGCAGCAATCATTGAGTCAACAGTGAAATCCGTCACCAATATGATTTTTAGCTCTTTGGAAAAGGCTATGTATCTTTAAGATGCTTTAAGCTTTGTGCTCTCACGGTTGGGGGTGCTGTAAGCAATTCACAAGTTATAAAAATCCGGGGGAACCTGTTAGGCAAGCTAGAGAGTTATCAGAGGGGGGTTGAACTGAAACATCCCTTTCAAATGCAGAAGACTGAAGCCTGAGTTAACTTTTTCCAGAGTGTGTCAGAAAAGTGGAAAAGCACAGTACAATAAGGCAGGCAGATTCTGGTTTTGGGGGTACATGCTCAGGAAATTCCCAGGGGAAATGCTGAGGCTTGACTCGCCTTGCCCATCAGGCCTCTCCACATGACCTTGTCATGGGTGGGATCTCCCTTGCTGGCTCCCAGCAATAGACTAGTTTCAATAAAGGAAATCAACCCTGAATATTCATTAGAAGGACTGATGCTGAAGCTGAAGCTCCAGTACTTTAGCCACCTGAAGCAAAGAACTGATTCTTTGGAAAAGACTTTGATGCTGGGAAAGATTGAAGGCAAAAGGAGAAGGGGACAACAGAGGATGAGACGGTTGATTATCACTGACTCAGTGGACATGAATTTGAGCAAACTCCAGGAGTGAAAAGTGAGAGTGAAGCTGCTTAGTCATGTCCAACTCTTCATGACCCCTTGGAATGCAGCCTACCAGGCTCCTCCATCCATGGGATTTTCCAGGCAAGAGTACTGGAGTGGGTTGCCATTGCCTTCTCCAATAACAATTATAACAAGTGTTATAATGAATGAGCACTGGGGAACAAATTTCATGCAAACTATTTTGTATCCAGTCATGTCCAACTCTTCATGACCCCTTGGAATGCAGCCTACCAGGCTCCTCCATCCATGGGATTTTCCAGGCAAGAGTACTGGAGTGGGTTGCCATTGCCTTCTCCAATAACAATTATAACAAGTGTTATAATGAATGAGCACTGGGGAACAAATTTCATGCAAACTATTTTGTATCCATTTCTCAATAAATATTTTCTTATTGTTATGTTCCATTTTGCTGTTAATTCAATCGAATTTTCTATTAAGCACATTTGATTTTGATTTTGGAACTTCCCTGGTAGTTCAGTTGGTAGACCCAAGTTCAATTCCTGAGTAGGGATGATACCCTAGAGTAGGAAATGGCAACCTTCTTGACTGGAGAATCTCATGGGACAGAGGAACCTGGCAGGCTACAGTCCATGGAGTCACAAAGAGTTGGACATGACTTAGTGACTAAACTAACAGATTTGATTTTATGGCAATTTGGACACTATTAAACAATTTGCCACTTAAAATTGATGCAGAGATACAGAAAATGGGTAAATTTTTTAAAGGTGTTTGTTTGCCATTGTGTTAAAGTTTGAGGAAAAGTAACTTTTTGAGATAAAGTAATCTCTAAAACTGCAGTCCTGACAAGTTCTTTGTTTGCTTTGAAACACTGCACTAATCGTTAGTTCCACTGTAATTGTATTAATTAGATTTATGAAAAAATAGTAGATCACTGCAAAGTTCAAAGGGCAAAACTTTTTCAGCAATTGTTGTGTTCCTTTTATTTCATCAGATAAAAGCAAAAGAGGATAAAAGCTTGAGGCTGTTTGGTCTTCTAAGTACATGCTACACTGCATTTCTAAGCAGCTTTTATTTTTCCTAATGTATGTGCCATGTTTCTTAATTTTTCATGGCTAATGTCATCCTGGAAGAGATTCACAATTTTATCCTGTGGCTGTTATAAGTGCTTAGAGCTCAGCTACTTAGTTTGAATTTGAAGGATGTAGCAATGATAAGGATTCCACTCCCCCGCCCCAACCCTCGTGCAATTTTAGAGTTCTGAAAGCATTAAGAAAAGGTAATACAGATGAAATACATTAGGACAATCATCTTATATTAAGATATAAGCTGTACCTGGACATAAAAAGTATATGTATTTAGCTAAAAACAGGACCGGCTTTGTGATCACAGGGAGGGGCACAGTTTGTCTCTGCATCCTGTCAGCCATATTTCTAGTTTCATATTTTCTCCCGCAGACATATTCTCAAGAACTCAGGAGACAAACACCTTCTCTGCATACTAATGTATTTAAGTTATGCCTGCTGATGCATAAAATGAACGCATTCTATTCAGAGAACAGGATAATTCCAACTTGAATAGTGATGACAAAGTGGTAGGGTGAGAAGTAGACAGAATAATGGCTGCATAGCCAGCTAGATCTTTGTCTTAAACTTTTTCTACCCTTCATAAGCAAGTTGTTCACTTTTTCTAAATATCAGTTTTCTCATCTGTCAAATGTGTTACTGTGTGGGCTAGAGAGAAAATGAGGTATACATTGAATAATGAAAGCTGCCATGAATTGTCCTATGTGATTCACAATGAATGACTTGAAAGGGTGAATGACTTAGAGCTTTTTGATTGTATATCTGTAAGGAAAAGGTAGAGTGAAGAAACGATTTTCATAGATCCCAACCATATGAATGAATACTTTAATAATCTGAAAGTAGATTCATAGGAGAGATTTCTATCCAATATCATTTTCCAAATAGTTGCTATTTTCCTAAAAACTTATTGTTTTTGTTTTTCATTTATTTGTGTCTTCTGGGGTCTTGATCAGATTTTTCCCTTTCGGGGGGAAAAGTTTAGCATCAAAACTGACATAAAACTATTAAATATAAAAGCTGGTAGACTCTTTCATGGTTTTGGCTTTTCCTACATTCCTGCTTACTTTTCTTCTTTTGTTACAAATATGTATTCTTATATATGTGTTCATATGCACACATATCGGAGAAGGCGATGGCACCCCACTCCAGTACTCTTGCCTGGAAAATCCCATGGACGGAGGAGCCTGGTAGACTGCAGTCTATGGGGTCGCGAAGAGTCGGACACGACTGAGTGACTTGACTTTTACTTTTCACTTTCATGCATTGGAGAAGGAAATGGCAACCCACTCCAGTATTCTTACCTGAGAATCCCAGGGACGGGGGAGCCTGGTGGGCTGCC
>SJYX01009755.1:0-21192 GCA_006410675.1 Oreotragus oreotragus | reverse complement strand
ATCTTTCCCAACATCAGGGTCTTTTCAAATGAGTCAGTTCTTTGTATCAGGTGGTCAAAGTATTGGAGTTTCAGCTTCAGCATCAGTTCTGCCAATGATATTCAGGACTGATTTCCTTTAAGATGGTCTGCTTGGACCTCCTTGCAGTCCAAGAGATCTCAAGAGTCTTCTCCAACAGCACAGTTCAAAAGCATCAATTCTTCAGCACTCAGCTTTCTCTATAGGGCAACTCTCACATCCATACATGACTACTGGAAAAAACCATAGCTTTGATTAGATGGACCTTTTTATGGAAAAGTAATGTCTCTTCTTTTTAATAAGCTGTCTAGCTTGGTCATAACTTTTCTTCCAAGGACTAAAAACTCAGGGAGCCTCTGAATACTCTTCAACACACTTTAGGTAGGGCAGTCAAACAGATGGCACCATTGTTTGTGATAAGGCAACCTCTTTGAGTTATCCATTCCCTCTGAGGTATACTCTGAGTGCCTAGCTAGTGTTACTGGAGCCAGAGAATGATGAATTCCTTTTAAGTAGCCTGATTGGATCAGGATTCATGAAAGAAGCCATTTTTAATTTAGTTCTGGGCAAGGTGGGTAAAATGATAATAGGTAGAAATATGATGATCACAGTATGCTAGGGATAAGGAAACTTCTAGGAATTAGCAGGATACATTGGTAACCTAAGGAGACAGTCAATGCCATGCAAGAAAATGGAGGATTCATTGTAGAAAATTAAGGAATTTCTTACAGTAACTAATATAAACCCCTGAAAGTTACGAGACGAACCTCTCTCCAGTTTTGACCCACAGATGTACATTGATAGAGAACCCTGCATTGTTTGTTTCTCCTCCATGAGTAAATTAAAGATCTAGAATCATTAAGTGCAGAAACTTAGAAGCAACTGCCCTTTGTGCTGTGGGATAGGAAAGCTGCTACTTCTCCTCGTCCCCCCGCCCTCTCCACATCTCACTTCCCTTCTCCTTCCCTTTTCCTCTCCTCTTCCTCCTCTTCCTTTTTTTCTTCCTCTCATCCTCCTCCTCCTTCTTTTCTATTTTTTTTTAAATTTTGTTTTCTTCACTAGCAAGAATGTTTTCTTACTAACACACCAATGTCAAACATTGTAGGTGGACCCATATGTTTTCTGTAAATATTGTGAAATATTTCTTCATGAAATATGACCTTAATATCTCAATATGTAATATTTTATGCTTCCTGAAAGGTGGGTGGAGTCCTAAGGATTTTCCACTGTCATGGAGCAGTCCTTAAGCAAGGCCCCTTCTATAGCTCTATTGGAAATTCTGCCACTCTTATAGCTGCCCCTTATAACTCATTTGACTGAGTTTTTCTCTTAAGAGCTGAACAGAATATATCAAATTTATATTCAAAAATCAATGATCCTAAGCTAAATCTACCCAGGTTATTCAGTTATTCTCCATTTGACAAATTTATTTGTTTTTGACATAACTTGGCTTAATCTCCCCTGTGCTAACTTCAATCTGTGGGAGAAATGTAACTGGATCTGCAGCTAAACTTGATATTTCAGATTTTTCAATATTGATATAGCCACAGGTAAAATAATGCCTACTATGATTTTTCTGGTTTTTGACACCCCAAACACCCTTTTTTCCTGTTTACTTGCAGGCAATTACTCATATAGGTCTTTTCACATGTACAGATAAGCCCATTCTTGCCCTTTTGCTATATATACTTTTTGTCACTGTGATGTAGCACTTTAAATATAAATACTTTTATTATAGTTTTATAAACAGAGCAGTTTTGTTTTGAGGTTATTATTCATTCTGTCCTGTGAAATGTAAAGAATTTGATTAAAATGTCTTATGGGCTTTATCCATATATATGTATTTTTAATTTGAACAGGATAAACCAGAGTACCCTCTAGCATACCTTGAGAAATGTTCCTTCATGTTGACATTGACCTTGCCATATTAGTGTTATATTTGGCGGGTGGGGGAATAGTGCTTTCCTCATAGCTCAGTCAGTAAAAGAATCCACCTGCAATACAGGAGACCCAAGTCCAGGCCCTGGATCAGGAAGACTCCCTGGAGAAGGAAATGGCAATACACTCCAGTATTCTTGCTTGAGAATTCCCATGATAGAGTAGTCTGGCAGGCTACAGTCCATAGGGACACAAGAGTCAACACAACGAACACAGTTTATTGCAACCTACTCAGATCTCACTGTCTCATACCAAAGTTCTCATGTTACTCAGTTAAAAATTAGGCAAATACTAGCATCTCTTTCGTAAAGAGATGGGCATACCAGAGCACCTAACCTGTCTCTTGAGAAATCTGCATGCAGGTCAGGAAGCAACAGTTGGGAGTGGACAGGGAACAAAAGACTGGTTCCAAACAGGAAAAGGAGTACGTCAAGGCTATATACTGTCACCCTGCTTATTTAACTTCTATGCAGAGCATCATGAAAAACACTGGGCTGGATGAAGCACAAAGTGGAATCAAGATAGCCAGGCGAAATATCAGTAACCTCAGAGATGCAGGTGACATGACCCTTATGGCAGAAAGTGAGGAAGAACTAAAGAGCTTCTTGATGAAAGTGAAAGAGGAGAGTGAAAAAGTTGGCTTAAAACCCATCATTCAAAAAACTAAGATCATGGCATCTGGTCCCATCATTTCATGGCAAATAGATGGAGAAACAGTGGAAACAGTGACAGAATTTATTTTGGGGGCTCCAAAATCACTGCAGATGGTGACTGCAGCCACAAAATTAAAAGACACTTGCGCTTTGGAAGGAAAGTTATGACCAACCTAGGCAGCATATTAAAAAGCAGAGACATTACTTTGCCAACAAATGTCCATCTAGTCAAGGCTATGGTTTTTCCAGTAGTCATGTATGGATGTGAAAGTTGGACTATAAAGAAAGCTGAGCACCAAAGAATTGATACTTTTGAACTGTGGTATTGGAGAAAACTCTTGAGAGTCCCTTGGACTGCAAGGAGATCCAACCAGTCCATCCTAAAGGAAATCCGTCCTGAATGTTCATTGGCAGGACTGATGCTCAAGTTGAAGCTCCAATACTTTGGCCACCTGAGTGGAAAACTGACTGGTTTGAAAAGACCCTGATGCTGGGAAAGATTGAAGGCAGGAGGAGAAGGGGATGATGAGGATTAGATGGTTGGATGGCATTACCAACTCAATGGACACGAGTTTGAGTATGCTCCAGGAGTTGGTGATGAACAGGGAGGCCTGGCGTGCTGCAGTCCATGGGGTCGCAAAGAGTTGTACATGACTGAGTGACTGGACTGAACTGAACTGAGCATCTATTTACATTTCTTTATTGTAGTAATTTATTAATTGAATAGTGAGATAAACAAATAATGACTTTAACATCCACTCTTAAAAAGGATGTAGATCAGTCAACTGAAATTCTCACCGCTACCAAGAGAATAAAGTGGGTAAGTTAAACTAATCTGAAAAAGTTTTTTAAAGGTATGAAAGATCTTTGTAATCAGTTAAAAACTAAATGAATTAGAAATATGCAAGGAGGATTTATGAAGAAGACTGATGGTCCCAAGCTTTTTCTTTCTTAAAGTTATTGAAAATTTCCTGTGTGAACTATGGATTTGCCTTATTCCACACAGATGGACTTTACCTGGAGAATAAGAATCCATTGACATTTTGTTATCCTTACTGGCCTCATATGGTTGGAGGGGAGCATATTGATTCTAAGTATAAAACTTTATCTCCCAAAGGAGAGCTAAAGATTTCTGGAACTAGAAAGCTAGACTGAAAAGGTTCAGATGTCAGGATGATTGCATCTAAAACTCAGAATAAACTCTCCAATAATCTCTGGGTTACAAAGTGCCAATACAGAGAGGAGGTGACTCTCAGGTAGACAGGCTGTTCCTTCATTAAAACCTTTGGTCGAATTTCCATCCAGGAAGGTGCTTTTCTAAAGCCAAGCTCAAAATTCCCCATAAAGAAGAAAGGAATTCCAAATATCTTTTATATGAAAGAGCAAGAGATTTTTTTCCAGCCCTCAATAAAAGCCTAAAAAAGATCATAATCAATGAACTAACAAAACCCAGAAAACATTGAGATTTAAAAGCCCAGCCTTGACCCAAATCAGACTCTCACAAGATTGAGGTAATAAGTACTTCACCTTAACTGAGGCTTCCCTGGTAGCTCAGCTGGTAAAGAATCTGCCTGCAATGCAGGAGACACTGATTCAATTCCTGGGTAGGGAAAATGCCCTGGAGAAGGGATAGGCTACCAACTCGAGTATTCTTGGATTTCCCTGGTGGCTCAAACAGTAAAGAATCCACTTGCAATGCGGGAGATGTAATAAGTACCTCACCTTAACTACCTAGTGTGAAAAGGGGAATTTCTTTTCTGGTGTAAGATATCATCTGGAGATATCTTTCATGCACCTTATATATTGATACAATGCTTAGCATCGAATTTAATATTACTGGACATGCAAAAAGGCAGGAATAACCAAAAATTAAGAGAAGAACAGACAGCAGGATAAGACACAGATGATATCAGTGTTAGAGTAAGCAGAAAAGGTTATTACCATAATTATGAATCTTATATTAATATCAATGAAAAATAATGGAGAAGATGCATACAAAACTTTCTGTTGAAAGTTGGCAGTACATACAAATTCTATAATGAAAAAATGTCAGTATTTAAAATTATGGAAAGCATTGTTTGGTTTAATTAGTAGGATTGATGCAGATACTGACAGGCTCAATCCCAGATGGGATAAAATGAAATCAAATAATTATGGGCTTAAATTCAGCCACACCAACACTAATATTAAATTTAAATGGCATGAAATCCAAGTAGAAGTCAAAGATTGTTAGAATGAATAGAGAGAAAAAAAAAAACAATTTTTTACAGGAGAAGCACCTTAAATTTAGAGATGGATAATTTGTAAACAAAAAGAGAAAAAAACATAAACCAGGCACGTAACTAAAATGAGATCATATAGCTATATTGATTCAAATAAAATAAAGTCTACTTTGAAAAGTAGTGTTTGTCACTTAGTCGTGTCCAACTCTTTGCAACCCCTTGGATTATAGCCTGTCAAGATCCTCTTTCCATGGCCTTTCCTCTGTCTGTGGAATTGAGTTGCCATTTCCTTCTCCAGGGGATCTTCCTGATCCAGGATCAAACCAGGCATCTCCTGCAGGCAGATACTTTACTGTCTGAGCCACCTACTTTAGTATAAGAATACTGTCGCAAGAAATAGAGAGGGACATCTGTTACTGATAAAATGGTCAACTCAAGAGGAAGATATAACAATCCTTATGTTCGATACAAGATACAGGTTGCTTGGGGCTGGTGCACAGGGATGATCCAGAGAAATGATATGGGGTGGGAAGTGGGAGGGGGGTTCAGGATTGGGAATTCATGTACACCCATGGCTGATTCATGTCAATGTATGGCAAAACCAATACAGTATTATTGTAAAGCAAAATAAAGTAAAAATTAAAAAAAAATTTTTTTAAGAGAAAACAACAAAAAAGGGCGCTCTAGAGCCATGAAGTAGAGAAAGATAGCAGAGTTCATTCCTTCTTTCAAAAAAGACTGGAACCCTCATTTTACATAAAATTGAGCAATAGAAAAAGGTGAGCTGAATCTTGTACCGGTTTCATACAGGTAAAGAGAAAGTAAGGAGCACCAGAATGTCTCTACAGATTAGGAAAATTCTCAAGAGATGTGCCCTCAAAGATATGAAAATTGTAATATAGTATTTCAAGACAAAATACACTATAATAGGGAATATGGATAAACAACATAAACTAGAATGATGAAAATAAAGGTATACACTACTCTGAAAGAAAAAAAAATATATATATAAAGCAAAAGTTGAAAGAAATAAAAGGAAATATCAAACAAGAAACAAAATAGGTTCTCANATTTCCCTGGTGGCTCAAACAGTAAAGAATCCACTTGCAATGCGGGAGATGTAATAAGTACCTCACCTTAACTACCTAGTGTGAAAAGGGGAATTTCTTTTCTGGTGTAAGATATCATCTGGAGATATCTTTCATGCACCTTATATATTGATACAATGCTTAGCATCGAATTTAATATTACTGGACATGCAAAAAGGCAGGAATAACCAAAAATTAAGAGAAGAACAGACAGCAGGATAAGACACAGATGATATCAGTGTTAGAGTAAGCAGAAAAGGTTATTACCATAATTATGAATCTTATATTAATATCAATGAAAAATAATGGAGAAGATGCATACAAAACTTTCTGTTGAAAGTTGGCAGTACATACAAATTCTATAATGAAAAAATGTCAGTATTTAAAATTATGGAAAGCATTGTTTGGTTTAATTAGTAGGATTGATGCAGATACTGACAGGCTCAATCCCAGATGGGATAAAATGAAATCAAATAATTATGGGCTTAAATTCAGCCACACCAACACTAATATTAAATTTAAATGGCATGAAATCCAAGTAGAAGTCAAAGATTGTTAGAATGAATAGAGAGAAAAAAAAAAACAATTTTTTACAGGAGAAGCACCTTAAATTTAGAGATGGATAATTTGTAAACAAAAAGAGAAAAAAACATAAACCAGGCACGTAACTAAAATGAGATCATATAGCTATATTGATTCAAATAAAATAAAGTCTACTTTGAAAAGTAGTGTTTGTCACTTAGTCGTGTCCAACTCTTTGCAACCCCTTGGATTATAGCCTGTCAAGATCCTCTTTCCATGGCCTTTCCTCTGTCTGTGGAATTGAGTTGCCATTTCCTTCTCCAGGGGATCTTCCTGATCCAGGATCAAACCAGGCATCTCCTGCAGGCAGATACTTTACTGTCTGAGCCACCTACTTTAGTATAAGAATACTGTCGCAAGAAATAGAGAGGGACATCTGTTACTGATAAAATGGTCAACTCAAGAGGAAGATATAACAATCCTTATGTTCGATACAAGATACAGGTTGCTTGGGGCTGGTGCACAGGGATGATCCAGAGAAATGATATGGGGTGGGAAGTGGGAGGGGGGTTCAGGATTGGGAATTCATGTACACCCATGGCTGATTCATGTCAATGTATGGCAAAACCAATACAGTATTATTGTAAAGCAAAATAAAGTAAAAATTAAAAAAAAATTTTTTTAAGAGAAAACAACAAAAAAGGGCGCTCTAGAGCCATGAAGTAGAGAAAGATAGCAGAGTTCATTCCTTCTTTCAAAAAAGACTGGAACCCTCATTTTACATAAAATTGAGCAATAGAAAAAGGTGAGCTGAATCTTGTACCGGTTTCATACAGGTAAAGAGAAAGTAAGGAGCACCAGAATGTCTCTACAGATTAGGAAAATTCTCAAGAGATGTGCCCTCAAAGATATGAAAATTGTAATATAGTATTTCAAGACAAAATACACTATAATAGGGAATATGGATAAACAACATAAACTAGAATGATGAAAATAAAGGTATACACTACTCTGAAAGAAAAAAAAATATATATATAAAGCAAAAGTTGAAAGAAATAAAAGGAAATATCAAACAAGAAACAAAATAGGTTCTCAACCCTAGAAAAATTCTATTACAGTTTTTACTTGACAAGTTTGGAATAAAAATTGTAGTTTAATTCCGGACCTCCAACTATTTTTGTAAATGGAGTTTTAGTAGACACAACCAAAGTCAAGCTATGTATTGCCTATGGCTGCGTTTGTGCTACTACAGTAAAGTTGATTGGCTGTGACAGAGACCATATGGCCTACAAATCTTAACATATTTACTATCTGGCCTTCTGCAAAAGAAAGAAAAAAAATTTGCCCATTCTTGTGTTAAATAATTCTATCTCAGCAATGTTGAAAATCAGAATTGAGAATTATACCATGATTATATAAGAGAATGTTGTTCTTATTTTATAATATGCACTTAAGTATTTAGCATAAAGAAATGTGAGGTATTCAAAATATTCTCTCAACTGGTTCAGGAAAAGTAATTTTTATTTACATGTGGGAAAATTATTGGGAAGATAAGAGGGTAAGTTTTCAAAGCACGTGTATATTCCTTGGCACTTTGCAAAGTAGAGAGGCTATCTGCTGAATAAGAAAAATTTTGATACTCTATCATTCTCTTAAAGAGAACTTGTAGTAATAAGCTGAGAGAGTTAAGACAGAGGGAAAGAGATGGACAGTTTCTGAAAAATGAAAAAAAAATACAATTTAATTGAGCGTAATGTGAAAAATGGATGTGTGAAGATACCTAGTAGGATTACTGAGTAATATTAAGGTTCTACTTGAGTTTTCAATTGTGAACCCATTATGATATCACCTCCCTTATTTGTGCAATTATTTACAGTAGTTCTGTTTTGTGGGAAAAGGCATAGGCAATTATCACCTAGATATTCATTCAAAGTTGGCATTTCTGTCTATATGAACAAATGGAGAAGGAGTAAGTACATGGAAAGTATTTGCAAGAGAATGATTATAATGATGAAGAAGATAAATGGCATTTGAAAAGAAAGAAAGCACAGTTATAAAGGAATAAGGGATATTGAGAAGAGTGTCATTCAAAGGATCAGAGGTCTTTCTAAACTGAAACCAGACATTGTAACTGGGGCAAATCAAAGGATAAAGGTGGCAGTGAACAGAGTGGAAAGCTTTATTTGTGACTTTGAAGATCTATTTTCTGATTTCAGTAAGCAGCAATAGAGGTCAGTGGCTGATGAAGAGGTGAGGAAAAGGGGTTGTACATGAGAGGTAAAATAAATGAGACCCTTGGTACTCAAAATACCAAGAATGATCATAGGAACACAGAGTAAGAGAACGAGCTGGTTTATAATATTCACGAATATGTGTGTGTGTGTGTGTGTGCTGCTGCTGCTAAGTCACTTCAGTCATGTCCGACTCTGTGTGACTCCATAGATGGCAGCCCACCAGGCTCCCCCATCCCTGGGATTCTCCAGGCAAGAATACTGGAGTGGGTTGCCATTTCCTTCTCCAATGCATGAAAGAGAAAAGTGAAAGTGAAGTCGCTCAGTCTGTCCGACTGTTAGCGACCCCATGGACTGCAGCCCACTAGACTACTCCGTCCATTGGATTTTCCAGGCAAGAGTACTGGGGTGGGGTGCCATTGCCTTCCCCGATAGGATAATCCTAGTAATCATCTATAGCATTATGTTGTTATAATTGACAATGATGGAAGACTTTGTATGTAGTCTACCTATACCTGTAATAAAAGTATATTAGATTAATTTGTTCCTTATTCAAACTTGATTCCGTGTGAACAAAATCCCAAATCATATGGCTCTGAACAGTCTATATTTGCCTTCCACAATTAAAAAAGACATTGACAAAATGAAAAGGAGTTGAGCAAATCCCCAAAACAGATTAGTGTTTATATTTAGAGCTATTTCATTTGACTAAGATCAAATGTTATTTAACAGACTGAGTTAAAGAAGGAGTTTTCACCAGGGGCCAGTTAATATTTATTTTCTCTAAGGACTAAATGAGAAAAATTAGAATCCAATTCATTATGATTCAGATTAGAAAAAATAGAGAATGTTTTATTCAGAGTTAGTAACTATCAGTGCGAATGTCATTGAATTTCTTTTGCATATGTTAAGATTGGCCTCCTTCTATCATCTGTGTGGGATAATACATGCAGCTTTAGCTGCCAAAAGTTGTGCACCGAAAACACATTTAATATTGTGGTGTGATAATACGAGCCACAGTTAAGGATCCTTCATGTATCTTTGCCCTTTCATTAATAAACTAGATTCAAAATTTATTTTTATCTTGAAATAATTAGATTTATGCACTCATCTATTCTAGTTGGCTTGTTCTCTTTATTATAGAATGAGTTTTTAAAAGTTTTATCTTAATTAAAGTTTAAGATTTAATATTTTTAAAATGTAATCTTTAATTTAAAAAAAATCCTCTACAGAATTTAAGATTTGCATGCATCTCATTGCAGTAGTCTATAGCTTTTATGATCCTGGCTATCTATGGTTGTAGTTTTGTTTTGTTTTAGCAAGTATACAGATGAACCTGAACTGTAAGTTATTTAACATATCATCAAGTTTGCAAATGTATGTTTTAGGAATGCTCTATATTCCTAAAGACTCTCTCTATATTCCTAAAGTTCTATATTCTTGAAGTCTCAAGGAAAATACAAGGTGAACTCAGGTAACTAGTTTTTGTACATTTCCACACAAAAAAGAGCATGTTACACATTGCAGTTTTTCCTTCCCTTGTCTGCAGCTGTATTCAATATGTTCCTGGGTATTTCATTGCACTGGGTGTACATATAGTTAACGGTTATTTTTAGAAAAACTATGCAGTCTTTGAAGTTGAATTCAGAGGTTGAATTCAGGAAATGAAATTGAAAGTTATTGAAATTTGAGGAACGACTGTCTAGTGATATATAGAAACAAGAGAATAACTTGATTTTGCCCCTTATAAATAAACAAAATTGATTAGCAAATGAATCAAGTTGCCCTTCAATTCTGTATCAAATGTCTAGTGAAAGTTTTGATTACTAAAATCTATACAATTAAAATATTATCAATTCCTAGTTTTGTGGGTCTACTATCAAAAGCTTCACCCCAGTGTTATTTCAACAATAAGCATAATTGACAGTGTTATAGCTCTGAAGTTTTGTATAGACAGTATAAAGTCCTATAAAGAAAATTAAACAGAAATAAGAACTTCTTCCGTACCAATAATTAACCATTTTTAGCAATTAAAAATGTATAATTTTACATTAAATGGTGAGCTAATATGGCTATTGAGTTCTGTTACTCAAAACTTAACCTGAGAGAGGTTCCAGAAGCAAAAGTTTTATTAATCCTGTAAGCCAGCACACAAACTTCAATAATATACAGTTGTAAAATGAGTGTTACTGTGTTCCAATAAAGTTTCAGATCAAAGTATCTCAAAATTAACCATAGTCAGAAATTGTTTGGACAATAGAGTGTTCATCTGTGATGGATTTTGCAAAGATAAGACATACCTACATCTGTTTCCTTTGTTTTAACCTCTAAAGGTACCTCTGCAAACACTCAATTAGGTCTTTGATTTTTTCTTTTAAAAAATAAACTAGATAGCTGCAGTTTGAGGATCAGGAGCTAAAATAACACCTTGTGGTATTATTTAGTTCATAGACTAGACTAATACTTCTTTAGATTAAAAGCTCAAAATACTGTACATTTTTCTACAGGAGATTCAGTTCTATTAGTGACCCATGAAGTGATCTCTTCAACATCACCACCCTTTTCCATAAAGCATCACTGTGTGTGATTCATTACAAGTACTGGCACTGATTCTTTTTCCAGAAGCAACTAATCATAGCGACTGATTGACACTAAAAATGAAAAATTTATCATTTTGACCTGAAAGATACTTGTGACTGATGAATAACATAAACAGTAGAAAGTATGATCTCCTTTTGAAAAGGCTCATCAGATTGTCACCACTCCTTTCGCCGTTACTGCCACCCACTGTTGGCAGTCTGTAATTAGCCCTGCCTGGAGTCAGGAAGGAAAAAACTCCAGGCCAGTGTTCTGATGGTGAGAAGATGCATGTGCGTATAATCTCAAGACCCACTGACTTATTTTGCTTGTTTCTTTATTTGTTGCAAAACTGGAAGTATATAACCTATTCATTCTGGGTCGGTCAGCTCAGGAATTGTGTACAGTTGCTTCCTCTGATGCAAGCAAACCAAGAAAAAAGTAAATAACCCAACCATCTAAGATAGACAGATCTTGGGTACCACCAGCTTTTACATACTGTTGTCTTGAAAAGCCATGAGATAGAAGTAGGGTAATAGGTTCTTTTTGCTTCACTTGGGCTCCATCCACTCACCTGGCCTGCTGGCTGAAGTCCTGGAGACCGCTTATTTTGGTCTCCAGTTATGAAGTTACTCTACTGTTGCAACTGTTCCTATAAGAGTTCATGAAACCCCATGCTTGACACTGACAAACAAAAGATGCCTGTGAGGTTGACTGACCAGTTCCGCGGAAGTTCTGAATTCCTTAAATGCAAGCCAGGAGCATGTGGGAGTTAAGACCCTGTGGCACAGCCTTTGATCAGTAGGGGTTAGGGAACCAGATCGTTACTGACTTTGACAGATGCGTATTCTCAGATGTCACTGTTCCTAAGGCTTCTCTGATGATGAATGTCAATCAGCAGCTATCTGGGTAACCCTTCTCATTATATATGTTCCTCCTTCTTCCTAGTCTCATTGCCTCCACCCCTCATCACTGCTCCTCAGGAACAACTGGCACTCCTTAATACAATGTTAGCACATAAACTTTTATCTCAGGCTCTGATTTCTAGGGAATTAAACTTAGGATAGGTAATTAAGATTAAATTAGGTAGCAAAACAAAAGTGGAGCAATGTCTTTTTATTTCATTTTTAAGAGACGTCTCATTACATGCCTAGACTGAGAACTAGGGTCCTTTCTTTAAAACACCCATTTATCGGGGGGAGATGTGGTCTTCTAGGAATCTGTGACAGCAACTTACATATTTCTGCGGCCTGAGAATTTAAAAGCACCTTGAAGATTCTTAGAGTCAAGTCTCATGGGCATTTGTGTGTATTTTGAGCCCATCAGAAAATGTGAAGTCCAACATAGAAGTCAGTCATAGTAGAACATCAGCTTATTCATTATGATAATTTAATGATATACGACTGCTGTTAGTGAGCCAAATATTTGGTCTGGTGATTGCCAGGAGATTTAGCTTTTAGCTTGAATATTATACCTGGAAAAATATATGCTGCTTGGAAAGTAGTGATCTAGAGAATATGGAAACCTCTGAGACCCTGCTATCACTTTCTCACAATCTTTCACCCTCCTTTAAGACCTTTTCAACTTGACAAGAGTTGCCCGATAACTACAAGTAGTTGACTAGGAGAATCTTAATGCAATCACTAATCTCACAGTATTGCTTCTAGGCATACTTTTACCACTGAGGTCATTTTGTTCCCTGTAGTCTTAATTTAACTATTTGGAGGTCTGAGTAAGGAGAAGCAGATCATTAGATGTTGTTATACTCTGTGTATGTGTTAGTCACTCAGTCATGTCTGACTCTGTGTGACCCCATGGACTGCAGCCCACCTGGCTTCTCTGTCTGTGAAATTCTCCAAGCAAGAATATTGGAGTGGATTGCCATGCCCCCCACCCAGGGGACCTTCCTGACCCGAGGATCGAACCCTAGTCTCCTGCCTTGCAAGCAGACTCTTTACCATCTGAGCCACAGGGAAGCCTCCTGTTATATTCTAGCGACTATTAAACTGTTTGAAAATAAGTATAACTAATGAATATTATACATTTTATGCACTCAGTCTTTTAACTGTTCCTCCCACATATGTTCCAGATGATGTGCTTGTGACACTTTTTTCCTACAGTCAACATACTATTAACAGCAATTTAGCAATTCTTAACTCATCAATCATTTATTTACTGATTGATTTTAATGAGACTGCCTTCAGTCAAGTTGAAAAGGCAGATAGATATGTGAACAAATCATATAGAACCACATATTCGTTAAAAGCTGCAGTTAGAAAAAGAGGAAGTGACTATTTCTGATTGGAGTCATGAAATATTTGTGCTAGCATTTGAATTTCAGTAGATAAAGAAGAGAGAAAGGTACTTCATGCAAAGGAAGCAGGTTTATCAGTTCAGTTCGGTTCAGTCGCTCAGTCGTGTCCGACTCTTTGCGACCCCATGGACTACAGCACGCCAGGCCTCCCTGTTCATCACCAACTCCCGGAGTTTACTCAAACTCATGTCCATTGAGTTAGTGATCCGATCCAACTATCTCATCCTCTGTCATCCCCTTCTCCTCCCTCCTTCAATCTTTCCCGGCATCAGGGTCTTTTCAAATGAGTCAACTGTTTGCATCAGGTGGCCAAAGTACTGGAATTTCAGCTTCAACATCAATCCTTCCAATGAAGTTGGAAATTATGAAAAACATAGCCCATTCTGCAATCTCTTTGTAGTCAAATGTTTTTGAACTTTCAGAAAGAAGAAGTGGGTAATGTTGGGAGTTAGTAATGAGGACTTAGGCAGATGTCCCACTGAAAATGTTGGCTGTATCATTCTGGGGAAATTGGACTCTATTTGATATGTGAAACAAAACCTGGAATGATTTAAACAATGAGCAGGATGGGAAGATAGAATAAAATGATCAGAAAAATTTTAGACTCATTCTCTTGAAGACAGCATAGGATACTGATTAGAAGAAGATGAAAGCATTGTAGGGAAATAGGAATGTTTTAGAACCTTCCAAGTAAGGCATAAGCCCCTAAATTAAGTTAGTAGATACAGAATATGTGTAGAGGGGGCAAAGACTCTAGAGATATAAAATTATTCATACCTGATGAAAATTCGTTAATGATCTCATGAGAGACAAATAAATCAAGAAGCACTTACATGTTTCTTTATGAGAGCACATGGTAAAGGATATAAATTCAAAATCACTTCAATCATTAAAAAAAAATAGCAGACTTGTCAAATACCTGCTACATTTCAATCACTGTGATAAGCAACGGGGATACAAAAATGAATTCTACATGTTATCTGACAATCTATGACAAGATGAGTAAATGGAATTGTTTTAATCACAGTTTCAGTTGAGATTCAGGAAAACATAGTACATTTCAAAGTAAAGTGCAAAACCACCATACAGGACTTGCAACTCGGAAGATAATTTATACTAGTTATAATATCCACCAAACTGAGGATACACCACTACAGTGTTCTGTATAATAGAAGGAAATTTTAATTTATTTATATTTAATTGAAGGATAATTGCTTTACAGTATTATGTCTGGGTAGAAAAGAATTTTTAAAGAGCTTTTCCTGTATCAGTGTTCTGCTGTTCCCCAAAGAAGTATGTTTACCTCCAGCACAGGGAGTGGCTCCAAGTGGAAGGTGTCATGTATGTCCCCGAGAACTCGGTAGACAAGTGGACCGATATTTAGCTCAAGCCTGACAGATTTAAAAGGTGACAGGCTGGCACATTGGGGTGACTGTCACTGCTCAAATTTGGCAAACTAAGAATCCTGAGTGTTTCCCCTGAACATATTGTTAGTCCTACATGGATGTGAGCTGCCCTGGGCTGTCTTAGAGCTAAATGGGCTGTCAGCAGGGAGAAAGCGGCTTGTATACGGGTGTGGTCCAGGATTCCCAGGAGTAAGAGACCAGTCTCAAACTACCACCTTGGGGAGAAGCAGTCCATTGTATAAGGAATCCTGCAGGTGATGAATCTCCTACAGTTGGGAGTTGTCCCCAGTGAATCAAAGAAACAAGTTTTCCAAAAAGATGAAAGCCTCTAAGCACCTTCAGTGGACATAAAGTGTTAGTGAAATAAGAACATTTCCGGTTCCTTTATTTCTCCCCTACCTCCCCCCAACATGGTCTGATACAGAGCAGAAGAAAAAGGGTTTGTGAAGTGCTGAGAAGTCAAAGAGAGGAAGGAAATATATACACCTTCTCTTTAAGTGCGAAGAAGCTAGAGTCAGGAGGCCTGAGATGAGGGAGAAGGGCCGGAATCTGATGCTCCTGAGTAGTACACCGGATTAGGCACATTGATTATTAAAAAGAGGACTTCCCATTTCCTCAGAACATTCAGGAAACTCATTGGGCTTTGACTATAGATTTCATTGGGAAGAAGTGGTTCTACTAAGCAGGTTAGGATAAGCCATAAAGGAAAATCATAATTCCCTCTATGGGTTGACATTTGGTTTCCATGATGATTAGAAAGCTTACAGTTTTCAAATGCTTGAATATTTGGCCATGGTTAATTCACTGAAATTTGCCGGTGAGTCCAGAGACCTAGATGCTAGCTCTGACCTCTGTAACTGTGGGCACATGGTCAGTCCACCCCACATTCTCTGCATTCTCCTATGTCCATGACCTGTCTCTTATACACATCTTGCTATCACTTTCTCACAATCTTTCACCCTCCTTTAAGACCTTTTCAACTTGACAAGAGTTGCCCGATAACTACAAGTAGTTGACTAGGAGAATCTTAATGCAANTGGGCACATGGTCAGTCCACCCCACATTCTCTGCATTCTCCTATGTCCATGACAGAGTTAAAGAAGTTGAGCTCTGTGAAGTCTCATATCCAAATCTAAAATTCTGAGTTCAGTTGAAGAATATTTCTCTGATATATTTAACTTGTTTAGGAGATGTTAACGACTGGGAAAATCTGAATGTCTGTCTCATTTGAATGTCTGGGAACCATGAATACAAAGGTGTAAGCATAAATTTTTGTTTTTAAAAAAGTATAGAGAAAAGATATATTTGAGGTTGTTCAAATAAATGTTTATGAAGTCTCCAAATGAATATCATGTAAGAGAAAACTAAATTTGGAATACATTTTGAAGGAAATTGTCATATAATATAGCACGGAAGGAAACTAAGAGAAGGCTATATTAAATTTTGTTAACACTAAAAAAAGTACAATGTACATATTTTAAATTGCTTATAACTTAAACCTGTGGTCTAAAATCAAGCTCAATTTGATTTCCTCAAACGTTTCTAGTTGAAGTCCATCAGAATTTAAAACAAATGGCTTGTGCATAGTTTAGTAAGTTGAATATTTATAAAAATCAACTGTTTCCTTTATTGGGCAGAACTAGTTATAATCTTTAACTTCTGGTGGCTCAATGGTAAAGAGTCTGCCTGCAATGTGGGAGACCCAGGTTTGATCCCTGGGTTGGGAAGATCCCCTGAAGAAGAGAGTGGCAACCCACTCCAGTATTCTTACCTGGAGAATTCATGGACAGAGGAACCTGGTGCCCAGCAGGCTACAATCCATGGATTTCAAAGAGTCAAACATGAGTGAGTCACTAACACAAACACACGCATAGTCATAATCTTTAAAAATGCTGGAAGTCAAGGGCTGGATTCACTTGAAATTTCTATTGAACTCCTCCTGTAGTTTTTAATACTTTATTTTTGCTGTGAACTGTTTTTTGTTTTTTGTTCAGTCACTAACTTGTCTCTGACTCTTTGTGACCCCATGAACTGCAGCAGGCGAGGCTTTCATATCCTTCACTATCTCCCAGATCCTGCTCAAACTCATGTCCGCTGAATCAGTGATCATTCATCAACCATCTCATTCTCTGTCATCCCCTTCTCCTCCTGCCCTCAATCTTTCCCAGCATCAGGGTCTTTTCAAATGAGCTGGTTTTTCACACCAGGTGGCCAAAGTCTCGGAGTTTCAGCTTCAGCATTAGTCCTTCCAATGAATATTCAGGACTGATTTCCTTTAGGAAGGACTGTTTGGATCTCCTTGCAGTCCAAGGGACTCTCAAATGTTTTCTCCAACACCACAGTTCAAAAGCATCAATTCTTCGGCACTCAGATTTCCTTATAGTCCAACTCTCACATCCATACATGACTACTGGCAAAACGATAGCTTTGATTAGACGGACCTTTGTTGGCAAAGTGCTGTCTCTGCTTTTTAATATGCTGACTAGGTTTGTCATAGCTTTTCTTCCAAGGAGCAGCTGTCTTTTAATTTTGCAGCTACAGTCAGTCACTGTCTGCATTGATTCTGGAGCCCAAGAAAATGAAATCTGACACTGTTAGTCCTATGAAGTAATAGGAATTCCCTGATTGCTCAGGTGGTAACCAATCTGCCTGCAATGTTGGAAACCTGGGTTTAATTCCCTTCTCCAGGGAATCTTCCATTATTAGAAGAATACCCACTAGAATACTAGAATACCCACTCTAGTATTCTTGCCTGGAGAATTCCATGGAGAGAGGACTCTGGGGCCTGGCAGGCTACAGTCTAAGGATTGCAAAGAGTACAGCACATACACAGAATAGGACTGGGTGCCCTGATCTTTGTTTTTTGAATGTTGTGTTTTTTGTTTTTTGTTTTGTTTTTTTTTTTTTGGTTAAAAAATGTATTTGTTATCTTACAGTTCTATGGGTCAGAAGTTTTGACATGGTACGGCTAGTTTTCAACTCATAGTCTCACAAAGCTGGTATCAAAGCTGTCAGTCAGATGTGTTCACATCAGTATCTTGGGGTCTTTGCCAAGTTTCGGTGTTGTGGTATTTCAGTTCCTTGTGACTGTGGGTCAGAGTAACATTCTGCTGCTGGAGGTTGCTTGCATTCCTTGCTGGTAGTTCAGTTGCTAAGTTGAGTCCGACTCTTGGCAACCCCATGGACTGTAGCCTCTGTCCATGGGATTTTCTAGGCAAGAATACTGGAGTGGGTTGCCATTTCCTTCTCCAGGGTGAATGTTGTGTTTTAAGCCAGCTTTTTCACTCTCCTCTTTTACCTTCATCAGGAGACTCTTCAGTTCCTCTTTGCTTTCTGCCATTAGGGTGGTGTCATCTGCATATTTAAGGTTGTTGATATTTCTCCCAGGAAACTGGATTCCAGCTTGTGCTTCATCCAGCCCAGCATTTCATATGTTGTACTCTGCAGATAGGTTACATATGCAAGGTCACAATATACAGTACAGTACTTGACGTACTCCTTTCCCAATTTAAAACCAGTCCATTGTCCCATGTCCAGTTCTAACTGTGGCTTCTTGTCCTGCATACAGGTTTCTCAGGAGGCAGGTAATGTGGTCTCAAATGTTTAGAATAAAATTTATTTCATTATAATTTAAAACAGCAAGAATAGTTTAAGAAATTGTATTCTTAAGATTAGTTTCCATGGGGACTGGACATGGGACTGCAAGATGAGATTACAGAGGTAAACAGTTGTCCTCCACGCTGATGGAAATTCTGTTCTTTCTGAATGGGTGGTATTATGCTCCCTATTTCCTGCCGGAACTTTTCCTATTTCTGTAGAAAGGTCTCCTGCTCCCATACCCAACAGCCCATCTAGTACTGGATGTGGTGATGCTCTTCCTTTATCTCGAAATTGAAATAATTCAACTACTTTTTGAAACAACATCTATCGCTGCTGGAGCATTACTTTGCCAACAGAGGTCCATCTAGTCAAAGCTATGGTTTTGCCAGTAGTCATGTATGGATGTGAGAGTTGGACTATAAAGAAAGCTGAGGGCCAAAGAATTGGTGCTTTTGAACTGTGGTGCTGGAGAAGACTCTTGAGAGTCCCTTGGACTGCAAGGAAATCCAACCAGTCCATCCTAAAGGAAATCAGTCCTGAATATTCTTTGGAAGGACTGATACTGAAGCTGAAACTCCAATACTTTGGCCACCTGATGTGAAGAACTGACTCATTTGAAAAGACCCTGATGCTGGGAAAGATTGAAGGCAGGAGGAGAAGAGGAGACAGAGGATGAGATGGTTGGATGGCATCAACCAACTAAATGGAAATGAGTTTGAGTAAACTCCGGGTGTTGGTGATGGACAGGGAGGCCTGCAGTGCTGCAGTCCGTGGGGTCACAAAGAGTTGGATACGACTGAGCAACTGAACAGAACTGAACTGATTCTTAAGATTCTATATCAATATATACAAATATACCTATATCCATATCAATATATACAAATAAACTATCAATAAAACAAGCAAATATGTTTCTAAAATATATTTAGAAAAAGATTTAATAAAAGAAAGATAACCTGAAGACTTCTTTCCTAAAGCCTGTTTCTAATAAATAGCATCAGGAGAGAAGGCCATCTGTCAGAGTGTTTGCTTGTTAGAAATTTGCAGGTATATTTGCTAAAATAATCACATCTTTCTTATAAAACAACAAAAAGAATTGAACAACTTTAAAATCTCTGAGATATATACTTAGTATTCAGCTTGCATTTGATATTGCCCATGTTTCTTCTCTTTGTTAAGTACAAGTACTGAAATACTTGTCCTTATATATATAACAGATATACCACATTGCAGGCAGATTCTTTACCATTTGAGCCACCTGGGAAGCCCTTACCCAACCAGTCATGTCCGCCTCTTTGTGACCCCATGGACTATACAGTCCATGGCATTCTCTAGGTCAGAATACTGGAGTGGGCAACCTTTCCCTTCTCCAGGAAATCTTCCCAACCCAGGGGTCAAACCCAGATCTCCCTGATTGTAGGCAGATTCTTTACCAGCTAAGCCACAGGGGAAGTCCAAGAATACTGGAATGGGCAGCTTATCCCTTCTCCAGTGGATCTTCCCAACCCAGGATTTGAACTGGGGTCTCCTGCATTGTAGATGGATTCTTTATCACCTGAGTTATCAGGGAAGTTCCTTCTTACCCAACACATATAAGTTAAAATATATGCTATCACATATCTTTGGATTTTTCTTGGTTGAAGATTCAGAATAAATATTTAAACATTCCAAACCTTTAAACATACAGGGATTTGGAGCAGTTTGGTAGTATAAACATTTTAATTCATAGTATTAGAAATATACCTTTAAATGCTATTATAAGTATTGAGAAAGCTCACCAGGAGATTTGATGAGAACTAGATGCCGGGAATGTCCTGAGAGAGTGGGAGGACTTGAGTTGGTACTCAGAAAGAGTCAGATGAAGTAGCTCTGGACAAGGTCTAAATAAACAGACATATAGTTCAGTTCAGTTCAGTCGCTCAGTTGTGTCCAGCTCTTTGTGACCCCATGAATTGCAGCACGCCAGGCCTCCCTGTCCATCACCAACTCCTGGAGTTCACTCACACTCACGTCCATCGAGTCATCCAGCCATCTCATCCTCTGTCATCCCCTTCTCCTCCTGCCCCAAATCCCTCTCAGCATCAGACTTTTCCAGTGAGTCAGCTCTTCACATGAGGTGGCCAAAGTATTGGAGTTTCAGCTTCAGCATCATTCCCTCCAAAGAAATTCCAGGGCTGATCTCCTTCAGAATGGACTGGTTGGATCTCCTTGCAGTCCAAGGGACTCTCAAGAGTCTTCTCCAACACCACAGTTCAAAAGCATCGATTCTTCGGCGCTCAGCTTTCTTCACAGTCCAACTCTCACATCCATACATGACTACTGGAAAAACCATAGCCTTGACTAGACAGACCTTTATTGGCAAAGTAATATCTATTATTTTTAATATGCTGTCTAGGTTGGTCATAACTTTTCTTCCAAGGAGTAAGTGTCTTTTAATTTCATGGCTGCAGTCACCATCTGCAGTGATTTTAGAGTCCAAAAAAATAAAGTCTGACACTGTTTCCACTGTTTCCCCATCTATTTACCATGAAGTGATGGGACCGGATGCCATGATCTTTGTTTTCTGAAAGTTGAGCTTCAAGACAACTTTTTCACTCTCCTCTTTCACTTTCATCAAGAGGCT
>SJYX01009754.1:300171-342128 GCA_006410675.1 Oreotragus oreotragus | reverse complement strand
GAGTCCATTCTGAAGGAGATCAACCCTGGGATTTCTTTGGAAGGAATGATGCTAAAGCTGAAACTCCAGTACTTTGGCCACCTCATGAGAAGAGTTGACTCATTGGAAAAGACTCTGATGCTGGGAGGGATTGGGGGCGGGAGGAGAAGGGGACGACCGAGGATGAGATGGCTGGATGGCATCATGGACTCGATGGACATGAGTCTGAGTGAACTCCGGGAGATGGTGATGGACAGGGAGGCCTGGCGTGCTGCGATTCATGGGGTTGCAAAGAGTCGGACATGACTGAGCGACTGAACTGAACTGAACTATGATGTATTTCACCACTTTGACTCTCCAAACGTTTTCCCTAGAGCTATAATTAATTAAAAGAATAGAAGGGTAGACAGTCCAAACCTCCATTTGAGATCTATGATTTTTATTTATAGTTAGAAATTTGATTGCAAATATTTCATTCTCCTTAATGAAATGAGCTCAAATTCTAATTCACAAAGGAAAAGCTTGAACTGCAGCTTTGACTTCCAAAGACATGACAAAAACAACTCTTTCGGCCTGAGACAATCCTCCAAGCACTTTTCAAATTCTTCCTTTAATTAACAGGATGATTTCTTCCATGTAAAGAAACAGAAATGGTACCATTTCTCCTGTCTGTGTTTCTCTACACAAATGGATACCTTGGATCTTAAGCTCAGGACTTCAAAAGTAGGCTGGTGTTAATAACCTCCAAGGCCCATCAGGTTGATTAGCAGGAGAACTGTGGTTAAGAACATCTCTAAAGGATCAGGTCATGTAAGCAGATGTGCAAAAAATGTGGAACCAGAAAGTCTGAACATTTCTCGCATTTAGGGAACTAATATCAGAGGCAAAGTTTTCTGTTAGAAAATGACTTATCATATTAATGAATTATGGGAAATGGATTTACTTAATATGAAGATAAATGAGATATTTGTTCATCTACTTTCTCTATTTCTTTTTGAGTATTTCTCTCCCTCTTTGATTAATCCTATTTCTTCATCTTCTTACTATTAATTTTCTTTTTTAAGCATTTTTCATTCCTGGTTTTACAGTTCCTAAAGTTTACTACCTCTTTGCTAGAACCTGTTTGTGTACTATTTCTTACTTTCCTGAATCTTCTGTTCTGCCTTCCTGGCCAATAATGGAAATTGGGAACTAAACAGACATAGAAAAAATACACACCTGGGACTAAAAAAAAAAAAAAGCTGCTACTACCTCACCCCTACCATCACTTCACCCCAACAAAGTGATTTATGTTCCCAAGTTCTTCTTGAAGCTCTCCCAGGGATTTTAAGGCCAAAACAAAGTGTGGCATGCTGGGATTGAACACATCACAACAAAAGGAGTTAGGCAGGTTGATTAGCCTGGGAACATGCTGACAGCTGGTAAACTAAGGATCTGAAACTGCTGGGACTCCTGCACACAGTTTGACCCAGTAGCTGGGCCACATCAAAGTGTATGAAAACAGACTTTGTTCCCTCAGTTAGTCCTCCTCTCTGGCCAAATTCATTACCTTATTCTTTATTCAAAAGCTATTCTTCTAAGTGGATGGGCTATGTCACATTACACAAATCATTCTTATTTAACATTAAATTCTTTGGTTGTTTGAAAATATACACAGACATACGTGTATACACATATACACACCCCCATACCAAACAACTCCAAAAAAGTGTCAGCAAAACACTGTTTGTTTGTTGGATTATGTAGACTTTGTCTCACTGGTAGGTAAATGAGATGCTAATTCAAGACCTTTTTCAGAAAATCTAGTTTATATTTAATATATTCTGAAATGCAAGTGGAATTCTGGAAAGCATGGAAGAATGGAAGCATTAGAGTACGTAACATATGAGATTGTAACAGAAAAGAAGTGTTCCACTTGTTGACAAAACACCAAATATCCCAAACTGAATGACCTGCATCTAAAATATGCTAAGGGTAAAGGAAGGGCATTTCTTTCAAATATTTTCTCATAGATTTTCATTCTAGTTCATCCTCTCTCTCCTTTTCTGATTGCTTTTAAAAATACAGGGAAACCCACTCTATCATCACCTTTTTGCACAGTGTAAGATTTCTAGAGTAAAAATATGAACATGGACTAAAATCTGTGCGCCCATTAGATTCTAATGTATTTCAAATCTCTTTGGTACAGTTTTATGTTTTTGAAACTTTTTGTTGTTATTTTAATGTTGAAACTGAATTTTTATTGATCAATTTGTGTGATAGGTCTAAATGTCAGTCATGTAACATTCTCAGTTATTAAAAAGAAGTTAATATACTCTTCAGGGATAGACTCCATTCAGTTTCACAATATCATGGTTGCACTTCTGAAACTCATATCAAAGCCATAATGAGCCACATACTGTAAGGTGAATGACATAACCATATAACTTTGATTGGATAAACTACAGAACTATTGACCTTCACATACAGTTTCTAACATAGACTTTGATTTTAATCTTAAGTATGTCCATGATTTTAAAGTATTTATTTTCTTTTTAAAGGTCAGTTAAAATTCCAGATGTTATAACCTGTATATTTATATTATTTTTAGAATTCCCATTAAATTGCAAAATTTATGCAAATTACACATCAATTCATTCTATAAAATGATATTTTATCTCTTTCACAAAAAGTCCTTTCCATACTGAAAACAATTATATACTGAATTTCTACTTTGCTACCTGTTAAGATTTTGCTATAAATTTAAATAATAAATACTGCCTGTTATTCAAACACAAAGTGATCCCAAAGAAAACCAACCCAATGGGCCATTGTGATAGTTTAATTTGCAATATGGGTTAATACATGATCAAAAAACACTGCTGACTACAAGGCTATTTCCAAGGAATTGTAAAAACTGTGAGCCTTTTTCATTTTCAGGGATTTGATAAGAAAAAATTGATTTTTCCAAGAATCATCATTTCCTTTCACCAAAATATATCTCCTACCTATAAAAGGCCAAAAAAGCAAGTTAACTCATTGTTGTATGGCAAGGTTCAATGCAAAAGTGAAAAGAATTTTAATTAGAAAATGTCATGTTCCCATGTTCTAAAGAATTAATTTACTTTCCACTATGAAAGCAAATTGAGGAGAGGGATTTAATACAACATACTCTTATACAATATTTCACTTCCTATTTCACTGGAATAAAATGCAAAATCCTTACCATGGCCTACAAAACCTTATGTAATGTGCTCTCACTCCCACTCCAGGATCCAGCCTTGCCTCCAATCACTCTCCTACTCTTCCTTCTCCTCCTGCCAATCATTCCCCATATTATTCCTTCTGTATCAAAACACACGCTGCCTCAGAGCCTTTCCACTTACTGTGTCCTATGCTTGAAATGTTTTCCCCCAGAGAGCAACATGGCTCCATCCATCAGTTCATTCAGTTCTCTGCCCAGCATTACTTCAGAGAGTTACTCATCCTACCAAAAATCTCCCATTTAACCCTAACACTCTCTATTCTCTTCCTGTACAAAGTATGTGCTCAAATATTTGAAACTTCTGAATGAGGGTTACAATAAAACCCTGATGGCCAAGATTAAACAACTCTTCCCAAGTATCATAGATATCTTCATAAAATCCTTAATATGGGTCTGGAAGGATGAATAGAAATCCACAAAGCACAAAACAGCATTCACTTGTGCAAAATGGCCAGTGGTTCAGGAAACTAAAGAGTAAAACAGAGTGATTAGTTAATGATGTGACTTTGTCTGCCTTGTCAAAGAATTTAGTGACTGGGGAGCAAAGTGAAGATTTAACCCCAGAGAAGAGGTGATATGAGAAAAGATCAGCTCTTTTGGAGGGACTTCACAGATGAAAGCATGGAGGACAGATTTGGGGCAGGTATGAACAGAATCCTTGGACAGCAAGGAGGTCAAACCATTCAGTCCTAAAGGAAATTAATCCTAAATATTCATTGGAAGAAATTATGCTGAAGTTGAAGCCCCAGTACTTTGGCCATCTGAAGCAAAGAGCCAATTCACTGGAGGAAGAAAAAATAATAATAATAATAACCTGGGAAAGATTGAAGGCAAAAGGAGAAGATGAAATGGTTTGATAGCATCACTGACTCAGTTAACGTGAAAGTGAAAGTAACTCAGTTGTGTCCAACTATTTGCAATACCATGGCCTATACAATCCATGGAATTCTCTAGGCCAGAATACTGGAGTGGGTAGCCTTTCCCTCTTCCAGGGGATTTTCCCAACCCAAGGATAGAACCCAGGTCTCCCACACTACATGAGGATTCTTTACCAGCTGAGACACAAGGGAAGCCCAAGAATACTGGAGAGGGTAGCCTATCCCTTCTCCAGTGGATTTTCCTGACCCAGGAATCAAATGGGGGTCTCCTGCATTGCAGGCAGATTCTTTACCAACTGAGCTATCCGGGAAGTCCCAGTTGACATGAATTTGAGCAGGAGATAGTAGATGACAGAGGAGCCTGGCATACTGCAATCCATGGGGTCCCAAAGAGCTGGACACTACTTAGCAACTGAAAAGCAACAATAACAGCAAAGAACAGAGTCCAAGAGACAGTTTAGTAGGCTAGCCTAATAATTTGAGACATGATCAGGGTCTGAACCTAGGCAATATAACAAGGGATGTTAAGAGGGTGATGGTTTTTAACCTATGAAAAACTTCAGTAGTGATGACTATTCTCTATAAATAACACATGTCCAAATACAATTTTTAGGATAATTTTTCCTTTATATTAATATAATTTGTTGAGCAGATGCAATATGGAAAAAAAAAGAGAAATACATACCAAAAAATATCTAGTTCATTGAACAATTTACTGCATTTTTCTAAGAGACAGCAGATGAATTGTGATAGTCCCACCAGATGCTGCTATACCTTGAAATTGCAACTACTGAAATAAACACTAAAAAATGTTTCTAGAGTTTTGGATTCCTGTGAGACAAATGCATTTTAAAAGGCTTGCAGGTTATACATGGAAAATAATTGTAAGCAGTATATAGGGAATCTGATGAGTAGGAAAGACTGTTCACAGTAAGATTAATATACAGTATTAAACTTAAATCAATAAAATTCTCTCTGGACTCAAGCACTATCTGGTCTTCATTAGGGTGGTAAAACTGAAAGATGAAACAAAACATTCCATCACTTTGCTAGATAGTGATACAGAATTATAGCCCAAAGATGGAATTGTTAAAATAGTAGAATTTTTTCTCATGCTCAAAATAGCTTCAGATCAGATAGGATTGTACTCAAATACACCATTTGTATAAAGAAAAGCAAATGGGTCCCTATTTCTGGCCTTATTTTGTAGTATATCAAAATTACTCTGTCATAATGAACCCACATGCCAATGCAGGAGACATAAGAGATGCAGGTTCAATCCCTGGATTGGGAAGAGCCCCTGGAGAAAGGCATGGCAACCCACACCAGTATTCTTGCTTAGAGAATCCCATGGACAGAGGAGCCTAGTGGGCTATAGTCCAGGGGTTGCAAAGAGTCAGACATGACTGAAGTGTCTTAGCATGCATGCAATATTAAAAAATACACTGATGTCTGGCTTCTGAATGGGCCATGTGTGACATACTATGTTTCTCAATATGTCACATTAATATTTATCATCTCCTACAGTATTACTGGTAGTTAGAAAACTAAAAGACAAATTCAGACAAGGTATCTGAGGAATCTGAACATGCACTTTCATTAATCCAATAACCTGGGCTGTGCTATGCTTAGCCACTCAGTCATGTCCAACTAACATGACCCCATGGACTATAGTCCACCAGGCTTCTCTGTCCATTGGGAATTCTCCAGGCAAGCATACTGTAGTGAGTTGTCATCTCGTCCTTCAGGGGATCTTCCCAACCCAGGGATTGAGCCCAGTTCCCACACTGCAAGGAGATTCTTTACAGTCTGAGCCACCAGGGAAGCCCCAATCCAGTAATCTTCTTAGAGCAAATTATATCACAAAAATAATTGAATAAGTGGCTCAAATTCATATTTAATTCATCAAAGCTGAAAAGAACAGAAACAGACTGAAACTAGTTTAAACTAAAAAAGGAGACTTGTGAAAGGATATCTAAAAGTCACAAATGCCAAGTCCTACAAGTGAGAAGGGCTGGGCAGGATTTAAGCAAACTGAAACCGTTAACAGGAAAGCCACCAGAGCCAAAGCAGTGGCTTGCCCTGTTTTTCTTGCAAGAGGCACATCAACAATCCCCAGAACCTGTGCTCCTCTTGCTTCTCTCCTTTTCCCTCTTTCCAGAGCACTCCAGTGTGCTGTATAGCTCATTTAAAATGCCAGCTGTTTATTGCCTTCTGGTATATATGCTTCATGGAAGCAGACGTCTTCGTTTTATTCACTGATGTGTTCCAAACAGCTTGAATAGTGAGTGAGTAGTACATGGTAGATGATCTGTATATCTGTTCCATTTTTTGTTTGTTTGTTTCCTTGCTATTTCTTCTTGCTTTCCCCCCACTATTTCTTATTAATCTTTAGTGTGCACGTGGCCACATTTGGCTACTTCAGCTCCCAACTTCAGCTATCAGTAGGGGGCAGTCCCAAGATGACAGAGAAATAGGATGGGGAGACCACTTTCTCCCCCACAAATTCATCTAAAGATCACTTGAAGGTTGAGCAACTTCCACAAAACAACTTCTGAATGCTGGTGGAGGACACCATTCACCCAGAAAGGCAGCCCATTCTCCTCAAAAGAAGGGATTTGATTACTGGCTTATTTGCTCTCTTGTCTTTTGACCCTCCCTTTTCTCCCCCAGGTCACCTCTATCTCCTTTCTCCCCCTTTCCCTTCTCTACTTAACTCTGTGAATCTCTCTGGGTGTTCCAGGCCTTGGATAACACTTAGGGAACTGTTTACTGGCTAGATTACTCTCTCCCGTTTTGACTCCCCATCTTCTCCTCCTGGTCACCTCTATCTCCCTCCTCCCTCTTCTCTTCTCTATGTAACTCTTTGAATCTCTCTGGGTGTCCTTCGCTGTGGAGAATTGTTTCACCATTAACCTAGATGTTTTCTCATCTGTGCTGGATGGGTGGAGAACTCTTGAGGCTACTGTAAGAGAAGCACAGAAAGTCAGAGGCAGGAGGCTCAATTCCAAAACTCGAGAACATCAGAGAACTCTTGATTCTAGGGAACATTAATAGAAGAGAACTCACCCCAAAGTCTCCGTACCTACACTGAAACCAAGGTCTACCCAAGAGTCAATAAGTTCCAGTGCAAGACATACCACTCTAATTCTCCAGCAAAGCAGGAACACAACTTGAGCATTAAAAGGCAGGCTTCCCAAAGCCATAGCAAACCCACAGACACCCAAACACTCCATACTGGATACTACATTGCACTCCAGAGCAAAGAGATCCAGCTCTACCCACCAGAACACAGACGTAAGCTCCCCAACCAGGAAACCTTGACAAGCCACTAGTCCAACCCCACCCACAGGGAGCAGGTTCCACAATAAAGAGAAACCATGAACTTTCAGCCTACACGAAGGGCACCCCAAACACCATAATCTAAACAAAATGAAAGGCAGAGAAATATCCAGCAGGTAAAGGAACATGATAAATACCCACCAAACCAACAAAAGAAGAGGAGATAGAGACTCTACCTGAAAGAGAATTTAGAATAATGATAGTAAAGATGACCCAAAATCTTGAAAACAAAATGGATTTACAGATAAATAGACTAGACACAAGGATTGAGAAGATGCAAGAAATGTTTGACAAGGACCTAGAGGAAATAAAGAAGAGTCAGTCAATAATGAATAATGCAATAACTGAGATCAAAAGCACTCTGGAGGGAACCAACAGTAGAATAACTGAGACAGAAAACAGGATAACTGAGGTGGAAGACAGAATGGCGGAATAAATGAAGCAGAGAGGAAAAGAGACCTCTGGGACCATGTTAAATGCCCCAACATTCAAATTATAGATGTCCCAGGAGAAGAAGACAAAAAGAAGGGGCATAAGAAAATACTTGAGGAGATAATAGTTGAAAACTTCCCTAAAATGGGGAAGGAAATAATTACCCAAGTCCAAGAAACCCAGAGAGCCCCAAACAGGATAAAACCAAAATGAAATACTCCAAGACACATATTAATCAAACAAATGAAGATCAAACACAAAAAGCAAATATTAAAAGCAACAAGGAAAAAGCAACAAATAACACACAAGGGATCCCCATTAGGATAACAGCTCATCTTTCAATAGAAACTCTTCAGACCAGAAGGGAATGGCAGGATGTACTTCAAGTGATGAAAGAGAAAAACCTACTACACCTAGCAAGGATCTCATTCAGATGTGAAGGAGAAGTCAAAAGCTTTACAGATAAGCAAAAGCTGAGAGAATTCAGTACCACAAAACCAGCTCATCAACAAATGCTAAAGGATCTTCTCTAGACCAGAAACACAGAAAAGGTTTATAAAATCAAACCCAAAACAACACTTTCACCTTAAATGCAAACGGTTTGAATGCCCCAACCAAACAAAAACTGGCTGATTGGATACAAAAACAAGACACTTACATATGCTGTCTACAAGAGACGCACCTCAAACAAACGGACACACACAAGACTGAAAATGAAGGGCTGGAAAAAGCTATTTCATGTAACTGGAGACCAAAAGAAAGCAGGACTAGCAATATCCATGTCAGATAAAATAGACTTTGAAATAAAGATTGCAAAAAGAAGGATACTACATAATGTTCAAAGGCTCAATCCAAGAAGAAGATATAACAATTATATATGCACCCAACATAGGAGCACCTCAATACATAAGGCAAATGTTAACGAGTATGAAAGGGGAAATTTAACAGTAACAAAATAATAGTGGGAGACTTTAACACCCCACTCACACCTATGAATAGATCAACTAAACAGAAAATTAGCAAGGAAACACAAGATTTAAATGATAAAATGGCCCACTTAGACCTAATTGATATCTATAGGGTATTTCACTCCCAAAACAATGAATTTCACCTTTTTCCCAAGTGCACAAGTAACATTCTCCAGGATAGACAACATCCTGGGCTATAATACTAGCCTTGGTAAAACAAAAGAATTGAAATCATTTCAAGTATCTTTTCTGATCACAATAAGGTAAGATTAGATGTCAACCACAGGGGAAAAAATGCAAAAAAGCAAAATGGCTGTCTGAGGAGCCCTTACAAATAGCTGTGAAAAGAAGAGAAGTGAAAAGCTAAGGAGAAAAGGAAAAATATTACCATTTGAATGCAGAGTTTGAAAGAATAGCAAAGAGGGATAAGAAAGCCTTCCTCAGTCATCGATGCAAAGAAACAGAGAAAAACAACAGAATGGAAAAGACTAGAGATCTCTTCAAGAAAATTAGAGATACCAGGGGAACATTTCATGCAAAGATGGGCTCAATAAAGGACAGAAATGGTAGGGACCTAACAGAAGCAGAAGATATTAAGAAGAGGTGGCAAGAATACACAGAAGAACTGTACAAAAAAAGATCTCCATGACCCAGATAATCATGATGGTATGATCACTCACCTAGAGCCAGATATCTTGGAATGTGATGTCAAGTGGGCCTTAGAAAGCATCACTATGAACAAAGCTAGTTGAGGTGATGGAATTCCAGTTGAGCTATTTCAAATCCTGAAAGATGATGCTGTGAAAGTGCTGCACTCAATATGCCAGCGAATTTGGAAAACTCAGCAGTGGCCACAGGACTGGAAAAGGTCAGTTTTCATTCCAATCCCAAAGAAAGGCAATGCAAAAGAATGTTCAAACTGCCCCACAATTGCACTCATCTCACACACTAGTAAAGTAATGCTCAAAATTCTCCAAGCCAGATTTCAGCAATACATGAACCATGAACTTCCAGATGTTCAAGCTAGTCTTAGAAAAGGCAGAGGAACTAGAGATCAGATTGCCAATATCAGCTGGATCATCAAAATAGCAAAAGAGTTCCAGAAAAACATCATTTCCGCTTTATTGACTATGCCAGAGCCATTGACTCTGTGGATCATATAATTTGTGGAAGATTCTGAAAGAGATGAAAATACCAGACCACCTGACCTGCCTCTTGAGAAATCTGTATGCAGGTCAGGAAGCAACAGTTAGAACTGGACATGGAACAACAGACTGGTTCCAAATAGGAAAAGGAGTACGTCAAGGCTGTATATTGTCACCCTGCTTATTTAACTTCTATGCAGAGTACATCATGAGAAATGCTGGGCTGGAAGAAGTACAAGCTGGAATCAAGATTGAGGGGAGAAATATCAATAACCTCAGATATGCAGATGACACCACCCTTATGGCAGAAAGTGAAGAGGAACTAAAAAGCCTCTTGATGAAACTGAAAGAGGAAAATGAAAAAGTTGGCTTAAAGCTCAACATTCAGAAAATGAAGATCATGGCATCTGGTCCCATCATTTCATGGGAAATAGAAGGGGAAACAGTGGAAACAGTGGCAGACTTTATTTTGGGGGGCTCCAAAATCACTGTAGATGGTGACTGCAGCCATGAAATTAAAGGGTGCTTACTCCTTGGAAGGAAAGTTATGACCAACCTAGATAGCGTATTCAAAAGCAGAGACATTACTTTGCCAACAAAGGTCCACCTAGTCAAGGCTATGGTTTTTCCAGTGGTCGTGTATGGGTGTGAGAGTTGGACTGTGAAGGAAATTAAGCGCCGAAGAATTGATGCTTTTAAACTGTGGTGTTGGAGAAGACTCTTGAGAGTCCCTTGGCCTGCAACGAGATCCAACCAGTCCATCCTAAAGGAGGTCAGTCCTGGGTGTTCATAGGAAGGACTGATGTTGAAGCTGAAACTCCAATACTTTGGCTACCTCATGCAAAGAGTTGACTCATTGGAAAAGACTCTGATGCTGGGAGGGATTGGGGGCAGGAGGAGAAGGGGATGACCGAGGATGAGATGGCCAGATGGCATCACCCACTCAATGGACATGAGTTTGTGTAAACTCCGGGAGTTGGTGATGGACAGGGAGGCCTGGTGTGCTGTGGTTCATGGGGTCACAAAGAGTTGGACATGACTGAGTGATTGAACTGAACAGGAAAAGAAAACTATTTAAAATGCACACATATGGAAGCTAAACAACACACTTCTGAATAACCAACAGATCATGGAAGAAATGACAAGTCAATATATGCATAGACACAAATGAGAATGAAAACACAACACAAAACTAATGGAATTCAGTAAAAACAGTGCTAAGAGGAAGGTTCATAGCAATACAAGCTTACCTCCAAAAATCAAATAAATGACCTAACTTTATACCTAAAGCAACTAGAAAAAGAAAAATGAAGAATGCCAGGTTTAGCAGAAGAAAAGAAATCATAAAAATCAGAGCAGAATTCAATGAAAAAGAAACAATAGAGACTACAGAAAAAATCAACAAAACTTAGAGCTGGTTCTTTGAGAAGATAAATAAGACAAACCATTAGCCAAACTCATTAAGGAAAAAAAGGAGAAGAATCAAATCAACAAAATTAGAAATGAAAATGGAGAAATCACAACAGACAACACAGAAATACAAAGGATAATAAAATACTACTACATATGGCAACTATATGCCAATAAAATGGACAACTTGGAAGAAATGGATGAATTTTTAGAATAGTATAACCTTCCAAAACTGAACCAGGAAGAAATAGAAAATCTTAACAGACCTTTCACCAGCACTGAAATTGAAACTATAATCAAAAATCTTCCAACAAACAAAAGTCCAGGACCAGATGGCTTCACAGGTGAATTCTACCAAAAACTTAGAGAACAACCAGCACCTATCCTACTCAAACTCTTCCAGAAAATTGCAGAGGAAGTGAAGGTAAACTCCCAAACTCATTCTATGAGGCCACTATCACCCTAACACCAAAACCAGACAAAGATGCAACAAAAGAAGAAAACCACAAGCCAATATCACTGATACACATAGATGCAAAAATCCTCCACAAAACTTTAGCAAACAGAATCCAATAACATTTTGAAAAGATCATACATCATGACCAGGTGGGCTTTATGCCAGGAATGCAAAGATTCTTCAATATTCACAAATCAATCAATGTGATACATGACATTAATAAAATGAAAGATAAAAACCATATGATTATTTCAATAGATGCAGAGAAAGCCTTTGATAAAATTCAACATCCATTTATGATTAAAACTCTCCAGAAAGCAGGTATAGAAGGAACATACCTCAACATAATAAAAGCCATCTGTGATAAACCCACAGCATACATCATCCTCAATGGTGAAAAAAATGAAAGCATTTCCTCTAAAGTCAGGAATAAGACAAAGGTGCCCACTCTCACTACTAGTATTCAACATAGTGTTGGAAGTTTTAGCCACAGCAATCAGAGGGGAAAAAAAATAAAAGGAATCCAGATTGGAAAAGAAGAAGTAAAACTCTCACTGTTTGCAGATGGCATGATCCTCTACAGAGAAAACCCTAAAGACTCCACCAGAAAATTACTAGAGCTAATCAATGAATATAGTAAAGTTGCAGGATATAAAATTAACACAGAGAAATCCTTTGCATTCCTATACACTAACAATGAGAAAACAGAAAGAGAAATTAAGAAAACAATCCCATTCACCATTGCAACAAAAAGAATAAAATACTTAGGAATAAATTTACCTAAATAAACAAAAGACCTATATATACATATAAAACTATAAAACAGTGATGAAAGAAATCAAAGATGACACCAAAAAATGGAGAAATATACCATGTTCATGGATCAGAAGAATCAATATAGTGAAAATGAGTATACTATCCAAAGCGATCTGTAGATTTAATGCAATCCCTATCAAGCTACCAGCAGTATTTTTCAAAGAACTAGAACAAATAATTTCACAATTTGTTTCTACACAGCTCAGTTCAGATCAGTCACTCAGTTGGGTCCAGCTCTTTGCGACCCCATGGACTGCAGCACACCAGGCTTCTTTGTCCATCACCAACTCCCAGAGCCTACTCAAACTCATGTCCACTGAGTCAGTGATGCCATCCAACCATCTCATTCTCTGTTGTCCCCTACTCCTCCCACCTTCAGTCTTTAACAGCATCAGGGTCTTTTCAAATGAGTCAGTTCTTTGCATCAGGTGACCAAATTATTGAAGTTTCAGCATCAGTCCTTCCAATGAATATTCAGGATTTATTTCCTTTAGGATTGACTGGTTGGATCTCCTTGCTGTCCAAGGGACTCTCATCTTCTCCAACACCACAGTTCAAAAGCATCAATTCTTCAGTGCTCAGCTTTCTTTATAGTCCAACTTTTACATCCATACATGACTACTGGAAAAACCATAGGTTTGACTAGATGGACCTTTGTTAGCAAAGTAATAGGTAACCTCAAATAACCAAAACAGTCTTGGGAAAGAAGAATGGTACTGGAGAAATCAACCTACCAGACTTCAGACTAAACTACAAAGTTACAGTCATCAAGACAATATGGTACCACCACAAAGTCAGAAATATAGATCAATGAAACAAAATAGAAAGCCCAGAGATGAATCCATGCACCTATGGACACCTTATCTTTGACAAAAGATGCAAAAATATACATTGGAGAAAAGACAATCTCTTTAACAAGTGGTGCTTGGAAAACTGGTCAACAACCTGTAAAAGAATGAAACAAGAACACTTTATAACACCATGCACAAAAATAAACTCAAAATGGATTAAAGATCTAAATGTAAGACCAGAAACTATAAAACTCCTAGAGGAAAACATAGGCAGAACACTTTATGACATAAATCACAGTAAGATCTTCTATGACCCACCTCCCAGAGTAATGGAAATAAAAGCAAAAATAAATAAATGGGACCTAATTAAACTTAAAAGCTTTTACACAATGAAGGAAACTATTAGCAAGGTGAAAAGACAGCCTTCAGAATGGGAGAGAATAGCAAACAAAACAACTGACAAAGAATTAATCTCTAAAATATATAAGCAGCTCAATACCAGAAAAATAAATGACCCAATCAAAAAGTGGGCCAAAGAACTAAACAGACATTTCTCCAAAGAAGACATGCAGATGGCTAACAAATACGTGAAACGTTGCTCAACATCACTCATTATCAGAGAAATGCAAATCAAAACCACAATGAGGTTTCATCTTACACTGGTCAGAATGGCTGCCATCAAAAAGTCTACAAACGGTAAATGCTGGAGGGGGTGTGGAGAAAGGGGAGCCCTCTTATACTGCTGGAGGGGATGCAGACTGGTGGAGCCACTATGGAGAACATCGGGGAGATTCCTTAAAAAACTGGAAATAGAACTGCCATATGATTCAGCAATTCCACTGCTGGGCATATACACCAAAGAAAGCAGAACTGAAAGAGACGTGTATCCCAATGTTCATTGTAGCACTGTTTACAATAGCTAGGACATAGAAGCAACCTAGATGTCCATCAGTACATAAATGGATAAGGAAGTNTAAAATTCAACATCCATTTATGATAAAAACTCTCCAGAAAGCAGGAATAGAAGGAACATACCTCAACATAATAAAAGCCATCTGTGATAAACCCACAGCATACATCATCCTCAGTGGTGAAAAAAATGAAAGCATTTCCTCTAAAGTCAGGAATAAGACAAAGGTGCCCACTCTCACTACTAGTATTCAACATAGTGTTGGAAGTTTTAGCCACAGCAATCAGAGGGGAAAAAAAATAAAAGGAATCCAGATTGGAAAAGAAGAAGTAAAACTCTCACTGTTTGCAGATGGCATGATCCTCTACAGAGAAAACCCTAAAGACTCCACCAGAAAATTACTAGAGCTAATCAATGAATATAGTAAAGTTGCAGGATATAAAATTAACACAGAGAAATCCTTTGCATTCCTATACACTAACAATGAGAAAACAGAAAGAGAAATTAAGAAAACAATCCCATTCACCATTGCAACAAAAAGAATAAAATACTTAGGAATAAATTTACCTAAATAAACAAAAGACCTATATATACATATAAAACTATAAAACAGTGATGAAAGAAATCAAAGATGACACCAAAAAATGGAGAAATATACCATGTTCATGGATCAGAAGAATCAATATAGTGAAAATGAGTATACTATCCAAAGCGATCTGTAGATTTAATGCAATCCCTATCAAGCTACCAGCAGTATTTTTCAAAGAACTAGAACAAATAATTTCACAATTTGTTTCTACACAGCTCAGTTCAGATCAGTCACTCAGTTGGGTCCAGCTCTTTGCGACCCCATGGACTGCAGCACACCAGGCTTCCTTGTCCATCACCAACTCCCAGAGCCTACTCAAACTCATGTCCACTGAGTCAGTGATGCCATCCAACCATCTCATTCTCTGTTGTCCCCTACTCCTTCCACCTTCAGTCTTTAACAGCATCAGGGTCTTTTCAAATGAGTCAGTTCTTTGCATCAGGTGACCAAATTATTGAAGTTTCAGCATCAGTCCTTCCAATGAATATTCAGGATTTATTTCCTTTAGGATTGACTGGTTGGATCTCCTTGCTGTCCAAGGGACTCTCATCTTCTCCAACACCACAGTTCAAAAGCATCAATTCTTCAGTGCTCAGCTTTCTTTATAGTCCAACTTTTACATCCATACATGACTACTGGAAAAACCATAGCTTTGACTAGATGGACCTTTGTTAGCAAAGTAATAGGTAACCTCAAATAACCAAAACAGTCTTGGGAAAGAAGAATGGTACTGGAGAAATCAACCTACCAGACTTCAGACTAAACTACAAAGTTACAGTCATCAAGACAATATGGTACCACCACAAAGTCAGAAATATAGATCAATGAAACAAAATAGAAAGCCCAGAGATGAATCCATGCACCTATGGACACCTTATCTTTGACAAAAGATGCAAAAATATACATTGGAGAAAAGACAATCTCTTTAACAAGTGGTGCTTGGAAAACTGGTCAACAACCTGTAAAAGAATGAAACAAGAACACTTTATAACACCATGCACAAAAATAAACTCAAAATGGATTAAAGATCTAAATGTAAGACCAGAAACTATAAAACTCCTAGAGGAAAACATAGGCAGAACACTTTATGACATAAATCACAGTAAGATCTTCTATGACCCACCTCCCAGAGTAATGGAAATAAAAGCAAAAATAAATAAATGGGACCTAATTAAACTTAAAAGCTTTTACACAATGAAGGAAACTATTAGCAAGGTGAAAAGACAGCCTTCAGAATGGGAGAAAATAATAGCAAATGAAGCAACTGACAAAGAATTAATCTCAAAAATATACAAGCAGCTCATGCAGCTCAATACCAGAAAAATAAATGACCCTATCAAAAAAAATGGGCCAAAGAAGTAAACAGACATTTCTCCAAAGAAGACATAGAGATGGCTAACAAACACATGAAAAGATGCTCAACATCAGTCATTATCAGAGAAATACAAATCAAAACCACAATGAGGTACCATCTTACATTGGTCAGAATGGCTGCCTTCAAAAAGTCTACAAACAATAAATGCTAAAGAGGTGTGGAGAAAAGGGAACCTTCTTACACTCTTGGTGGGAATACAAACTAGTACAGCCACTATGGAGAACCGTGTGGAAAATCCTTTAAAAACTGGAAATAGAACTGCCATTTGGCCCAGCAATCCCACTACTGAGCATGCACACCAAGGAAATCAGAATTGAAAGAAACATGTGTACCCCAATATTCATTACAGCACTGTTTACAATAGCTAGGACATGGAAGCAATCTAGATGTCCATTAGCAGATGAATGGATAAGAAAGTTATGGTACATTTACACAATGGAATATTACTGAGCTATAAAAAAAAATATTTAAGTCAGTTCTAATGAGGTGGGTGAAACTGGAGCCTATAATACAGATTGAAGTAAGTCAGAAAGAAAAACAACAATACAGTATATTCATGCATATATGTGGAATTTAGAAAGATGGTAATGACCACCCTATACGCAAGACAGCAAAAGAGACACAGATGTAAAGAACAGACTTTCGGACTGGGTGGGAGAAGGTGAGTGTGGGATGATTTGAAAGAACAGCACTGAAACATGTATATTACCATATGTGAAACAGATGACCAGTCCAAGTTCAATCCATGAAACAGGAAACTCAAAGTCAGTGCACTGGGACAACCCAGAGGGATGGGATGCAGAGGGAGGTAGAAGAGGGGTTCAGGACAGGGGTACCCGTGCACCCGTGGCTGATTCCTGTCAATGTATGGCCAAAACCACCATAATATTGTAAAGTAACTAGCCTCCAATTAAAATAAATAAATTAATAATAATAATAATAATAAACTTATGGTTACCAAAGAGTAAAGTGGGGAGGGGATAAATTGGGGATTAACAGATACACACTACTATATATATAAAATAAATAAACAAGAAAGACCTACTGTATAGTACAAGGAGCTATATCCAATATCTTGTGATAACCTATAATGGTAAAATATGAAAAAGAATATATATACAGAATCACTTTGCTATATATCTGAAACATTGTAAATCAACTATAATTCAATAAAAAATAAAATATTTTTTTAAAAAGAAGTTGCTTGCAAAAGCAGGGGACACAGGTTTGATTCCTGGTTGGGGAAGATCCCTCATATTCCTTAGTTGTCATTGGACAACTAAGCCCATGTATCACAACTACTGCACCCTAAAAAAAAAAAAAATGCTATCAGTAACTACAGCAGTTTGTTAGTTTAAAATTTCACAATTACAAAAATTTTAAGAAAAAATCTAATTGCTACTACTCATCTCATCACTTTGAGTGAAGTCACAAGTTATGGAACCCTGATTAACCCCTCAGTTGTGTGGAGGGAGAGGCAGTGCACAGTCTTATTGCTGTTGTCTGCCCTGAGTCTTAGTTCTGGCAAGTAGGATCTCCTTGTAGCATGTGGGCACTTAGTTGCAACATGCAAGGTCAGCTTCCCTGACCAGGGATTGAACCCAGGCCCACTGCATTGGGACCACCCCTTGACCACTGGACCACCAAGGAAGTTCTGGCAGTTTGTTGTCTTCTACTCCACTACCCATTCAGAAATTTCTAAGGCGGTATGACTGGGTCAGGAAATGTCCTGCATCTCTAAAACAAAAGCAGTTATATATGATAGCATTATTTTCAGTAATTATTCAATAGCATTATTTTCAGTAATTATTCAATAGCATTATTTTCAGTAATTTTATTCAATAGCATTATTTTCAGTAATTATTCAATAGCATTATTTTTGGTAGAAAAATAGAAACTATTTAAATATCAGTTAATTTATATTCATACATTAAAAATGATGAGAGTCTGTATTTATTCACATGAAAATACATTTATCACATACAGATTTTTAAAGGATAACATTAAGTAGAATCAAGTATGATTTTATTTCTATATATTATGCACAGAAAATTCTGGAAGGATATTGATCAAAATGTTAACAGTGGTTAGTTTGGGGTGATGGGATTATAAATTCATTTCATTTTCTCTTTTAATGTTTTTGTGTATTTATGATTAAACATGTTTTTCTTTTATTAAAACAATAGAATAAAGCCACTTACATTCTGTAGAAGGAGATAGAAGAATAAATTCTATCAACAAATGAGTGAATTTAAAACACAAAAACAAACAAAAAAAATGCAGTACATCCATAATACTCCTCAATATAATTTCTTTTAAATGAACTACTGATTCAGGCAATAACATAGATGAATTTCAACATTATGCTGGGTGAAGAAACCAAATATAGATAAAGCCAGATATATATTTTGTTTCTGAAGAAGCCAGACACAAAAGTGTTAACAGGTACAAACTTCTGGTTACAAAATAAATATTGGAAATTATAACATGATGATAATAAATAAAACTGCTGTATGATAGAAAAGTTGTTAAGAGTATAGCTCCTAAGAGTTCTCATCATAAAAAAATTTTTAATCTTTCTTTTTTATTTGTATAAGATGATGGATGGTGACTGAACTTACTGTGGTAGTCATTTCACAATATATGTAATGAAGTCATTATGCTATGCACAGTGCTATATGTCAATTATATCTCAATCAAACTGGAAAAAATTTAAAATAAAAGAATAAAAGTTTTAAAAAGACTCAGTTACTGAAGAAGCCATCCCACGATGGAAAATAATGACTATATCCAGTAGAAGCATAAGGATTAAATAATTTAATCATACAGTATGTGAGCTTCAACAGTGATACAAATTGCAATGGCTTGAAATCTAACTGTATGTTCAAATTCACTGCTGCTGCTGCTGCTGCTAAGTCACTTCAGTCGTGTCCGACTCTGTGTGACCCCATAGACGGCAGCCCACCAGGCTCCCCCATCCCTGGGATTCTCCAGGCAAGAATACTGGAGTAGGTTGCCATTTCCTTCTCCAATGCATGAAAGAGAAAAGTGAAAGTGAAGTCACTCAGTCTGTCCGACTGTTAGCGACCCCATGGACTGCAGCCCACCAGGCTACTCCGTCCATTGGATTTTCCAGGCAAGGGTACTGGGGTGGGGTGCCATTGCCTTCCCCGGTTCAAATTCACTAGTTCACAATAAAGTTTTAAATATTGATCACCTTCAGATTATGATAGGAACCTAACTCATTATCTTGAAAACTAATACATAAAGGTACAGCAGCAGATATGATCTAGCTTTTTTTATATGAACAGTACCCTTTAGAACCCCATGAACAGTATGAAAGATTCAGACAAGACTGAGCAATTGAACAACTAGGTAATCAAATGGGAGATAAGGGGAGGTGTCTCTTTATAAACATATTCCAATCAACAATGAAAAAAGAAATAATAAAGTAGAAAATACTATTCATAACTACCAATGAATGAAGGCTACTCTGTCCATTGGATTTTCCAGGCAAGAGTACTGGGGTGGGGTGCCATTGCCTTCCCCGTTGTCTTGGCTAAACCAGATGAATTAGAGTTTTAGTTGTCATGGTCTCATGAGGCATAGAAAGAAGAAACAAAGGCCAGGTTCCTGCCAAGATGAGAAATTTCATAAGAGACTCCACACACAAAGTCAGGATCCCCCAGAAGGTCTCTTCAGCCTCTTTCCAGAAGACTACAAGAGAAAGTTACCTATAAGCACCCTTAAAGTAGGATGGAGGTGGTACTCTCACATAGCTAGCAAAGGTAAACCAGGTCGCGTTTAGAAAAATCTAAATGCTATAGGCTGAATGTCTGTGTCCCTGCAAAATTCATGTTTAAACCTAATCCTCAGTGTGATGGTATCTGGAGATAAGGCCTCTGGGTGGTAATTAGGTCCTAAGAGTGGGGCCCTTGTGAATGAGCATAGAGCCTTTATAAAGAAGACCCCAGAGATCAACCTCACCCCTCTACCATGTGAAACAAAGTGAGATGATGGCCTTCCATGAATCAGAAAATGGGCCCTCACCAGACACTGAGTCTGCCAGCACCTTGATCTTGCATTACCAGGCTTCAGAACTAGGAGGAATAGGTGTTATGGCATCTTACTTTATGGTATTTTGTCAACCCTAGTTGACTGTAACACCAACTTAACCCATATCCCAAACATTTCTACAGAAAAACTTACAAGAAAAGTGAACTCTAAGTCAAATCACAAATCATACAAAGAGACAAGACATTTTGTACAAGAATTAACAGAAAAACAAAAACAAAAAACATGAACTGCCAAACTCTCCTAGAGTTTGCTCAGACTCATGTCCATTGAGTAAGTGATGCCATCCAACCATCACATCCTATGTCTTCCCTTTCTCCTCTTGTCTTCAATCTTTCTCTGCATCAGAGTCTTTTCCAGTGAGTAGGCGCTTCTCATCAGGTGGCCAAACTGTTGGAGCTTCAGCTTCCACATCAGTACTTCCAATAGTAAATGCTCACTCTGCCTGTAGAATCCTTCAATTAATTTATTAAGCAGGGAATCTCCATGTCACTATTTCATTATATTATATTGCATTTTAGTTATCTCATAGTAAAGCAAATTCTGATCTCATCACTACCAATTACAAATTAGCTTTAATCTCACTGTAACTATTGAAATATTTTAATATTTGCACCAATAATTTTATTACTTAATAATCATGGTCTTTATCCATTAATCACCATAACCTGAATTAATCTAGCTATATATTTGATTTATTTGTGTTGTTTCATGATCCCAAAGGAGTTATAGCATATTTCAGAGTCTTATCTATGTTCTTATTTACTTTTATTGTTGCTTAAAACTTTAGGATAAGACTTTGGCTTCCTGTGCTAATTTTTAAAGTAAAATTTAAAAGAAAAGTTTTGACTGTGCTTGCTATATGGTAATGTTGGCTTCTGAATATGATAGGATTTCTTATTGGCTGATATCTCACTACAATAGAAATATTGCAAATATGGTCACCCCTACCCCAAGTATATTTTAATCATCATTCCTGAAGATCTTTGCATACAAGTTTCAACTCTAATTGCATTGGTATGATTTTTACTTGCTTTCTGTATTAGATAGATTTTTAAAACCAGACTAGATGGACTTTCTGACTACTGGACTTCTCATTCAGTTGCAGAGTTAGATTTGCACATATATCTGTCCCTCCACCTACTAAGGTAAATAGACACTTTATTAACTGTCTAAAATACAGCTACTTTGAAAACAAACACAAATGGATTGTATTTAACTGAACTTTGAAGTTTCCTTTGTAATGGCTTGCTGGATGTATATTTTTAAAAGTAGGCAGCTGAAAAAGTGTACACAATTTCAGGTTCTCATTTCTTCTTCTTTCTCCCTTCAAATACACTAATCCCAGTAAGCATAGGGATAGACAAAATGCTATGATATCATTTATTTTCTTAAACAAGATGGGACTCTATTGTTAGAAATAAGGCAAATTATTTTGTCCTTTGAGGATAAAGTTATGAGAGCAAACATAATCACTCCAGTGTCTTTGAGCGGAAGAATATAAAGTGAGATTGATATTTAAATGTATGAGAAATGAATTTTTAAAATTAATCTTAAGAACTTCATGCCTCTCCAGTCTTTACATTTGGGGTGATGTCAATGTTTGATCAGCAGCTTTATAAACTTCTGCTAGAACTAGATATCATTAGTCTAAAGAACTGTTATACATTCATCACTCTTTGGAATTATCTAGCTCTTCATCCAGAGAAGGCAGTGGCACCCAACTCCAGTACTCTTGCCTGGAAAATCCCATGACAGAGGAGCTCTGTAGGCTGCAGTCCATGGGGTCGCTAAGAGTTGGACACAACTGAGTGACTTCACTTTCACTTTTTACTTTCATGCATTGGAGAAGGAAATGGCAACCCACTCTAGTGTTCTTGCCTGGAGAATCCCAGGGACAGAGGAGCCTGGTGGGCTGCCATCTCTGGTGTCACACAGAGTCGGACACGACTGAAGTGACTTAGCAGCAGCAGCTCTTCAACTAACGATTTTATCATCTTCAGTAATGGTTCTAGAGAGGGAATATAACACACTAGCACACTTTTGCAGATGATCTAAAGGTAAGAGCTTCAGTGTTTGTTAGTTAAAATGAGAAAACTATTCTATTTGACTTGAGAGCTTAAAGAAATGGATTTGATAGGAAAAAGATTCATAGGAAAAAAAAACAAGCTGAAAAATATGATCCTCTGAAAAGTAACAAAAGAACAGTTAGGATGATTCAGTAAAGTATGAAATAGACAATAATAATTTAGGAAAAGCATATGCAGAGTATTACTACAGGGATTTTAGAATAAAACAAATGTATGTGTATAATATTCAGTATAAAGTTGGCACTAATTTAAATTATTTATGTCATAGTTATTACTGAGAAAATCAATTAATAACTAGTAAGCTTTCTGATATCATTGAGAATTTGGATCTTTTATTAGTTTGAAATTGATCTCTCTTAACCACAGGTTAATTTTCTTCTTGATTTTTCCACTTTCTAAAATTCAATCCTGAGAAAGGACAGGCTTTTCAAAAAGTGGCACTAGGAAAACTGGATATTCACATGCTAAGGAATGAAATGAGACCCTTACCTTCCACCATATACAGAAATTAACTCAAAATGGATAAAAGATATAATCATAAGAGGACCCCAAAATATAAAACTTTTGGAAAAAGTCACAGGGAGGAAGAAGCTTCATGATATTTTTGGATATGATACTAAAACCCAGGCAACAAAAGAAAAACTAGATAAATTTGGACTTAACCAAAAATAAAAACTTTGTGCATCGAAGAACATTATTAAGAGAGCTGAAAAAGCAGTCCAGAAATTGGGAGAAAATATATGATAAGGAATTTATATTCAAAATGTATAAAAAACTCCTATAAGTATAAAAGTAAACAACCTGATTATAAAATGGACAAAGAACTGAAATGGTATTTCTCCAAAGAATATACACAAATGGCTAATAAGAACATGAAAAGATGTTCAACACTGACTCTTTTTAGGGAAATGAAAATAGAAACCACAGTAAGTCACCACTTTAAGCCCATTAAAATGGCTATTCTTTAAAAAGCAAAACAAACAAACAACAACAGAAAACAGTAGGTTTTGGCCAGGATGTCAAGCAACTGGAATACTTGGGCACTGCTGGTGGGAAGGTAAAATGATGTAGATACTGTGGAAAGCATTATGCCAGTTCCTCAAAAAATTAAACATAGATTTGCATATGATCCAGCGAATCCACTTCTGAATGTATATTACAAAATAAGTGAAAGCAGGGACCCAGACAGGTATTTTTACCACCATGTTCATAGCAGTATTATTCGTAACAGCCAAAAAGTGGAAAAGATCCAAATGTCCATCCATAGATGAATGGGAAAACAAAGTGGTATTACCTACTGTGATGGTTAACAATGTGTCAACTTGCAGGATGATTTTGGATGAGATTGACATTTAAAATGGTTAACTTTGAGTAAGCAGATTGTCTTCCATAATATGGATGAGTCTCATCCAGTCAGTTGAAGGAACTCTTAGTACAAAAAGACTGACCTTCCTGAACAGGAGGGAATTTTCCAGTAAACTGCCTTCTGTCTTCATCTGTACAATGCTGCTGCTAAGTCGCTTCAGTCATGTCCGACTCTGTGTGACCCCATAGACGGCAGCCCACCCGGCTCTCCCGTCCCTGGGATTCTCCAGGCAAGAACACTGGAGTGGGTTGCCATTTCCTTCTATCCATGAAAGTGAAAAGTGAAAATTGAAAGTGAAGTCGTGTCTGACTCCTAGCGATCCCGTGGACTGCAGCCTACCAGGTTCCTCCATCCATGGGACCTTCCTGGCAAGAGTACTGGAGTGGGTTGCCATTGCCTTCTCCCATCTGTACAATAAGTTCTCCCAAATCTCCTCCCTTCAGATTGGAACTACACCATTGACTCTCCTCAGTGTCCAATATGCCATCCTTAGGACTGAATCCACACCACTGGTTCTCCTGGGTCTTGAACATGCCAAAATTGCAAATTTTGGGCTTCTTAGCCTTCATAATCACACGAGCCAATTTCTTATAATAAATTTCTTCACATAGAGATTGGTTCTGTTTATTTGGAGAACCTTTAAAAAATTACTGTGTAATCTTCCCTTGTAGCTCAGTGGGTAAAGTATCTGCCTGCAGTGTAGGAGACCAGGGTTCGATCCCTGGGTTGGGAAGATCCCCTGGAGAAGGAAATGGCAACCCACTCCAGTATCCTTGCCTGGAGAATCCCATGGACAGAGGAGCCTGGTGGGCTGTGGTCCATGGGGCTGCAAAGAGTCAAACTGCTGAGCGACTAACACTAATATGTGTAATTACCTGTGTATTTATCTCAGTTATCTTTAGCTATAAAATTTCTCAACATTGCAGTCATCAGATGTCATTGCTGGTGTCTTATACTTTGCTCTCAGAATTTCCTCTTGCTGAATTTCTGTTTGTTTTCAGTGTTCTTGATAGCTTACTGTGTCAGATTCAAGATTTAGCTTTAGAACCACGGACCAGGCTTGATCACTCAAGAGCTTTTTTGTAGCAGAGTTTTATTAAAGTATGAAAAGGGGTGGAGAAAGCTTCTGATGTAGATATTAGAAGGGAGACAGAAACTGTCCCCTTCACTAGTCTTAGAAGAGGGAGTTATATATTTTTTTCAATTGGTTATGGCAATAAATCAAAAAAATGTCTGAAGGTTGTAAAGATCTTTCTAGACCCACCCTTACAATTTACATTTTAAGATAACAGGATTAGAACTAACAAGGAAAGATCTTACCAGACCCATTCCCATAATACACATTCTAAGATAATAGGATTAGTCAGGTTTTCAAGAAGCAGAAACTGTCCTTAAGCAGGATACATTGTTGTTATATAATCCTTACTAAGGAATGTAGAAAAAAGATATTTGTCCTTTCCTCCTCCTTGAGAGCCCCAAACCCCTTTTTCCTCCTCGGGAACTCTGGACTTCTTATCAATCTGCCCAGGAATTGACTCTCTCATTCTGATATCCCAGAACTCCATTTTAAAAAGTGTAGTGGAAACAGTGACAGACTTAATTTTGGAGGGCTTCAAAATCACTACAGATGGTGAATGCAGCCATGAAATTAAAAGATGTTTACTCCTTGGAAGAAAAATTATGATCAACCTAGACAGCGTATTTAAAAGCAGAGACATTACTTTACCAACAAAGGTCCATCTAGTCAAGGCTATGGTTTTTCCAGTAGTCATGTATGGATGTGAGAGTTGGACTATAAGGAAAACTGAGCACCAAAGAATTGATGCTTTTGAACTGCTGTTTTGGAGAAGACTCTTGAGAGTCCCTTGGACTGCAAAGAGATCCAACCAGTCCATCCTAAAGGAGACCAGTCCTGAACATTCATTGGAAGGACTGATGCTGAAGCTGAAACTGCAATACTTTGGCCACCTGATACAAAGAATTGACTCATTGGAAAAGACTCTGAAGCTGGAAAAGATTGAGGGCAGGAGGAGAAGGGGACAACAGAGGATGAGATGGTTGGATGGCATCACCGACTCAATGGGCATGAGTTTTTGTGGACTCCGGGAGTTGATGATGGACAGGGAGGCCTGGCACGCTGTTTCCATGGGGGTCACAAAGAGTCAGACATGACTAAGTGACTGAACTGAATTGAATTGATTGCCCACTTTTGTGAATCCTTGTTTTAGGCATCCATTGGCAGTTCTATTCACCTTTAGTAGTGCACTATAATCTCTTTCTCATCCTCCTTTCTTGCCTCCTTGCTTTCATTCCAACATTGACACCTTAAGCACAAGCACCCCTCTTCCCTCTTTAGCACTCAGTTGATAACTGTCAACTGTGAGCTTTAATGTCCCTGCAGTCTTCTCTAGGGAAGAAAAGCAATAAGGTCCCAGGCTGGACAGGCTGTCAGACAGGCAACTGAGAGAACTGTCTGTTCCTGCACAGTGTTCCCAAAGGCTCTCAGGGGAGCTTAAGAGGGTGGGAAGGAATTGAGCCCAATCATTGTACCTTGCAGATACATAGCCGAAATAGACCCCTGGCACTGAAAACTGAAGAGAATGTTGCAGGGGTTCAGCCCCGGTGGATCCAGGTTGATTCGAAGGTGGGGACGGAGTCGGCGTCCTTGGAAAAATACATATTTAATTACAGATATATAGAGAGATTAGAAACGGATAGTGTAGTAGGAAAATTAGTGGAGAAAAAGTGGCTGAATAACTTGGTTCACATGGAATAGCATCCATGCTCCAGATGGGAATTCAGCAAGAAAGAACGACATGGGGGAGTCAGTCTTTCCAGGAATGGATCCCATTTCTTTATTTTTCAGGTTTTCTTATACACCTTTTGTTACATATAGGGATGAATACAGAGTCACGTGGGGGTCAGCAGTCCTGACCTTTATCAAAATCAGGTGCTTTACATAAAAAAAAGTTCTTAGGGGTTTTACATCATCTGGCCATGAGGCCTGCTGGCATTTACAGCCCTTTCTGATAACCAAGAAACATTTTTTCTAAGGGTGTTTTTTCTTAAACCAGGCACCACCCTCCAAATAAAGTTGCATTCCTATAGGGTGAGAGTGTAGTGAGTTACAATCAAGAAAGGAATTTATTTAACCTGAGGTTAACATGATTAATCTTCAAGGTTAATACTTATTTCTCTTATATGCTAGTTATATTCAAGGCAATGGCACGACTGAGCAACTTCACTTTCACCTTTCACTTTCATACACTGGAGAAGGAAATGGCAACCCACTCCATTGTTCTTGCCTGGAGAATCCCAGGGACGGGGAGCCTGGTGGGCTGCCGTCTATGGGGTTGCACAGAGTCAGACACGACTGAAGTGACTTAGCAGCAGCATATTCATTTTAAAGGCAGGGAATATGGAGATTTAGCAGCAAACATCAGCCCAACAAATGAAAATCCTTTCACCAATGTTCCCCTTAAGATCTATTTAGTCTTAAGATAGTGATAAAGTTACATTTTTACATAGCAAGGACACAGTGATTTATAACAAAGCACAGTGATCTATAACAAAAGAGAAAATTCATTAACTCAAAAAGTCTAGTATTGCTAACATCAAAAACTACTATATTTCCTTTTCTATATTCCAAATACATTGATTAATATATTCCCAGGTGCCTAAGGATATAGAGGCCTGGCAGCAATCATTGACTCAACNGGTGAGAGTGTAGTGAGTTACAATCAAGAAAGGAATTTATTTAACCCAAGGTTAACATGATTAATCTTAAAGGTTAATTCTTATTTTTCCTATATGCTTAAAGGTTAATACTTATTTCTCCTATATGCTAGTTATATCCATTATAAGGGCAGGGAATATGGAGATTTAGCAGCAAACATCAGCCCAACAAATGAAAATCCTTTCACTAATGCTCCCCTTAAGATCTATTTAGTCTTAAGATAGTGATAAAGTTACATTTTTACATAGCAAGGACACAGTGATTTATAACAAAGTACAGCGATCTATTACAAAAGAGAAAATTCATTAACTCAAAAAGTCTAGTATTGCTAACCTTAAAAACTACTATATTTCCTTTTCTATATTCCAAATACATTGATTAATATATTCCCAGGTGCCTAAGGATATGGAGGCCTGGCAGCAATCATTGACTCAACAAGAGGAAAAGCCCTATGCTAATTAAGACTCTCAAAATCCTCCAAAACTCTCTGTGCTGTTTATGGTTGAGAGGTAGTAAACAATCATGTGTCAGCAGAGAGGTTTGACCTGAGACACCCTTGTCCCACCCAGGGCAGGGAATTAGCAGCAATTATTGACACAACAAATGAAAAAACCCTTCACCAATATAATTCCCAACCAACCCACTATACTAATAATTTCTAACTTCCCACAAGAATTTGCCTTTAGTAAGTCTAAAACATCTCGTGCCTCTCACGGTCGGGAGGCTGTAAACCATCACATGTGGCTGGACGAATCTATACAGGCGGGCTAGATAACCTTCAGTCGAAACACTCTTGTCACGCCCAGGAATTTTTATTGCCTTGGAGCTGCACGTTTACTCCTTCTCCGAGAGAAATGGTTATGGGGGAGAGCCCCCTGGAAAGTCAAAGGTGTAGGTAAGAGCAAAAAAAACAGACTCTGGTTTTAGGGTAGATGCTCGGGAACAGGGGGTCTCCTGAGGCTTGATCACGGCTTTGCGTATGCCGAAGCCTCCTTCCTCATGACCTTTGCCATGGGCAGAGTTCCTCACGCTGGCCCCCAGTACTCTATAACAAGTCATCCCAAAATATAGCAGTTTATTTATTGTCTCACACTGTTTCTATGGGTTGGGAATCCAAGAATGCCTGAGCTGGGTGATTCTAGCTCAGAATCTCTTCTAAGGTATCAGTCAAGGTGTTGGCTGAGGTTGCAGACATTTGGGGGCTTGACTGGACTGAAGGATCCACTTCCAAGCTCACTCACAGTGCCCTGGGCAGGCTTAGCTCCTTCCCATGAGAGATGCTCATGACACAGCTGCTGGCTTCACACAAAGTGAATGATCTGTGCGGGAGATCAATAGTTAGAAGCCGTCACACCTTTGATAACCATATCTCAGGAGTGATACTCTATCACACTTACTGTACTCTGTTGGTAACATCCACCAACCTTGATATAGTGGGGACTCCCTGGAGGTGGGGATCATAGGGGATCTGGAGGCTGGCAGTCCTGGTGTTTTATCCTCTCTATGTATCACTGGATTTCATTTTGCTAATATTTTACTTCAATATCTATATTCTTGAGTGAAGTTGGACTATAATTTTTCTTTCTCACTACCAAGTTTATACTAGCCTTGTAAAGTGAGATTAGTAGTGTTCTGTCTTTTCCTATTCTCTGAAGGAGTTTGTTTATATTATCAAAATAAAATGTTCCGAATATCAGAATTATTTACTTCTTCACTGTTAGAATTCGATGGGGAGCCATTGAGTCCCCTTATTTCCTTGATTCAGTTTCCTCAACTGCATTGAAGGATCATCTGGGTTTTGCTAAGTTGCTTCAGTCGTGTCCGACTCTGTGCGACCCCATAGATGGCAGCCCACCAGGCTCCCCCATTAGTGGGGACTCCCTGGAGGTGGGGATCATAGGGGATCTGGAGGCTGGCAGTCCTGGTGTTTTATCCTCTCTATGTATCACTGGATTTCATTTTGCTAATATTTTACTTCAATATCTATATTCTTGAGTGAAGTTGGACTATAATTTTTCTTTCTCACTACCAAGTTTATACTAGCCTTGTAAAGTGAGATTAGTAGTGTTCTGTCTTTTCCTATTCTCTGAAGGAGTTTGTTTATATTATCAAAATAAAATGTTCCGAATATCAGAATTATTTACTTCTTCACTGTTAGAATTCGATGGGGAGCCATTGAGTCCCCTTATTTCCTTGATTCAGTTTCCTCAACTGCATTGAAGGATCATCTGGGTTTTGCTAAGTTGCTTCAGTCGTGTCCGACTCTGTGCGACCCCATAGATGGCAGCCCACCAGGCTCCCCCATCCCTGAGATTCTCCAGGCAAGAACACTGGAGTGGGCTGCCATCTCCTTCTCCAATGCAGGAAAGTGAAAAGTGAAAGTGAAGTTGCTCAGTCGTATCCGACTTTTTGCGACCCCATAGACTGTAGCCCACCGGGCTCCTCTGCCCATGGGATTTTCCAGACAAGAGTACTGCGGTGGGGTGCCATTGCCTTCTCCATTTGGGTTTTAAAACTGCTCAATTTGTCTATTTCTTCTTGAGACAGTTTATGTAAATTGTACTTTAATAAAATTTGTTCATTTAATCAACATTTTCTAATTCATTGGCCTAACATTTTTCATAATGACTTTTTATTCTATATTCAGTATTCCTAGCTTTTATACTAATGTCCTTGTTTTCTGATATTGGTTATTAGTGCTATCATTTTTTTAATTGGCCTCATCAGATGTTTGTTAAATTTGTTAGGTGTTTTTTAATCAATCTTTGGCTTTATTGATCCTCTGTGTTGCACGTTTTTATTTTGTTGGCTCCTGTTCTTATTTCTATAATGTCCTTTCTTCTACTTTCTTTGGGTTTATTTTGCTTTTCTTTTTCTGTTTTCTTGAATTTTATTCAAGCTTACTAGTTTTTAGCTTTTTGCTAATATGACATCTTAGACTATAATTTTTCTAAGTATTGCTTTAGCTAAATCTCTTAAGTTTTGATATGTACTATTTTAATTATTTCTCAGTTCATACTGTTTTTTTAATTCAACTATGATTTCTTCATTGATCCATGAGTAACTTGGATATGTATTTAATTAATTTCCAAACACACAAAAATTTTCTTGATGTATCTTTTGGCCTTGTTGATTTCTAACTCACTCTATTATGTTAGGGAAAAAAGTACTTGTGTTATTATTTCAATCTAAAGCATTTGTTTCAGTTCAGTTCAGTTGCTCAGTCACGTCTGACTCTTTGCGACCCCGTGAATCGCAGCACGGGCCTCCCTGTTCATCACCCTCTCCCGGAGTTCACTCAGACTCACATCCATCGAGTCAGTGATGCCATCCAGCCATCTAATCATCTTTCGTCCCCTTCTCCTCGTGCCCCCAATCCCTCCCAGCATCAGAGTCTTTTCCAATGAGTCAACTCTTCGCATGAGGTGGCCAAAGTACTGGAGTTTCAGCTTTAGCATCATTCCTTCCAAAGAAATCCCAGGGTTGATCTCCTTCAGAATGGACTGGTTGGATCCCCTTGCAGTCCAAGGGACTCTCAAGAGTCTTCTCCAACACCACAGTTCAAAAGCATCAATTCTTCGGCGCTCAGCTTTCTTCACAGTCCATCTTTCACATCCATACATGACCACATTTGTTTCGGTCATATAAACACCTCCTTACAACAACACAAGAGAAGACTCTACACCAGAACATCAACAGATGGTCAATACCGAAATCAGATTGATTATATTCTTTGCAGCCACAAATGGAGAAGCTCTATACAGTCAGTAAAAACAAGACCAGGAGCTGACTGTGGCTCAGATGATGAACTCCTTATTGCCAAATTCAGACTTGAATTGAAGAAAGTAGGGAAAACCACTAGGCCATTCAGGTATGACATAAATCCTTTACAATTATACAGTGGAAGTGACAAATAGATTCAGGGGATTAAATCTGATAGAGTGCCTGAAGACTGTGGATGGAGGTTCATGACATTATACAGGAGGCAGTTATCAAGACCATCCCCAAGAAAAAGAAATGCAAAAAGGCAAAATGGTTGTCTGAGAAGGGCTTACAAGTAGCTGAGAAAAGAAAAGAAGTGAAAGGGAAAGGAGAAAAGGAAAGATATACCCATTTGAATGCAGCGTTCCAAAGAATGCAAGGAGAGAAAAGAAAGCCTTCCTCAGTGATCAATGCAAAGGAATAGAGGACAACAACAGAATAGGAAAGACTAGAGATCTCTTCAAGAAAATTAGAGATACCAAGGGAACATTTTCTGCAAAGATGGGCACAATAAAGGACAGAAATGGTATGGACCTAACAGAACCAGAAGATATTAAGAAGAGGTGCCAAGAATACACAGAAGAACTGTACAAAAAAGATCTTCATGACCCAGATAACTATGATGTTGTGATCACTCACCTAGAGCCAGACATCCTGGAATGTAAAGTCAAGCATTAGAAAGCATCACTACAAACAAAGCTAGTGGAGGTGGCGAAATTCCAGTTGAGCTATTTCAAGTCCTAAAAGCTGATGCTGTGAAAGTGCTGCACTCAATATGCCAGCAAATTTGGAAAACTCAGCAGTGGCCACAGGACTGGAAAAGGTCAGTTTTCATTCCAATCCCAAAGAAAACTAATGCCAAAGAGTGTTCAAACTACCACACAATTGCACTCATCTCACATGCTAGCAAAGTAATGCTCAAAGTTCTCCAAGCCAGGCTTCAACAACCCATGAACCATGAACTTCCAGATGTTCAAGCTGGAGCTAGAACAGGCAGAGGAACCAGAGATCAAATTGCCAACATCTGTTGGATCATCAAAAAAGCAAGAGAGTTCCAGAAAAACATCTACTTCTGCTTTATTGACTACACCAAAGCCTTTAACTGTGTGGATTGCAACAAACTGTGGAAAATTCATAAGGAGATGGGAATACCAGACCACCTGATCTGCCTCCTGAGAAATCTATATGCAGGTCAAGAAGCAACAGTTAGAACTGGACAAGGAACAACAGATTGGTTCCAAAAAGGGAAAGAAGTATGTCAAAGTTGCATATTGTCACCCTGTTTATCTAATTTATATGCAGAGTTCATCATGTGAAATGCCAGGCTGGATGAAGCACAAGCTGGAATCAAGACTGCCAGGAGAACTATCAATAACCCCAAATACACAGATGACCACCCTTATGGCAGAAACCAAAGAGGAACTGAAGAGTCTCTTGATAAAAGTGAAAGAGGAGACTGAAAAAGTTGGCTTAAAACTCAACATTCAGAAAACGAAGATCGTGGCATCTGGTCCCATCACTTCATGGCAAATAGATGGGGAAACAATGGGAACAGTCAGAGACTTCATTTTGGGGGACTCCAAAATCACTGCAGATGGTGATTTCAGCCATGAAATGAAAAGATGCTTGCTCCTTGGAAGGAAAGTTATGACCAACCTAAACAGCATATTAAAAAGTAGAGACATTGCTTTGCCAACAAAGGTCTGTCTACTCAAAGCTACGGTTTTTCCAGTAGTCTTGTAGGGATGTGAGAGTTGGACTGTAAAGAAAGCTGAGCACCAAAGAATTGATGCTTTTGAACTGTGGTGTTGGAGAAGACTCTTGAGAATCCCTTGGACTGCAAGGAGATCCAACCAGTCCATCCTAAAGGAAATCAGTCCTGAGTATTCATTGAAAGGGCTGATGCTGAAGCTGAAACTCCAATTCTTTGGCCTCCTGATGCGAAGAACTGACTCATTGGAAAAGGCACAGATTCTTGGAAAGATTGAAGGCAGGGGGAGAAGGGGACTACAGAGGATGAGATGGTTGGATGGCATCACTGACTCGATGGACACGAGTTTGAGTAAACTTCAGGAGTTGGTGATAGACAGGGAAGCTTGGTGTGCTTCAGTCCACAGGGTCACAAAGAGTCGGACATGACTGAGCAACTGAACTGAACTGACTGAGGTTGCTTTAATATTGAGTATATGGTCAATTTTTATAAATATTTTCAATGAGCTCATTATATGCACTATTCAATATATGCTTATTAGGTCAAACTTAGTAATTATAATGTTTAAATCCTATATATTTAAAAGAGTTGTTTTTCTATTTCTCTATCAATTACTGAGTGGTTATATTAAAATACCATATTATGAATGTGGATTTGTCTACTTCTCTTAATAACTGTATCAGTTTTTAAGGCTAAATGATTAAGTACACAGAAACTTAATGCTGATGAATCCTACCAGTTGAAATGAACCTTTCATAATTATAAGTTACCTCTGTTTATCCTTGATAATGCACTTTGTCTTAAAGGCTACTTAGTTTAAAAGCAATGTGGCTTTTAATCTGGGCCTTCTAGTTTTCCATTTATAGTGTGGTGGATTCTCCTGGATTCTCTTCTTTGCTTATGTCTTCTTTCTATAGTAAGCTTCAACTTCAGCTTATTTCACTGTTCTTTAGTAAAAAAATTGTTCATCTCTTTCTCCTTTTCTTCACGTAAAATTGAATCCCACAGGCCTAGTTGCTGCTCTAAGTAATGAATAAAATTCCAGAGTTGGCTCTTAAAAATGCAAGTCTTCATAATTACCAAAATGAGCCCAGGAAACATTTAGGAGAGGTGCTTTCTCCCTTGCAGCTACAAAAAAGTGACCATCCTTGTGTCATAGAACATATTCAGACAATCTGATCTGATGTGGTATTGGAACTTGCATGAATATTTATAAATATATTAACTTGTTCTCTTCTTTATTATTGATATTATAAATTTATCCTTGAAGGATAATACAAAGACTCTGAAAAACATTGCTGTGTTCTCAATCTCCAAAGTGCTCTATAATTCTGATTAATTGTCTTTCTTAATAACCTGATGCTCTCTAGATGTCATGTTGGACATTTCCATATTTCTATACAGTATGAATACTTATAAGATTGTTCTGTCAAACCAGTCAAAGATTACTAGCATTTTTTCCTTCTCTCACCTATATGATAAAAAGATTAAATGCCCATAACTCCAATAGATTTCTTATTTAACAAAGAGATCAATCATCTTGCTCATTTACATTAACCAGCCTAATAGGAGGGCTTCAGTGTTTTTGTATTCTGTGTACTGCCTTTTTATTGCCTGGATTAGAAGTTCCCAGACCTGAGCATGGTATCATCTTGGTTGGTTTGCTAGACTTTTGTCTTTGTATTTGCATCTATGGTTGTGTTTTAAGAACTGCACCAGAGTTTATTTCACCTAGTCAGGTATATTTCTGTCTACTCTCATGGGGGCAGGGGCATTGAGGGAGGGAGGAAGCCTACATCCTAATTATGCCTCTAATTTGTACCAAGTCTTTAGACTGTCAGAAACTGTTAGCTCTGATGGAGCATTCTGTTGTCCTCTCTTTATCCACCAGCCACATCCCAAGCTTTCTTCTGACCAAAAGGAATGAGCAATGCAGGGTTTCTTCCTGTTCAAGCTAACACACTATTTGTGTATACAACAGAAGAGAATGGTTTCACATGGGACTTTCCACCTACCATCTATATTTCCACTAGTTTTTAATTTTTTCAATCAAAAAATGTTTATGGGAGTATAGTTGATTTACTGTTGATTCAGGTGTACATCAAAGTGATTCAGTTATACATATATTTATTCTTGTTTATATATATTATGTTTCAGATTCTTTTTCATTCCTTCTTCTTGCTGTTTACTTCTTCTTTCTCACTCTTGCATCTGCAAAATATGTCCAAGGATCCCTACAACTTCTGTCTCAAAATAATGCTTCTCAGATAACATGGAGGAAATTTTTGCCTCTCTCTAGTTTTATAACTGTGTGTATGTATGCCATTACTCTGTCTTATAATTTGTTAAGATTTTAATGTGAGGGAGAGGGAGATTCTGTAGTCCTGCCATTTTTCCACTGGAAACGAATACATAGAATATATATGTGTGTAATTTGATTTTAATAAACTCTATCTAAGTCAGAGTTTTCCAAAGAAACAGACCAATTGGATATAAAAGGAGATGTATTATGAGAAATTGGCTTACACAGTTATAGAGGCTGTGAAGTCCCCTCACCTGATATCCCCCAATCCAGTCAAACTGATACATAGCACTTACTATCACAAATTCTAGAAAAAAATACGGTCCAAAAAAAGAGTTCAGATCTTTTTTCAGATGACAGTTTGCTAATTATTTAACAAAAGTTTTTGACTGGATAATTTTACAATAGGAATTTATTCAAAGGTTATATTTGCACAGGTTTACAATGGCATAGAAGTAGGGTACTTCGCTGCAGTATTGTTTCTAACTGCAAAAGATTTTTAAAAATATAAGTATGCATGAAGGGCTTCCCTGGTGGCTCAGTAGTAAAGAATCTACCTGCCACTGCAGGAGACACAGGTTCGATCCCTGGGGCTGAAAGATCCCACATGCCACAATGCAACTAAGCCTTTGTGCCCCAGCTATTCCTGTCCTCTAGAACCCAGGAGCCACAACTACGGAAGCTCGAGCGTCCTAGAGCCTGTGCTCTATAACAGGAGAAGCCATCACTCACAAACAAAACAAAAACAAAAGAGCACAAGGGAACTGGGACGTTTATTACCTTGATTGTGGTGCTGGTATCACATGAGTTTGCATGGGTCCAGACTCTTCAAATTGTACACATTAAGTATGTGCAGTTTTTGATATATAAATTATACCTCAATAAAACTGTTAAAAAAAAAAAACTAGAATATTAACTATATGATCTTTTCTTCCAGAAAGAAAGAAAGTGAAAGTGAAGTCGCTCAGACGTGTCCAACTCTTTGCGACCCCATGGACTGTAGCCTACCAGTCTCCTCTGTCCATGGGATTCTCCAGGCAATAGTACTGGAGTGGATTGCCATTCCCTTCTCCAGGGGATCTTCCCAACCCGGGGATCAAACCTGGGTCTCCCACATCGTAGACGCTTTACCGTCTGATAAGTAATCCAAAATTTTCTAACATTTTACTTTACTGTTTCTAAAGGTAAAAGGCAGAATTATGTATATATTAAAGACAATTATGGGGCTTCCTTGGTGGCTCAGTGGTAAAGAATCCATCTGCTAGTGCAGGAGATACATGTTCATTCCCTGGGTTGGGAAGATCCCACATGCCATGGAACAACTAAGCTGTGAGCCACAACAACTTCTGAGCATATGCTCTAGACCATGGAGCTGAAATTGCAACTCCACAATAGACTGGATCCACATCAGGAAAGAATATGTCAAGGCTGTATATTGTCACCTTGCTTATTCAATTTATACACAGAGTACATCATGAGAAATGCTGGGCTGGATGAAGCACAAGCTGGAGTCAAGACTGCCAGGAGAAATATCAATAACCTCAGATATGCAGATGATACCACCCTCAAGACAGAAAGCAAGGAAGAACTAAAGAGCCTTTTAAAAAAAATTATTTATTTTTTATTGAAGGATAATTGCTTTATAGAATTTTGCTGTTTTCTGTCAAATCTCAACATGAATCACCCATAGGTATACATATATCCCCTCCCTTTTGAAACTACCTCCCCTCTCCCTCCCCATCCCACCCCTCTAAGTTGATACTGAGCCTCTGTTTGAGTTTCCTGAGCCATACAGCAAATTCCCGTTGGCTATCTAGTTTACATATGGTAATGTAAGTTTCCATGTTACTCTTTCCATGCATCTCACCCTCTTCTCCCCTTTCCCCATGTCCATAAGTCTATTCTCTATGTCCGTTTCTCCATTGCTGCCCTGTAGATAAATTCTTCAGTACCATTTTTCTAGATTCTGTATATATGTGTTAATATGGTATTTATCTTTCTCTTTCTGACTCACTTCACTCTGTAATAGGTTCTAGGTTCATCCACCTCATTAGAATTGACTCAAATGCATTCCTTTTTATGACTGAGCGATATTCCATTGTGTATATATACCACAACTTCTTTATCCATTCACCTCTTGATGGACATCTAGGTTGCTTCCATGTTCTAGCTATTGTAAATAGTGCTGCAATAAACAATGGGATACATGTGTCTCTTTCAATTTTGAGTATATGCCTAGGAGTGTGATTGCCAGGTCATATGGTGGTTTTATTCCTAGTTTTTAAAGGAATCTCCATACTGTCTTCCATAGTGGCTGTATCAATTTACATCATTTACCAAAAGTGCACTTTTCTCCACACCCTCTCCAGCATTTGTTTGTAGACTTTTTGGTGTGGCCATTCTGACCGGTGTGAGGTGATATCTCGTTGTAGTTTTGACTTGCATTTCTCTAATAATGAGCGATGTTGAGCATCTGTTCATGTGTTTGTTAGCCATCTGTATGTCTTCTTTGGAGAAATGTCTGTTTAAGTCTTTTTTCCTACTTTTTCTTTGGGTTGTTTGTTTTTCTGGTATTGAGTTGTATGACTGCTTGTATATTTTGAAAATTAATCCTTTCTCAGTTGTTTCATTTGTTATTTTCTCCCATTCTGAGTGTGGTCTTTTCACCTTGCTTATAGTTTCCTTTGCTGTGCAAAAGCTTTTAAGTTTAATCAGGTCCCATTTGTTTACTTTTGCTTTTATTTCCATTACTCTAGGAGGTGGGTCATAGAGGATCTTGCTTTGATTTATGTCATCGAGTGTTCTGCCTATGTTTTCCTCTAAGAGTTTTATAGTTTCTGGTCTTACATTTAGGTCTTTAATCCATTTTGAGTTTATCTTTGTGAATGGTGTTAGGAAGTGTTCTGATTTCATTCTTTTACATGTAGCTCTCCAGTTTTCCCAGCACCACTTATTGAAGAGGCTGCCTTGCCCCATTGTATATTCTTGCCCTCTTTGTCAAAAACAAAGTACCTGTAGGTGCATGGGTTTATTTCTGGGCTTTTTATCTTGTTCCATTAGTCTATATTTCTGCTTTTGTGCCAGTACCATACTTTCTTGATGACTGTAGCTTTGTGGTGTAATCTAAAGTCAGGAAGCTTGATTCCTCCAGCTCCATTCTTCTTTCTCAAGACTGCTTTGACTATTCAGAGTCTTTTATGTTTCCATATGAATTGTGAAATTTCTTGATCTAGTTCTGTGAAAAATGCCATTGGTAATTTGATAGGGATCACATTGAATCTGTAGATTGCATTTGGTAGTATAGTCATGTTCACAATATTGATTTTTCCTCCTCAGGAAAGTGGAATATCTCTCCATCTGTTTATGTCATCTTTGATTTCTTTCATTAGTGTATTATAATTTTCTGTATACAGTTCTTTCATCTCCTTTGGTAGATTTATTCCTAGATATTTTATTCTCTTTGTTGCAATGGTGAATGGGACTGATTCCTTAATTTTCTTTCAGATTTTTCACTGTTAGTATATAGAAATGCAAGTGATTTCTGTGTATTGATTTTGTATCCTGCAACTTTGCAAAATTCACTGATTAGCTCTAGTAATTTTCTGATACTATCTTTAGGGTTTTTTATGTACAGTATCATGCCATCTGCAAACAGTGAGAGTTTTACTTCTTTTCCAATCTGGATTTCTTCTATTTATTTTTCTTCTCATATTTCTGTAGCTAGGACTTCCAGAACTATGTTGAATAACAGTGGCGAAAGTGCACACCCTTGTCTTGTCCCTGATTTTAAGGGGAATGCGTTCAGTTTTTGATCATTGAGGATAATGTTTGCTGTAGGCTTATCATATATGGGCTTTACTATGTTGAGGTAGGTTCCTTCTATGCCCATTTTTGGAAGAGTTTTAATCTTAAATAGGTGCTGAATTTTGTCAAAGGCCTTTTCTGCATCTATTGAGATTATCATATGGTTTTTATCTTTCAGTTTGTTAATACGGTATATCACATTGATGATTTGTGTATATTGAAGAATTCTTGCATCCCTGGAATAAATCCAATTTAATCATGGTGTATGAGCTTTTTGATGTGTCGCTGAATTCTGTTTGCTAAAGTTTTGTTGAGGATCTTTGCATCTATGTTCATCAGTGATATTGGCCTGTAGTTTTCTTTGTGTGTGTTGTCTTTGTCTGGTTTGGGTATCAGGGTGATGGTGGCCTTGTAGAATAAATCTGGAAGTGTTCCTTCCTCTGCAGTTTTTTGAAGAAGTTGTAGAAGGATAGGCATTAGCTCTTCTCTAAATGTTTGTTAGAATTCTCCTGTGAAGCCATCTGGTCCTGGGCTTTTGTTTTTTGGGAGATTTTTGATCACAGCTTCAATTTCAGTGCTTGTAATTGGGTTGTTCATAATTTCTATTTCTTCCTGATTCAGTCTTCGAAGATTGAACTTTTCTAAGAATCTGTCCATTTTTTCCAAGTTATCTATTTTATTGCCATATAGTTGTTCATAATAGTCTTTTATAATCCTTTGTATTTCTGCATTGCCTTTTGTAACCTCTCCTTTTTCATTTCTAATTTTGTTGATTTGATTCTTCTCTTTTTTTTTTTCTCCTTGATGAGTCTGGCTAAGGGTTTGTCAATTTTATCTTTTCAAAGAACCAGCTTTTGGTTTTATTAATTATTACTACTGTTTATTTTATTTTTCATTTATTTCTGCTTAGATCTTTATGATTTCTTGCCTTCTACTAATTTGGGGATTTTTTGTTGTTGTTCTTTTTCCAGTTGCTTTAGGTATAAAGTTAAATTGTCTATTCAATGTTTTTCTTGTTTCTTGAGGTAGGATTGTATTGCTATAAACTTCCCTCTTAGGACAGTTTTTGCCGTATCCCATAGGTTTTGAGTTGTCGTGTTTTCACTGTCATGTGTTTCTAGAAATTTTTTGATTTCTTGAGTTTGATTTCTTTAGTAACCTGTTGGTTATTTAGAAACATGGTGTTTAATCTCCATGTGTTTGTGTTTCTTACAGTAGTTTTCTTGTAATTGATATCTAGTCTCATAGCACTGTGGTCGGAGACGATGCTTGATACGGTTTCAATTTTCTTAAATTTACTGAGGCTTGACTTGTGACCCCACAATGTGGTCTATGCTGAAGAATGTTCCATGTGCACTTGGGAAGGCGTATTCTTCTCCTTTTGGATGGAATGTCCTGAAGATATCAATGAGATCCATTTCATCTAATATACCATTTAAGACTTGTGTTTCCTTATTAATTTTCTGTTTTGATGATGTGTCCATTGGTGTGAGTGGGATGTTAAAGTCTCCTACTATTATTGTGTTACTTTCAATTTCATAACAGACTTATGTCTGTTAGTGTTTGTCTTAAGCATTGAGGGGCTCCTATGCTGGGTGCATAGATATTTAAAATTGTTATGTTTTCCTCTTGGACTGATCCCTTGATCATTATGTAGTGTCCTTCCTTATCTCTTGTAATATTCTTTAAGTTCTATTTTGTCTGATATACGGATTGCTACTCCAGATTTCTTTTGCTTCCCATTTGCATGGAATATATCTTCCCATCCTCTCACTTTCAGTCTATATGTGTCTTAAGGTCTGAAGTGGGTTTCTTGTAAACAGCATATATATGGGTCTTGTTTTGTATCCATTCAGCCAGTCTGTGTCTTTTGGTTGGAGCATTTAATCCATTTACATTTAAAGTAATTACTGATATCTATATTCCTATTGTCATTTTCTAATTGTTTGGGGTTGATTTTGTAGATCTTTTCTGACTATATAAGTCCATTGTAGGTGCCCAATATGCTACTGGAGATCAGTGGAGAAATAACTCCAGAAAGAATGAAAGGATGAAGCCAAAGCAAAAACGATGCCCAGTTGTGGATGTGACTGGTGATAGAAGCAAGATCCGATGCTATAAAGAGCAATACTGCATAGGAACCTGGAATGTTAGGTCCTTGAATCAAGGCAAATTGGAAGTGGTCAAACAGGAGATGGCAAGAGTGAACGTCGACATTCTAGAAATCAGTGAACTAAAATGGACTGGAATGGGTGAATTTAACTCAGATGACCATTATATCTACTACTGCAGACAGGAGTCCCTTAGAAGAAATGGAGTACCCATCATGGTCAACAAAAGAGTCTGAAATGCAGTACCTGATGCAATCTCAAAAAGGACAGAATGATCTCTGCTCGTTTCCAAGGCAAACCATTCAATATCACGTTAATCCAAACCTATGTCTCAACCAGTAACACTGAAGAAGCTGAAGTTGCACAGTTCTATGAAGACCTACAAGACCTTTTAGAAGTAACATCCAAAAATGATGTCCTTTTCATTATAGGGGACTGGAATGCAAAAGTAGGAAGTCAAGAAACACCTGGAGTAACAGGCAAATTTGGCCTTGGAATATGGAATGAAGCAGGGCAAAGGTTAATAGAGTTTTGCAAAGAGAATGCACTGGTCATAGCAAACACCCTCTTCCAACAACACAAGAGAAGACTCTACACATGGACATCACCAGATGGTCAACACCAAAATCAGATTGATTATATTCTTTGCAGCCAAAGATGGAGAA
>SJYX01009754.1:280338-298227 GCA_006410675.1 Oreotragus oreotragus | reverse complement strand
GTGATGGAATTCCAGTTGAGCTATTTCAAATCCTGAAAGATGATGCTGTGAAAGTGCTGCACTCAATATGCCAGCAAATTTGGAAAACTCAGCAGTGGCCATAGGACTGAAAAAGGTCAGTTTTCATTCCAATCCCAAAGAAAGGCAATGCCAAAGAATTCTGGAACTACCACACGACTGCACTCATCTCACACACTAGTAATGTTCAAAATTCTCCAAGCCAGGCTTCAACAACACATGAACCGTGAACTTCCAGATGTTCAAGCTGGATTTAGAAAAGGCAGAGGAACCAGAGATTGAATTGCCAACATCTGCTGGATTATCGAAAAAGCAAGAGAGTGCCAGAAAAACATCTATTTCTGTTTTATTGACTATGCCAAAGCCTTTGACTGTGTGGATCACAATAAACTGTGGAAAATTCTGAAAGAGATGGGAATACCAGACCACCTGACCTGCCTCTTGAGAAACCTATATGCAGGTCAGGGAGCAAGTTAGAACTGGACAGGAACAACAGACTGGTTCCATCTAGGAAAAGGAGTACGTCAAGGCTATATATTGTCACCCTGCTTATTTAACTTCTATGCAGAGTACATCATGAGAAATGCTGGGCTAGAAGAAGCACAAGCTGGAATCAAGATTGCCAGGAGAAATATCAATAACCTCAGATATGCAGATGATACCACCCCTATGGCGGAAAGTGAAGAGGAACTAATAAGTCTCTTGATGAAAGTGAATGAGGAGACTGAAAAAGTTGGCTTAAAGCTCAACATTCAGAAAGTGAAGATTGTGGCATCTGGTCCCATCACTTCATGGGAAATAGATGGGGAAACAGTGGAAACAGTGTCAGACTTTATTTTTCTGGGCTCCCAAACCACTGCAGATGGTGACTGCAGCCATGAAATTAAAAATGCTTACTCCTTGGAAGAAAAATTATGACCAACCTAGATAGCATGTTCAAAAGGAGAGACATTACTTTGCCAACAAAGGTCTGTCTAGTCAAGGCTATGGTTTTTCCAGGGGTCATGTATGGATGTGAGAGTTGGACTGTGAGGAAAGCTGAGTGCTAAAGAACTGATGCTTTTGAACTGTGGTTTTGGAGAAGACTCTTGAGAGTCCCTTGGACTGCAAGGAGGTCCAACAGTCCATCATAAAGGAGATCAGTCTTGGGTGTTTATTGGAAGGACTGATGCTGAAGCTGAAACTCCAGTACTTTGGCCACCTCATGCAAAGAGTTGACTCATTGGAAAAGACCCTGATGCTTGGAAGGATTGGGGGAAGTAGGAGAAGGGGACAACAGAGGATGAGATGGCTGGATGCATCACTGACTCGATGGACGTTTGAGTGAACTCTGGGAGATGGTATGGACAGGGAAGCCTGGCGTACTGCAATTCATGGGGTCGCAAAGAGTTGGACACGACTGAGCGATGGAACTGAACTGAATATTTGTTGTAAAGCTGGTTTTGTTGTACTCAATTCTCTTAACTTTTGCTTGTCTGAAAACCTTTTGTCTCTCCATCAATTCTGAATGAGATCCTTGCTGGGTACAGTAATCTTGGTTGCATGTTTTTCCCTTTTAGTACGTTAAATATATCCTGCCATTCCCTTCTGGCCTGGAGAGTTTCTGCTGAAAGATCAGCTGTTAAGCATATGGGGTTTCCCTTGTATGTTACTTGTTGCTTCTCCCTTGCTGCTTTTAATATTCTTTCTTTGTGTTTTGTCTTGTTAGTTTGATTAGTATGTGTCTTGGTATGTTTTTGCTTGGATTTATCCTATATGGGACTCCTTGTGCCTCTTGGACTTGATTGGTTATTTCTTTTTCATGTTGGGGAAATTTTTAGCTATAATCTCTTCAAAAATTTTCTCATACCCTTTTTCTCTTCTTCTTCTAGGACCCATATGATTTGAATGTTGGTGCTTTTGATATGGTCCCAGAGGACTCTGAGACTGTCCTCAGCTCTTTTCATTCTTTTTACTTTATTTTGCTCTTCAGAAGTTATTTCCACCATTTTATCTTCCAGCTCACTGATTAATTCTTCTGCTTTAGATATTCTGCTACTGATTCCTTCTAGAGTATTTTTAATTTTAGTAATTGTGTTGTTTGTCTCTGTATGCTTATTCTTTAATTCTTCTGGGTCTTTGTTAATTGATTCTTGCATTTTCTCTCTTTTGTTTTCAAGGTTTTTGATCATCTTTATTATCATTATTCTGAGTTCTTTTTCAGGTAATTTGCCTATTTCCTCTTCATTTATTTGGACTTCTATTTCTAGTTTGTTCTTTCATTTGGCAGTATTTCTCTGCCTTTTCTTTTTTTTTTTTTTTTTAAGTTATTGTGCTTGAGGTCTCCTTTTCCCAGGCCTCAAGGAAAGTTGAATTCTTTTCTTGAATAAAGTTAAATTCTTTCTTCTTTTTGGTTTCTGCCCTCCCAAGGTTGTTCCAGTGGTTTTTGTGAGCTTTATATAGGGTGAGATTTGTGCTGAGTTTTGGTTTGTTTGTTTTTCCCCTGGTGGGCAAGGCTGAATGAGGTGTACTCCCGTCTGCTGATGATTGGATTTGTATTTTTGTTTGTTTGTTGTTTAGATGAGGCATCCTGCACAGGGTGCTACTGGTGATCGGGTGATGCTAGGTCTTGTATTCAAGTGGTTTCCTTTGTGTGAGTTCTCACTATTTGATACTCTGTAGGGTTAGTTCTCTAGTAGTCTAGGGTCTTGGAGTCAGTGCTCCTACTCCAAAGGCTCAGGGTTTGATCTCTGGTCAGGAATGAAGATTGCAAAAGTGGTTTGCTATGGCATTAAGGGAGAGTAAAATAAACATCCAATAATTAGAAACCAAAGATGAACCCCAGACAAATGGCAGTTACAAAATCAGGCAAATAATAATTAAAATAATGGAATATATGCATATACATATATAGACCCATGAGCAAAGTGAAAACAGTCCAACAAAAATAAAGTACAGTAGACTGATCTGGTGAACAAAGGAAATCAAAAATTATATTTACCAGTTAAGAACAAAAACTCACTTAAGCACAAACTGGAAAACAAAACTAAAGTACGGTGCCAAGAGGGAAATAAAGCAATGAAAACAAAACTAGCAAATATGTTGAGAGGAAAGGAAAGAAAGAGTAGATATGCAAAGTTAAACAGAGGTAGATGAAGATTTATATACATTAAAGAGTAACTGCAAGGGGAAAAGAACAGTAGGAAATTCAAATGAAGGAATAAAGGTAGAAAAAATAATAATATGTTTAAAAAACTAAAATTTAAAAAAGAGAAAAAGAAAAAAAGAGGAAAACTTCACAGAACTGCAAAAGCCCAATGTAGAGGGAGAGGTTTATGACAACAATAAAAAATGTGTCTGAGGAAAAAGGAAAAAAAAAAAACCTCAAAAGCTTAATTGGATTTCTTCGTGCCAATAAAATTGACAACTACAACAGAGGGGAAAAGAAAGAGGGAAAAAAATCCAGAAGAATCTACAGAACAAGTCAAAAAATANAGAAAAAAAAAAAACCTCAAAAGCTTAATTGGATTTCTTAGTGCCAATAAAATTGACAACTACAACAGAGGGGAAAAGAAAGAGGGAAAAAAATCCAGAAGAATCTACAGAACAAGTCAAAAAATAAGATAATAAATGTTTTTCTTGAGTCACTGGTGTCAGAGTCCTTTCCCTCGCTGGGAGTCACAGTCCACCTTCCCTCCCTAGGATGCCCTCCAATACTGTGCTGATCTCTGGACTTGCTGTGGAGGCTGCTCACATTCTAATCTGGTCCTACTCCTGCGTGTTCTTGCCTCCAATGTCCACAGCTATCAGAGCTAGTGCGTTTTCTTTTGTGCGAGCTCTCAGTGGCCTTTTATATATTCCATAGACACAGAGTCTGCTTAGTTGATCTTGTGTATTTAAATCTTCTGGATTTAATCGTATGACTTGTACAGCTGGTGGGAAGGTTTTGGGTTGTCTTCCTTAGCCACACTGCCCCTGGGTTTCAACTGTGGCTTTATTTCCACCTCTACATGTGGGTCGTCCACTGGGGTTTAGCTCCTGAGGCTGCCCTAGAGGGCTTGGGTTTGCCCCTGTGAGGGCCAGGTGTGGAAGTGGTGCAACTGCTTGGGTCACAGGGGTTCTGGCAGCACCAGGTACTCAGAGGGGTTGGTGTCTAGGGCAGTAGGAAATATAGTGCTCTAGAAGGGTACGGCAACCAGTACTGGCCAATATGCTCCAGTATTCTTGCCTGGAAAATCCCCTCTCTGACAGAGAAGCCTGGCAGGCCACAGTCTACAGGGTCACAAAGAGTTGGACAGGTCCAGAAGAACCCTGCACACATAGACGCAAGTATTTTTTTTTTTTTTTTTTTGCCTGTAGCAGATCTGCCCCAGTGAGAGTTGAGCATGAAGGTGGTGTAGCTACTTGGCTTGTGGGGACCCTGGCAGCGCCAAGTGTGCAAGGACACAGACTGCCTCCACAGCAGGAGTTACGGCCCTATCAGAGTCTTTTTTCGAGCCTCTTGTAGCTGGTGATCAGAAGGCCTCTTTGGTGAGTCTTTCTCTGTAGCTCTGCCCGTTCAAGCACTTAGAGGGATCCCTTGCCTGGGGTCCTTCTCTGTTGTTCAGCAGGCCAGTCACTTAAAGGGGCAGTCTGGGTTGGGCGGGGTGGGATGCAGGGCAGGGTTCTACTCTGTAGTTCCACTCATCAGTCAGTGAAAGGAGCACCCTGTGTGGGGTTCTACTCTGTAGTTCAGTGCGTCAGGTGTTTGGTGGGCCAGCCTCTTTGTTGTTCAGCTGCTGATGCTGGCGTATGGAGAGACAGAAGCTATGGTGATGGTTTCACCCCTTACACATGACTTAGCATTATCGCCTTGCTTGCATGGCTGCCTGGCTTTCCTCCATAGGCATTTCCCATCACGATCTCCTCCCTCACATCCCCTTGATCCGTCTCTTCACAGTCAACAGCAGCCCTCACCCTGGGATTGCTCCACAATCCCTAAACTCCAGCTCCCAGCCGCTGCCCCTTCCAGGAGACCCGAGTTNCATTATCGCCTTGCTTGCATGGCTGCCTGGCTTTCCTCCATAGGCATTTCCCATCACGATCTCCTCCCTCACATCCCCTTGATCCGTCTCTTCACAGTCAACAGCAGCCCTCACCCTGGGATTGCTCCACAATCCCTAAACTCCAGCTCCCAGCCGCTGCCCCTTCCAGGAGACCCAAGTTCCTGCCTGGCGTTTGTATGACTGCGGCAAGGACTATCTGATTCTCATTCCATTTAGGCTGCCACAGATCTCAGCCTTGAATGTTTCTCCTCTGACTCAGACAATTGCCCTGCTGTGGGAATCGGACCCCTGCTTCAGTTCCCCCACCCGTGGAGGGCAGGTCCAGTCCTACTGGCACTCCTGATTTTCCCCCTAGTTCATCCTACCGAGTTTTGTGTGGTTCTATATATTCTTTTCCACTGGTCAGATACTCCTGTCCACTCTCAGCTGGTATTCTGCATGCACCTCTTTGTCTGAAGTTGTATTCCTGATGTATCTGTAGAGAGAGATATACTCCATGTCCACCTACTTCTCTGCCATCTTTTTCCCCCATAAAGAGCCTCTTGATGAATGTGAAAGAAGAGAGTGAAAAAGTTGGCTTAAAACTCAACATTCAGAAAACTAAGATCATGTCATCCGGTCCTATCACTTCATGCAAATAGATGGGGAAACAATGGAAGCAGTAAGATACTTTACTTTTGGGGCTCTAAAATCACTGATGGTGATTGCAGCCATGAAATTAAAAGACACTTGTTCCTTGGAAGAAAAGCTATGACCAACCTAGTCAGCATATTAAAAAGCAGAGATATTACTTTGCCAACAAAGGTCTGTCCAGTCAAAGCTATGGTTTTTCCAGTAGCCATGCATGTATGGATGTGAGAGTTGGACCATAAAGCGAGCTGAGCACCAAAGAATTGATGCTTTTGAACTGTGGTGTTGGAGAAGACTCTTGAGAGACTCTTGGACTGCAAGGAGATCCAGCTAGCCCATNACCTGTCTCTTATACACATCTAGATGTGTATAAGAGACAGGGTCTGTCCAGTCAAAGCTATGGTTTTTCCAGTAGCCATGCATGTATGGATGTGAGAGTTGGACCATAAAGCGAGCTGAGCACCAAAGAATTGATGCTTTTGAACTGTGGTGTTGGAGAAGACTCTTGAGAGACTCTTGGACTGCAAGGAGATCCAGCTAGCCCATCCTAATGGAAATCAGTCCTGAATATTCATTAGAAGGACTGATGCTGAACCTGAAACTGCAATACTTTGGCCACCTGCCGTGAAGAGTAGACTCATTGGAAAAGACCCTGATGCTGGGAAAGACCGAAGGCAGGAGGAGAAGGGGACGACAGAGGATGAGATGGTTGGATGACATCATGGACTCAATGGACATGAGTCTGAGTAAGCCCCAGGAGTTGGTGATGGACAGGGAAGCCTGGCGTGCTGCAGTCCATAGGGTCGCAAAGAGCAGGACATGACTGAGCAATTGAACTAACTGACTGACATGCCACAACTACATAAGCCCAAGTGCCCTAGAGCCTGGGCTCCACAACAAGAGAAGCCTATGCAGCAAGGAAGACCCTGCACAGTCAAAACATAAGCAAAACTATATCTATATGTGAAAGAATATCTTTTATTTCTTATTTGTTATTGGGAGTAAAGCTCAATTAAACCTTCTGTGAACTATTGTTATCTATTGTCATTCTAGAACCAAACTCTGTGGTCTGGTCCAGCCCAGTTCGTCAGGTCTTAGTTAAGGCATGAGGGAACTTTAGTTGAGGCATGTGGGATCTAGTCCCCTGACCGGGGCCCGAACATGGGCCCCCTGCATTGGGAGCACAGAGTCTTATGCACTGGACCACCAGGGAAGTCCCTGATCAAGCATTCGTCCATTTAGAAATTAGAAACTACACACAGTATGAAGTTACATCATGACTTCAATCCTAAAAGCAGGCAGATCTGAGCTGAACTCTGACCTTACCACATACTGTTTGGGTAATCTATGCTGCTGCTGCTAAGTCACTTCAGTCGTGTCCGACTCTGCATGACCCCATAGACGGCAGCCCACCAGGCTCCCCCATCCCTGGGATTCTCCAGGCAAGAATACTGGAGTGGGCTGCCATTTCCTTCTCCAATGCATGAAAGAGAAAAGTGAAAGTGAAGTCACTCAGTCTGTCTGACTGTTAGCGACCCCATGGATTGCAGCCCACCAGGCTACTCCGTCCATTGGATTTTCCACGCAAGAGTACTGGGGTGGGGTGCCATTGCCTTCCCCGTTGGGTAATCTATAAGAATGACTTAATTTTTCTGAAACTTTATAAAGTTCTTCTTTATAAAATTGGGACAATAATGCTTACCTCATGATATGGTTGTAAAATTAATTATATTTGTGTAAACTGGTAGGCCCTTAAGTACTCAATATTTCATTAGTTACTTTCTCAACTTGTAGTTAATTTGTAGAGCACAGTATAATCTTAGAATTTATGTATATTATCTAAATTGTATCTCTAGTTGTGTGTGTGTGTGTGTATATGTAAATTGAAAGTATTTTCCATTCTTGAACCTGAATAGTGGTAAAGTTTAGATCACTGCTACCACTTCTTCTACTTTATTATTAATTCTCTTTTTTTTTTCACAAATCGTTATTTTAATGTTTGTTGCTTTATTTTTAAAAGCTAATAAAAGAGAGAGAATATAAGAACATTTACTTTTATTTTCTAATATAATATTACCTTGGCCACAAATTTTAAAACTAAAGAGTTCTGAGTTTTATTTATTTTCACATTTTCCAAAAATACTTTTTCTATTGTGACATGAAACAAACAAAAAAATCCACCCATAATTATCTCTTCCTGTAATCAGGTAGAGTAGTGCTCTGACTGACATACGAAAACAGACTAGAATATTAATAGGACTATTCTTCAAATCAGGGTCTTCAGAAGCTGACTGAGGTCAGTTTCCCTGGGAAACAGACTCCGAGATGAAGGTTTGTGTGTAGTAATTGTTAGTGAGTCTTACGGGGCTGAACACCTGTGGGGAAGGAGGAGGAAACAGGATTGACTGAGGGAGAAGCTGACGGGTGGAGGGGTCTCACAGACAGCTCTGGCGCTGGGAAGGCGCTTCATGAGGCAGTGGAGTGGGTCAAGGTGGCTCCGTGTTGTCCAGACCTCAGCGGTGAGCTGTCAAGAAGGAAGGTTGGGTGGTTCTTTTTGGCTGAGGGCAGTTCCCAGGGAGGATTTAGCTGAGAGCTGGGGAGTGAGGTGGTGTGAGGGGTTCCTGAGTCACTCTCTGCAGCCTTCACTACATGCTTAAGTCAAAATATATTCAGACTTTCTTCAAATCATATTTTAGATGTGTACTGCAAACTAATGTCTCCTGAGTCACAGCAACAACCAAGTTCAGGGTAGGGTACCTTTCAAAATCGTCTAGGAGGGGGAAAAAAAATGGAAAATACTAGAATAAAATCCTCATTTGTTTGGAAACAGCCTTCTGTGAAGAACATCATTGGTTTTGTTTTAAGATTTTTTTTTAAAATGTGGACCATTCTTAAAGTCTTTATTGAATTGGTTACAGTATTGCTTCTGTTTAATGTTTTGGTTTTCTGACCACAAGGCACATGAGATCTCAGCTCCCTGACCAGGGATCGAACCCACACTCCCTGTACTGGAAGGTGAAGTCTTAACCACTGGACCACCAGGGAAGTCCCAACATAATTGTTTAACATGCCAAATATCTTTAAAAACAACAACCACAACCCAGAAGACTGTTTCTGAATATACAGGATCCTCTTAGTGGCTTGTTTCTCTTACTGCATCTCCTGAGTACTCAGTACTAGGGTTACGTTACTCCCCATCTCCTAATGCCCCAGAAGAGAAGCACAGATTTGATGTATGTGACTACAAGTCCTGGGGCTATTCATGCAAAATCTCTGACAGTAAGAAGGCATGAGACTTTCAGTGACAGGTGGGGTATTTCAGAGTCCATGAGAGATGACCTTGGGCTAAACTCTAGTGCAGGAATTGATCACTCTCTTGAATCCACACTGAGAAAGAAAAGCAATAGATGAGGGTAGGAGACAATTGGGGAAGAAGAGAGGGAGAGCTCTTTACAATGAAAAAGTACAGAGAACTGTGATAAAGACTAATCTCTTCCTCCAATATTTATTTGCCCACTTTCCCCCTACAGAAGTAGGACTGCTGAATTTCAAGTTAGCAAATGACCACCCAGAAGAAAGATGTGATACTTCACCCCTTCTTGCCATTGGTTTTGCAGTAATGGGATTAGTTTTTAATGAGAAGTGAGTGAAAATATTTTGTGCAATTTATAGAATAGGGATCGAACCCAGGTCTCCCACATTGCAGGCAGATTCTTTACCAGCTGAGCCACAAGGGAAGCCCAAGAATACTGGAGTGGGTAGCCTATCCCTTCTCCAGGGGATCTCCCAGACCCAGGAATCAAACCAGGGTCTCCTGCATTGCAGGCAGATTCTTTACCAACTGAGCTATCAGGGAAGCTCTTACAATTTATAGAAAGTGTCCTTAAATATGTGTTTCCCCAGTGGCTCAGTGGTAAAGAATCTGCCCGTGACGCAGGAGACACAGGAGACGCAGGTTCTAACCCTGGGTGGGGAAGATCCCCCAGAGAAGGGCATGGCAACCTACTCCAGTATTCTTGCCTGGAAACTTCCAGGGATGTAGGAGCCTGGAGGGCTACAGTCCATGAGGTTGCAAAGAGCTGGACATGACTGAACACAACTAATACACCCAAACATTTATTCTAAATTAATACAAGAAAAGTATTCAAGGGACTTCCCTGGTGGTCCAGTGAGTAAAATTCCACATTCCCAGTGCAGGGAGCCCAGAGTTGATCCCTGGTCAGAGAACTAGATCCCACATGCTGCAGCTGAGAGTTCACATGCCTCAACTAAAGATCCTGCATGCCACAACTAAGACCCATCACAACCAAATAAATAAATTCTTTTTTAAAAAATTCAGTTCAGTTCAGTTCAGTTGCTCAGTCGTGTCCAACTCTGTAACCCCATGAACCTCAGCACGCCAGGCCTCCCTGTCCATCACCAACTCCCGGAGTCCACCCAAACCTATGTCCCTTGTGTCAGTGATGCCATCCAACCATCTCATCCTCTGTTGTCCCCTTCTACTCCTGTCCTCAATCTTTCCCAGCATCAGAGTCTTTTCCAATGAGTCAGCTCTCCGCATCAGGTGGCCAAAATATCGGAGTTTCGGCTTTAACATCAGTCCTTCCAATGAACACCCAGGACTGATCTTCCTTAGAATGGACTGGTTGGATCTCCTCGCAGTCCAAGGAAGTCTCAAGAGTCTTCTCCAACACCACAGTTCAAAAGCATCAATTCTTTGGTGCTCAGCTTTCTTTATAGTCCAACTCTCACATCCATACATGACTACTGGAAAAACAATAGCCTTGACTAGACGAATCTTTGTTGGCAAAGTAATGTCTCTGCTTTTTAATACGCTGTCTAGGTTGGTCATAGCTTTTCTTCCAAGGGACAAGCATCTTTTAATTTCATGGCTGTGTCACCATCTGCAGTGATTTTGGAGCCCAGAAAATAAAGTCTGACACTATTTCCACTGTTTCCCCATCTATTTGCCATGAAGTGATGGGACCAGATGCCATGATCTTAGTTTTCTAAATGTTGAGCTTTAAGCCAACATTTTTACTTTCCTCTTTCACTTTCATCAAGAGGCCCTTTAGTATTTCTTCACTTTCTGCAATAAGGGTGGTATCATCTGCATATCTGAGGTTATTGATATTTCTCCTGGCAATCTTGATTCCAGCTTTTTAAAAGAAAAATACTCAAAAAAGCCCTCATTTTCAGAATCTTTTAGAGCAGCAAAGGTTTAGTAAATACACTTTTAATATTTAAACTCAAATATTCATGGATAATATAATTTGCTGAACAAATTTGAAATTACCCTGTGCCAAATGCTGTTCTAAACATTGCTGATACTGTGAACAGGACACACAAAGTCTGCTTTTGTGACCTTACATTGTAGTGGCGAGAGGCCTTCAGTCAACAAATAAACATGAAACATGGCAGGAGGTGGTAGTGTGACCCCCAAGTAGGATAAGAGAGTTAAGGAGTGGCAGGAAATGCTTTCCTAGCAAGATTACATTTGAGCACAGACCTGAAAGAAGTATTAAAATCAAAAACATTTGGTTATCTGGGAAAAGAACATTCCAGAAAGAAATACCAATAAATATTAAGTGGGAGCAAGGTTGACATGTTTGTCAAATAGTGAGGCTCTGTGATTGAAGTTGAGGAAGCGAGGGGAAGAATATAAGAGATCTAAGGGTTTCTATGGTAAGAACTTAGGGTTTTTTCTTGAGTGGAGTGATTAGAAACTTTTGAGGGACTTCTCTGGTAGTCCAGTGGTTAAGAATCCAGTCTTTGAATGCAGGGGACATAGGTTTGATCCCTGTTTGGGAAACTAAGATCCTACATGCCGTGGGGCAACTAAGCCTGAGGATCCTGCAGTGAAAGATCCTGCATGCCTCAGCTAAGACCTGACACAGCCAATGTATGAGCAGGAGAAAAGAAGGGATCTGAGTTCTATCTTCAAAGCATCCCTGTGGAAAACAGACAGGTCAAGTGGGAGCAGAAAGACCAGGTGAAAGTTGATGGTGGCATAGATCAGGGAGAAGTGGCCAGATTCTTTGAGGGTAGAGAGGGCATGATTTCCTGCTGAACTGAACGTGTGGGGTGAGAGAATAAGGACTGAGAACTGACTCTAAGGTTTAGCCTAATAGGTACTGTCTTGATAAAAATCCTGCTTACAAATTCCAATGTGGAGGCAGAGACTGGGGGAAAGGGAAGGCTTTATGGGAAAAAGGAAAGGCACTTTCCAAGACGTTCATGCTAGTGGTAACTAGATTCACTATGACCTTGCACGTTCTAAACTTACATGCATTCCTTCATCTTATTTTCACAGATATCCTGTGGAATGTCTATTACCACCTCCGTTTCACAGATGAGGGCATGGTTGTCCAAGGTCACACAACTAGTGAGTGGTACAGTCAGTGTTTAAACCCTGACTCCAGATTGGTTGGATCTCCCTGCAGTCCAGGGGGCTCTCGAGAGTCCACGCCACACCACAGTTCAAAAACATCAGTTCTTCTGCACTCAGCTTTCTTTATAGTGGGTTCCAAACCACTCTGTTACACAGACTTCATTGTTTCTACTCTTTCATCCTTTTAGAGTAGGACTAACAAATTAATCTCCACAGGCCAAATCTGGCCCTCTGCCTGTTTTTGTACAGCTCATAAGCTAAGACTTTTTTTTTAATCAAAAGAAAAATATTTCATGACTGTTGAAAATTATATGAAATTCGAATGTCATTATTGATAGATAAAGTTTTATTGGAACAGAGTCATGTCCATTTGTTTACCTAATACCTATGGCTATTTTCAGGCTCCAGTGACAGAGCTGAATAGTTGCAGTAGAGACCATTTGACCCACAAAGCCTAAAATATTTACAGTCTGGCCGCATACAGAAGACGTTTGCCAGCCTCTGGTTTAGAGAATGATTTCTGTCCTAACTTTTATGAAATGCCTTTCTTGTGAAACATTTCTATTGAGTTAATTTCTCTAGTGTCAAGAAGGTACCCCTCTGTGGAAGTTTGTTCAGTAAAAGATTAATTACTCATGTCGTTTTAAATTGAACATGCAATACACAGTGGAAGTGAACCCTCCCAGGACTGATCTTCCTTAGAATGGACTGGTTGGATCTCCTCGCAGTCCAAGGAAGTCTCAAGAGTCTTCTCCAACACCACAGTTCAAAAGCATCAATTCTTTGGTGCTCAGCTTTCTTTATAGTCCAACTCTCACATCCATACATGACTACTGGAAAAACAATAGCCTTGACTAGACGAATCTTTGTTGGCAAAGTAATGTCTCTGCTTTTTAATACGCTGTCTAGGTTGGTCATAGCTTTTCTTCCAAGGGACAAGCATCTTTTAATTTCATGGCTGTGTCACCATCTGCAGTGATTTTGGAGCCCAGAAAATAAAGTCTGACACTATTTCCACTGTTTCCCCATCTATTTGCCATGAAGTGATGGGACCAGATGCCATGATCTTAGTTTTCTAAATGTTGAGCTTTAAGCCAACATTTTTACTTTCCTCTTTCACTTTCATCAAGAGGCCCTTTAGTATTTCTTCACTTTCTGCAATAAGGGTGGTATCATCTGCATATCTGAGGTTATTGATATTTCTCCTGGCAATCTTGATTCCAGCTTTTTAAAAGAAAAATACTCAAAAAAGCCCTCATTTTCAGAATCTTTTAGAGCAGCAAAGGTTTAGTAAATACACTTTTAATATTTAAACTCAAATATTCATGGATAATATAATTTGCTGAACAAATTTGAAATTACCCTGTGCCAAATGCTGTTCTAAACATTGCTGATACTGTGAACAGGACACACAAAGTCTGCTTTTGTGACCTTACATTGTAGTGGCGAGAGGCCTTCAGTCAACAAATAAACATGAAACATGGCAGGAGGTGGTAGTGTGACCCCCAAGTAGGATAAGAGAGTTAAGGAGTGGCAGGAAATGCTTTCCTAGCAAGATTACATTTGAGCACAGACCTGAAAGAAGTATTAAAATCAAAAACATTTGGTTATCTGGGAAAAGAACATTCCAGAAAGAAATACCAATAAATATTAAGTGGGAGCAAGGTTGACATGTTTGTCAAATAGTGAGGCTCTGTGATTGAAGTTGAGGAAGCGAGGGGAAGAATATAAGAGATCTAAGGGTTTCTATGGTAAGAACTTAGGGTTTTTTCTTGAGTGGAGTGATTAGAAACTTTTGAGGGACTTCTCTGGTAGTCCAGTGGTTAAGAATCCAGTCTTTGAATGCAGGGGACATAGGTTTGATCCCTGTTTGGGAAACTAAGATCCTACATGCCGTGGGGCAACTAAGCCTGAGGATCCTGCAGTGAAAGATCCTGCATGCCTCAGCTAAGACCTGACACAGCCAATGTATGAGCAGGAGAAAAGAAGGGATCTGAGTTCTATCTTCAAAGCATCCCTGTGGAAAACAGACAGGTCAAGTGGGAGCAGAAAGACCAGGTGAAAGTTGATGGTGGCATAGATCAGGGAGAAGTGGCCAGATTCTTTGAGGGTAGAGAGGGCATGATTTCCTGCTGAACTGAACGTGTGGGGTGAGAGAATAAGGACTGAGAACTGACTCTAAGGTTTAGCCTAATAGGTACTGTCTTGATAAAAATCCTGCTTACAAATTCCAATGTGGAGGCAGAGACTGGGGGAAAGGGAAGGCTTTATGGGAAAAAGGAAAGGCACTTTCCAAGACGTTCATGCTAGTGGTAACTAGATTCACTATGACCTTGCACGTTCTAAACTTACATGCATTCCTTCATCTTATTTTCACAGATATCCTGTGGAATGTCTATTACCACCTCCGTTTCACAGATGAGGGCATGGTTGTCCAAGGTCACACAACTAGTGAGTGGTACAGTCAGTGTTTAAACCCTGACTCCAGATTGGTTGGATCTCCCTGCAGTCCAGGGGGCTCTCGAGAGTCCACGCCACACCACAGTTCAAAAACATCAGTTCTTCTGCACTCAGCTTTCTTTATAGTGGGTTCCAAACCACTCTGTTACACAGACTTCATTGTTTCTACTCTTTCATCCTTTTAGAGTAGGACTAACAAATTAATCTCCACAGGCCAAATCTGGCCCTCTGCCTGTTTTTGTACAGCTCATAAGCTAAGACTTTTTTTTTAATCAAAAGAAAAATATTTCATGACTGTTGAAAATTATATGAAATTCGAATGTCATTATTGATAGATAAAGTTTTATTGGAACAGAGTCATGTCCATTTGTTTACCTAATACCTATGGCTATTTTCAGGCTCCAGTGACAGAGCTGAATAGTTGCAGTAGAGACCATTTGACCCACAAAGCCTAAAATATTTACAGTCTGGCCGCATACAGAAGACGTTTGCCAGCCTCTGGTTTAGAGAATGATTTCTGTCCTAACTTTTATGAAATGCCTTTCTTGTGAAACATTTCTATTGAGTTAATTTCTCTAGTGTCAAGAAGGTACCCCTCTGTGGAAGTTTGTTCAGTAAAAGATTAATTACTCATGTCGTTTTAAATTGAACATGCAATACACAGTGGAAGTGAACCCAGAGTCAAAATAATGGTAATAGCCTTGATGGTTCGCTCTCTCTCTCTCTCTTTCTCTTGCTATCTCTTTCTCTCCTCTCTTCCTCAAATATGGGCTAAATACCACTCAGATAACCTGTACACTTTGGGCTTCCCAGATGCCACTAGTGGTAAAAACCCACCAGCCAGTGCAGGAGATGTAAGAGAGAAAAGTTCAATCCCTGGGTCAGGATGATCCTCTGGAGGAGGACTTGCAACCCACTCTAGTATTCTTGCCTGAAGAATCCCTATGGACAGAGAAGCCTGGCAGGCTACAGTCCCAAGGGTCTCAGACTGAAGTGATTTAGCACAGCACAGCACGACTTGTACATTTCAGGACATTGATAACTCCTGCTATTTTGAAATTATTAAAGAATTTATCATTAGGGTCTCTTTTTGAAAATTTTAAGTTCCCAAATTTCTAGCTTTGGAATTATATCACACACTGAGATATGGACCCAGTCAAGTTTCCTTCTACTGAATGCCAAGGGTGAATCATCCTGATAACATCGATTAAGGGACAGTAGTCTATAGATGAAGAGTTACTTTATTTCCACCAGAAAAGAATTATGTGAGGTCTACAAATATGGTTCTCCCAGCAAAAAGCTTTGTAATAATCTAGTATACAGGGAAATAATACAGAAAACAAGATAAGAGCTACATACAGAAGGAGAGTGTTCAATCTGTGCCAAGAACAGAAAGGCTCTCTTAGTCACAGTTTTTATCTGTGAATCTAGAAGCAGCTGATGTGAAGCCCAGTGTGTTTGTGTATTGCTATGATTTTTCTGGCTTTCTCTTTCAATAAAAATCTATTTTATCTGAATTGAGCTGAAACAGCTTTTCATCCATGCCATTTTTGACTCAGAGAGAGGTGATAAATCCCACCCTTAGAGTAGACTTGAAAAGAGACTCATCTGAATTGCATTCAAATGTGAATGGTAATGTTACAGACTCCTCAGAGAGCAAAAACACGACCTTTTTGGTCATGCCCCATTGCCTCTTGTCACGCTCAACTATATGTTACATATAAACCATAATGTAGACATTATGTGTATCTACTACTTTTTCATAACGTTTTCTTTGGGACCAAACTTTTGTTTAAAAATAATTGGACCAGTCTTGGTGTGGGGGCAGGGTGGGGTTTCATACTCTATGAGTCCATTTATAGTTGTTTAGTTGCTAAGTCATGTCCAGTTCTTTTGCAACCGCATGAACTGTAGCCTGCTAGGCTCCTCTGTCCATGGGATTTCCCAGGCAAGAGTACTGGAATGGGTTGCCATTTCCTTCTCCGGGGGAATCTTCCTGACCCAGGGATCGAAACCCACATCTCCTACATTGGCAGGCAGATTCTTTACCACTAAGCCAACAACGAAGCTCCATTTATATAGCATTCTCTTTCTTGACAGCTTTTATTGATATATAATTCACATGCCATACAATTCACTCATTAAAGCACACAATTCACTGGTTTCTAGTATACAGAGTTGCACAGCCACTACCGCAGTCACACTTAGAACATTTTCATTAACTCCTCCCTCAAAACACTGCACCTTTCAGCCATCACCATCCTTTCCCTCCCAGCCCACCCAGCCCTAGACAATCACTTAATCTACTTTCTGTCTCTATAGATATGTCCATTCTGGACATTTCCTAAATGGAATCATCCAGAATATGATCCTCTGTGGTTGGCATGTTTTCAAGGTACATCCACGTTGTGATGTCAGTACTCTTATTTCTTTTTATTGCTGAATAACATTTCATTGTATGATATAGCCTGTGATACTTTTTAAATGACAAAAATTATAGACCCGAAGAATAGATTAGTGGTTACCAAGTGTTAGGAGTGGTGATTGTGGGGGCAGGGGATGCTATGACTGGCTATAAGAGGATAGCATGAGGGATCCTTGTGGTAGAACTGTTAGTTATCTTGACTGTGGTGGTAGTTACACAAATCTACAGATAAAATTTTATAGAATTAAATACACACACGAGTACATAGAAATAGTAAAATCTGAATAAGATCAGTGAATTGTAGCAGTATCATTTTCCCCCATGGAATAGTGTTTGCTAGTTATGCAAGATGTTATCTTGGGGTGAAACTGGATGAAAAGTATATAGGATCATTGCATTATTCTCTATGACTGCATGTGACTTCACAATGATCTCAAGAAAAAAATTGAAAAATAATAAAAATAGAAATATGCCTTCCAAGAATGCAGAGTAAGGACCTCTGAAAATTCATTCCTCTATAAAAGGAAAAAGATTGCTAGCAAAATTGGCCAAATCAACTTTTTTACAACTCTAGGAATTAACCAAATGGCTGCAACAATTTGAGGAGTGCTTATTCAAAAAAACACTCAATCATGGTAAAAGACTTTGAGTTTTGTGGCACTTTAACCTACTCTCTTCTCATCCTCCTCTCCCCAGCTCCAGGGTAGCCTTGAAAGCAAACAAACCTGCAATCATGGTGAAAAGCAATAGCAGCCACTGGAAGGGATAAAATGTTGGAGCTTCCCCAAAGCTCCATTGCCAAACAGCTGTCATTATGTGACCTGTCGGGCAGTTCCCTGGAAATTCCCACTCACAAGCCTTCTTTTTTTTGATGCAGCTGATATTAAGAGACTTACTCTCTGCTCATCTTTCCCTAAATTCTCCGCCCACCACACCCCCCA
>SJYX01009754.1:256514-279355 GCA_006410675.1 Oreotragus oreotragus | reverse complement strand
CAAAACACTGCACCTTTCAGCCATCACCATCCTTTCCCTCCCAGCCCACCCAGCCCTAGACAATCACTTAATCTACTTTCTGTCTCTATAGATATGTCCATTCTGGACATTTCCTAAATGGAATCATCCAGAATATGATCCTCTGTGGTTGGCATGTTTTCAAGGTACATCCACGTTGTGATGTCAGTACTCTTATTTCTTTTTATTGCTGAATAACATTTCATTGTATGATATGGCCTGTGATACTTTTTAAATGACAAAAATTATAGACCTGAAGAATAGATTAGTGGTTACCAAGTGTTAGGAGTGGTGATTGTGGGGGCAGGGGATGCTATGACTGGCTATAAGAGGATAGCATGAGGGATCCTTGTGGTAGAACTGTTAGTTATCTTGACTGTGGTAGTAGTTACACAAATCTACAGATAAAATTTTATAGAATTAAATACACACACGAGTACATAGAAATAGTAAAATCTGAATAAGATCAGTGAATTGTAGCAGTATCATTTTCCCCCATGGAATAGTGTTTGCTAGTTATGCAAGATGTTATCTTGGGGTGAAACTGGATGAAAAGTATATAGGATCATTGCATTATTCTCTATGACTGCATGTGACTTCACAATGATCTCAAGAAAAAAATTGAAAAATAATAAAAATAGAAATATGCCTTCCAAGAATGCAGAGTAAGGACCTCTGAAAATTCATTCCTCTATAAAAGGAAAAAGATTGCTAGCAAAATTGGCCAAATCAACTTTTTTACAACTCTAGGAATTAACCAAATGGCTGCAACAATTTGAGGAGTGCTTATTCAAAAAAACACTCAATCATGGTAAAAGACTTTGAGTTTTGTGGCACTTTAACCTACTCTCTTCTCATCCTCCTCTCCCCAGCTCCAGGGTAGCCTTGAAAGCAAACAAACCTGCAATCATGGTGAAAAGCAATAGCAGCCACTGGAAGGGATAAAATGTTGGAGCTTCCCCAAAGCTCCATTGCCAAACAGCTGTCATTATGTGACCTGTCGGGCAGTTCCCTGGAAATTCCCACTCACAAGCCTTCTTTTTTTTGATGCAGCTGATATTAAGAGACTTACTCTCTGCTCATCTTTCCCTAAATTCTCCGCCCACCACACCCCCCACCTCCGCCGCCCCCCCGCAGCATAATCTGATGGAGAAACAGATCTATTAGGTATCCTGATAGTGGCCACAACTCAGGTCATTTTTATTTCAGTCTGATTCCAGCATCTTGTTCTTGTTTGGTGGGCATGCAATTGATCCCCTTGAGCATTCTGTGGCTCCCCATGGCAGCCACATATCCTGACTCAAGAAGCTGAGACTGCCACAAAGTCTAGAAGAGTGGTTAGGTTGTAGCACACGATTTCAGTATAAACACTGGGTTCAATTAACTGCCCATCCATTTATTCAACATACCTTTGTTGTACACACTCCCCATACACATTGCTTTGTACAAGGTGATGGAGATATGAGGGGAACATGATGGGTGGGGGATCCTGGCCCTTATAGACCTTTCCTCTGGAATGGAAAGTTCTCTGCCCCTGGGGTCACTACTTCACTTCTAGAGTGGAGCTGGTTGTCGCTCTCAAACCTCATGTTCCCGAGACCAGAAGGATAGGAGTGTCCTCCTTGCCCCTTAGATGCCATCTCCAGGCTTTATCTCTTCCGTCTTCCTTCAACGGTCATATCATCAAACATCTTGGTATCCAGATCATTGCGCCTTAGTCACTGGTGACTTTAATACCTGCCTCATTCTCTGTTCTTTCATCTCTACTCCTGTTTTTACTTTTTGACAGCTTATTCTACAGGCTCATGGATAATGCATCCGAGACAGGGTGAACCTCTAATTTCCTGTGTTCTTTCCATAAATTTCTCCCCTCTCTTGCCCTCGCTAGAAACTTGAAGGCTGTTTTTCTTTCTCGAAGCACACAGTGAAGAAGAAGCAGACTCCAAGGAGCATCTACTGCATGTGTGAGACAGAAAGATCCAGACATGTTTTTGAGTATGCTAGGGCTCCAGGAAGAGGCAAGAGAAGCTATGCGGATGGTTCACAAGGAAGAGGAAAGTCTAGGAGGAGCAGAGTTCTTCAAATGGGGAAAGAAAGACCCTTAGTTGAAAGAAAAAGGAAGTGAAGTGGACAGGACTTGGTACTGAGCCATCCTTACATGGGAAGGAAGCTCCCACCCACTGGGGCATCCTGCTGTTCCCCAGCTTACATTGTATCCTGGAGCAGAAGGTGGGGAACTTGTTCATCTTGTATGGGAACAGAGCCACAGAGGGAAAACTCATACCTACTGACCAAGATGGAACCAAAGAGGATCAGATTAGACTTTCCTAAGCCTTGTGCAGGTTTGCCAGGTGGCACTAGTGGTAAAGAACCTGCCTGCCAATACAGGAGACGTAAGAGATGTGGGTTCCATCCCTGAGTCAGGAAGATCCCCTGGAGGTGTGCATGGCAGCCTACTCCAGTATTCTTGCCTGGAGAATCCCATTGGGCTGAGGAGCCTGGAGGGCTACAGTCGATAGGGTCACACAGAGTTGAACATGACTGAAGTAACTTAGCATGCACATTCCAGTACTCTTGCCTGGAAAATCCCATGGACAGAGGAGCCTGGTAGGCTGCAGTCCATGGGGTCACGAAGAGTTGGACACAACTGAGCGACTACGCTTTCACTTTTCACTTTCATGCTTTGGAGCAGAAAATGGCAACCCACTCCAGTGTTCTTGCCTGGAGAATCCCAGGGACAGGGGAGCCTGGTGGGCTGCCGTCTACGGGGTCACACAGAGTCGGACACGACTGAAGTGACTTAGCAGGAGCAGCAGCAGCACACAAGCCCTGCACAGCCCTGACACACCCCACTGCCACATGTTTGTGTCATGGCCTTAGTTCCTTGACCTCTCATCACCGACGATCACTTCCTCAGCCTACTTCAGATGCCCACTATCATGAGGACAGCCTCATCACCAGCCAAGACCAAACCTGATCCGCACCCTGACATTCTCTTCCTAGCCATCACCACACACATCTTGAAATCCCCATGAACTTCCTGGTCTCTCCCTCCCTCTGTTCTCTAGGAAAGCCCCAGCCTAATTGAAACCAACCCTCAGCCTGATCTGTGCCCATCCCTGAGCAGCGAAGGAGGGCTGGAGAAAAACATACAGCCCTGCTAAATGAAGAGTCTCACTGCAAATCATAAATCATAAATCATAAAAGAATACTCTGCATTAACCAGGATCTTATTTTACATCCCTGGTGTATCTGCTTTCCCAGCTCCAAAATGGCTGTTTTCTACCCTCTTTCCCATCAAATTCCCTGTGCATGCCCCTCCCCCACCTCACTTCCTCACACAAGCATTCTCTCAGCCTTCCTTCACCAAAGAGACTGTCTTCTCTGCACACACCTCACCCCACCAAGCTCCCTGCTAACTCCTCCTCTTGGGCCCCAGATGCCACCCCCTTGCTTGTTTTCAACGGCCAAGCTCCCACTATTCCCCCAACTCTTCTAGGCTTTTCCTGCCAGCATCCAAACATGCTGTAATCTGTCCTATGAAAAATAAAATCAAAACACCTCAAATGACCCCAGAATGCTTTTCAAATTCCCCTCCTCTTTCCTCTGCTCCCCTTCAAAGCAAGATACTCTGAAGACAATGGTTATAATCACAGCATTTCCACAACCTCTCCTCAACACACTCCATGCAGTTTCCATCCACAGCATCCCACCAAGACTGCTCTTGTCATGACCCCGTGTGGCCTCCACATTGCCAACTCCAGCATCGTGTCTATGTCTTCATCTTACTTACCCAGCATTGGATCCAGCGAACCACTGCAGCTTCCCTCCGCCCCTCGGAAGTCTGAAGATAATGTCAGAGCTTCTACTTCCATCATTTTCTCTTCTCCAAACAAAGTAAGGAAGAAATTAAGCTTTACTATTAGATAATACCCATTTTTATATTAAAGCCCCCACTTGGTTGCTATATCAGACAATTAAGTGCTATATGTGTATGCTATATCAGACATATACATATGCTGCACAGGGAATGCTAGGGGATGCTCCATAATCAGAGAGGTTTCTGTAGGCTGTCATTTATTTGTACACAGTTGATGGGTTTATAGATTACATTATCTTCTTTTAAAAAGTGTTTTATTGTGGTAAAATATACATAACATGAAACTGACCATTTCAACCATTTTATTTATTTATTTAAACTTTTATTGGAGTACAGTTGCTTTACAATGGAAAGTGAATCAGCTATACATGTACATATACCCTCTTTTCTGGATTTCTGTCTCTTTTGGGTCACCACAGAGCACTGTGTGCTTGAGTACATAACACAGGAAATTTGACTGAGCTCCTGATGCAGTAGGTGCTCATTAGTTCTCTGTTTTATACATAGTGGGGTATATGTTGCTCTTAAGATGAACCATGTAGTGGCATTAAGTGCAATATTACTGTTGCACTATTATCACCACCATCTATCTTCAGAACTTTTTAATCTTCCCAACTATACCCAGTAATTGAACTTGTCCTTCTTTCCCTTCAGCCCCTGGAAACCATCATTCTAATTTCTCTCTCTCTCTTTATTTGACTACTCTAGATACCTCCTAAGCAGAATCATACATTATCTGTACTTTTGTGACTGACTTCACTTCACTTCATAATGGTTCACTCTAATCCATATAATCCAATGGATAAGCATAGTGAATTAGATTTACCCATACTGTAGTATTTATCAGACTTTCTATCCCTTTTCAGACTGAATGATATTCCATTTAATTATATGTATATAGTACATTTTGGTTATCCCTTCATCTATCAATGAATATTTGCTCTTTTCTAGTTTTTGGCTATTGTGAAGAGTCCTGCAGTGAACATGGTGCACAATACCTGTTGAATCCCCAGTTTCCATTCTTTTGGGTATGTACCCAGACCTGGAATTTCTGGATCATGTGGTTTTTCTATCTTGAATATTTTGTAGATGCACCATACTGTTTTCCATAGCAGCTGTACCATTTTACTGTCCTATTAGCAATGCACAAGGATTTCAGTGTCTTCACATTCTCACAGTTATTTTGTTTTGGTTTTTTGGTAAACCATTGTAATTGGTGTGAAGGGGTATCTCACTGAGCTTTTCATTTGCATTTTCCTAATTACTAACAATATTGAACATCTTTTCATATACTCATTGGCCATTTTTGTATATTTTTGGGGAACTGTCTATTCAAATCTTTTGCTCATTTTTGGAGGTCATTTGGAGTTTTGTTTTGTTGTTGTTAAGCTGTATGAGTTCTTTATATATTTGGGTTATTAATCCTTTATCAGATGTATGATTTGCAAATATTTTCTCCCAAAATGTGGATTGTCTTTTCATCCTGTTAATAGCATCTTTGATACACAAAAGTTTTAAAAATTTGATGAAGTCTAATTTAACTATTTCCCCTGTTTTGGCTGTATTTTTGGTGTGGGTAGCTAAAAAATCACTGTCAAATCCAATGTCATGAAGATTTTCCCCCAAGTTTTCTTCGAGAAGTTTTGTGGTTTCAGGTAATACTTTTAGGTCTTTAATCCATTTTGAAATAATATTTTATGTGTTGTAAGATAAGGGTCCAACTTCCTTTTTTTAAATTGGTGGTTGTTCAACTGTTGTGATTTGGCTGTAGTCATGAGAGAAAGTGAGCTTAGGGTTCTTCTACCCTGCCATCTTGTCTCCTGAATTTTCCAACTTCTTTCTTTTACACCCGGATATCCAATTTTTGTAGTCCTGTTTTTGAAAAGACTGTCCTTTGCTATTGACATTCTTGTCAAAAATCATTTGACCATATATGTAAAGGATCATTTGTGGTCTCTTCTATTCTATTGACCTATATGTCTGTCTTTATGCCAGTACCATACTGTTGAAATTACTGTAACTTTGTAGTAAGTTTGAAGTCAGGAAATATGACACCTTCAGCTTTGTTCTTTTTCAAGATTGTTTTGGCTATTCAGAGTCCCTTGAACTTCCATATAAATTTTAGAATAGTTTTTTTCCTATGTCTGTAAACAGCAAGGTCCTAATGTATACTGGAGTGGGTAGCTGTTCCCTTCTTCAGGGGATCTTTCTAACCCAGGGTTCAAACCCATGTCTCCCTCATTGCAGGCAAATTCTTTACCGGCTGAGCCACCAGGGAAGCCCAAGAATACTGGAGTGGGTAGCCTGTCCCTTCCCCAGTGGACCTTCTTGACCCAGGAATCAAACCAGGGTCTCCTGCATTGCAGGTGGATTTGTTACCAACTAAGCTATCAGGCAAGTCATTGGGATTTTGATAGGGATTGCACTGAATCTGTAGATCAATCCTATACTTTAGGTAGTATTGATATCTTAACAATATTGTCTTTCACTTCATGAAAACAGGATGTCTTTCCATTTATTAGTGTATTCTTTCATTTCTTTCAGCAATGTTTTATTGTTTTCAGTGTACAAGTCTTTCACCTGCATGCTTAAGTTTAATAGTAAATATTTTATCCTTTTTGATGCTATTAAAAGTGCAATTTTTTAAAAATTTCCTTTTCAGATTGTTCAGTGTATAGAAACACAATTGATTTTTGTGTGATGATTTAAAATCCCATGAGTCTCCTGACTTCATCTCTTTGTTCTAACAGATTTTCATTGTTTTGTTCTTTGTGGATTCTCAGGTTTTCACTTATTTGTAAGTCTTCCTCTTCTCTCTTGCTCTCTTAGTCCTCTACATGCAAATACTCACCAATTCATTTCAGTTTGTTTTGATTTCACAATGTTTCTAATATTTGACATTTTCTTTAGTATCATTAAAATCCAGTGTGATTGAATGAATATTTGTATCCACAACAGCTAGGGCAATGTGTGAAGAAATTATTTTCTAAAATGATCCTCTTATCTCTCTTTCCCACTCATACCTCTAGGAGCTCCATGTAACAGTAGAGGCTCTAGCCTTCTCTCCTATCATCTCAGAGGCAGCGCTGAAGCTTTAGGTTCAGGATAACTTAAGGTGGAAGCAGATATGCTGCTCACTAACTGTGTGACCATAGGCATGTAATGTAGACCCTCCTTGGAAACTGATGTTGATAATAATAATAATCTCAGAGGATTGTTGAGAGGTATCTTAACCCATTTGGGCTGGTGTAACTAAATACTGCAAACAGAGCAGCTTATAAATAACAAGAATGTATTGCTCATAGTTCTGGAGGCTGGGAAGTCCAAGATTAAGGTGCCAGCGTGGTCACATTTTGGTGAGAACACTCCTTCTGGTTCATAGCTGTGTCTTTCTATGTCTTCACATGGTAGAAGGGACTAAAGACCTTTTTATAAGAGCACTAATCCATTTATAAGAACTCCACCCTCCCAAAGGCCCCTCCTCTAACACTGTCTCATTGGTCCCCAATCTTTTTGGCACAAGGGACTCGTTTGTCAAAGACAGTTTTTCCATGGACCAGGGTGGGAGGAATGGTTTCAGGATAATGCAAGCAAATTATATTTATTGTGTACTTCATTGTTACAACATTGTCATATATAATGAAATAATTGTATTACCATAATGCAGAATCTGACAGGAGTCTGAGCTCAGGCGGTAATATGAATGATGGGGAGTGGCTGTAAACACAGATGAAGCTTTGGTTGCTTGCCTACCACCCACCTTCTGCTGTGTGGCTCAGTTCCTAACAGGCTATGGACCTAGGTACCAGTCTGTGGCCCAGTGGTTGGGGACCCGTGCACTATCACATTGGGCATTATTATTCCAGCATGTGAATTTGTGGAGAGCAACACAGACATTCAGACCATAGCAAAAGGCTTAAAAAGGATGATGAACATAAAGCGCTCAGTGAAACACTCCCCTTTTGCCTTCTCTCATTCTCCAAAGCCACAGATAGGGTCAATCTCCTGAAGCCTCTGGTCTTTATTATTCCTTTGGCTCTTACCATCTATTACCTTTTACTGTTTATTATCTTTTTATGTGTATCTGTGTTATCTTCCCACAAACTTTATAAATTCTCTAGAGGCTGAGAATTTGTCTTTTTTCTTTACCCTTCTCCTGTGCTTGTGCCATGATGTAATACAATGCCTTATGCATGGTAAATGCTTAGTCAATATTTGCCTTTTAATTGTTTGACATAATGGAATCCTTTATTGCTTGGTTTCCATTGTATTTCATGGAGTTCCCCCCTCCACATTTTGATTTGTAAAAAGCTGACAACATTGAAAAATAGCAAACAAAAAAGCAATGAAGACATCACTATATCCTGGAAGACTGTGTATATATCAACCAATATCTCTATCAAAAGTGGGAAAAACAAAGGTAGACTAGGGTTACCAAATAACATACCCAGTTAAATTTGAGTGTGAGATAAACAAGAAATAATTTTTGTTAGTATAAGTATGTCCCATGTAATATTAGTTGTTTATCTGACATTAAAATTTAATTAGGTGTCTTACATTTTTGTTTACTAAATATGATGACCCTACCATGAAGGCTTTAAGTTTTTTTAAAAAAATTGTGAATAAGCATTATTCTATGTTGAAATGAGAATATTCCCATGTGCTTAGAAGAAATGTTTTGTTTAAAACAAAAGTGTTTTATTTCAAAAGAATACAGCTTGAGACATCATTATGAAACAAACTTTAACCACAGCTGTGACCTAATGTGGACAAGCTACGTGATGAAAAACCTAATGAACAGTAACATTAACTGAAATATCAACACCCATTGCTTTTGAATATAAATGAAAACAGTGATGTTTCCATAAAATGCAAGCCTATACTAAATAAAGAATAGGTTGGGCTTCAAAATCTTTTATAGTGAGTGTATAAAATGATCATATTTGCATATCTAAGCCTTCTTGGAAATACTATTGCTCTACACATAACTTAGAACTTACAGGACAAATCTGCAGGAAAATTAGAATTATCAGTGGCATGAACAATGGACTGGTTCCAAATTGGGAAAGGAGTGTGTCAAGGTTGTATATTGTCATCTGTTCATTTAACTTATATGCAGAGTACATCAGTGTGAAATGCTGGGCTGGATGAAGCACAAGCTGGAATCAAGATTGCCTGGAGAAATATCAACAACCTCAGATATGCAGATGACACCACCCTTATGGCAAAAAGCAAAGGGGAACTAAAGAGCCTCTTGATGAAAGTGAAAGAGTGAAAAAAGCTGGCTGAAAGCTCAACATTCAAAAAACAAGGATCATGGCATCCAGTCCCATCACTTCATGGCAAATAGATGGGGAAACAATGGAAACAGTGACAGACTTTGTTTTCTTGGGCTCCAAAATCACTGCAGATGGTGACTGCAGCCATGAAATTAAAAGACACTTGCACCTTGGAAGAAAAGCTATGACCAACCTAGACAGTATATTAAAAAGCAGAGACATTGTTTTGCCAACAAAGGTCCATCTATTATTGTTTTTCCAGTAGTCACATATGGATATGAGAGTTTGACCATAAAGAAAGCTGAGTACCGAAGAACTGATGCTTTTGAACTGTGGTATTGGAGAAGACTCTTGAGAGTCTCTTGGACTGCAAAGAGATACAACCAGTCCATCCTAAAGGAAATCAGTTCTGAATATTCATCAAAAGGACTGATGGTGAAACTGAAGCTCCAATACTTTGTCCACCTGATGCGAAGAGCCGACTCATTGGAAAAGACCATGATGCTGGGAAAAACGGAGGGAAGAGGAAAAGGGGACAACAGAGGATGAGATGGTTGAATGGCATCACTGACTCGATGGACATGAGTTTGAGCAAGCTCCAGGAGTTGGTAGTGGACAGGGAAGCCTGGAGTGCTGCAGTCCATGGAGTTGCAAAGAGTCAGACATAACTGAGTGACTGAACTGAACTGTCCTATCACTACTTAGGTGAACATAAATATAAATTGTACCTGTCAGCTGTATTTATTCAATATGTCAGTGAGAATTTTTGTAACATTGAAGAACTTTTGGACCTAGTCTTCATTTTGGTGCCATGTTAGAGTCTAACTTGTTTTTAAAAGTCATTTATTATATACTGATCAAAATGACTAAGAATACCTACAGTGACCTTGGTGAGTCAGTGTTGCTTTAGACTTGTGACCCAACCAAATAGTTGCAGCCAGTGTAGGTCAGTTCATCACATCCTCCCGCATGAACTGCTAGGTTCTACGAGGTGAAATATAAAGCTTGTTATGCATGTTGTAGCTTGCCTCAAGAGCTGGCTATTCTCCTATGGTTTGAACTTAGGCATTTCTCCAGTTTACTTGATTGTTTTGTTTTAGGAATCTGATCCATAATACAGTAGGTTATTGCCCTCGAAAAAGGAAAGGAGTTTTCTTTTTCAATTCAACCATATTTATTGAAAACTTAATATGGGCTAGGCACTATTTGGAGGAATGAGCTAGACAGACAAAATCAGGCTTTCATAAAGCTTGCATTCTAGTGACTGAAGTCACACAAAAGAAACAAATGATGAATGAACAAGGAAGATAAATAACTAAGGGATTTCCCTGGAGGTCCAGTGGTTAAGACTTCACCTTCCAATGCATGGGGTGCAGGTTTGATCCCTGATTGGGGAAGTAAGATCTCACATGCCCTGGGGCCAAAAACCCAAAACATCAAATATAAGCAATACTGTAATAAATTCGATAAAGACTTTAAAAAATGGTCCACACAAAAAAAAGATTTTTAAAAAAATAAAGGAAGATAACAGAGATTGGTAAATGCTAGGCAGAGGGTTAAATGTGGGGCGGGGCAGGGGCGGGTGGTGATGTAAAAGAGAGCAGCAGAGTGCCCTTTTTAAAGGTAGTGTTTTAACAATGAGGAAAAGTTAAATACTTTGAAAGAAAATTAAGCAATGGATAAAATACTTTTAAAAATTAGCCTTAAAACCAAAGCATTGATTAAACCAAGATTTTCTCCGAAAAAATGAAGAATATTATCACCACCTATCCTTACTGAGAGAAATACTGTTAAAAATGATGTGTAATTTTCGAAATGTGGCTGAACATTATGTGATAAATTAAAGGGTAGATTTTAATTTCAATTTGTACGAATGCTTAGTCTGAATGGATGTCATAAGTGAGAAAGATTCTTCACAAAGTGTAAGTAAAATGTAAAGTGTTAGTTGCTCAGTCATGTCTGACTCTTTGTGACCCCATGGACTGTAGCCCACTAGGCTCCTCTGTCCATTGAATTCTCCAGGCAAGAATACTGGAGTGGGTTGCCGTTCGTTCCCTTCTTTAGGATATCTTCCTGACCCAGGGATCTAACCCAGTCTCCTGCATTATAGGTAGATTCATTTACCAACTGAGCCAAGAGAGAGAGATCCAGATGCAAAAAGTGTATGGTTGGGTCTGCTATAAGTCATAGGCACTTTTTGCATTTCCATTAAGCAATTGTGCAAAGGTTTTTGCTAAAAATTTAGCTTAGTAATTCTCAGTCCTTCCCGATGTCAAATAATTGTTCTTGGAAATGAACTGAAAATGAAAGGGTTTTTATATTTTTAACAAGTGGATTTTTAAATCCACTGAAAATTTACATTTGGAAGATTTAAAACCAGTTCTCAAGCGTCCAGATAGGAGTACTTTTTTAGTGACACATAGCATTTTGGGAAAAAGAAAAAATATCATATTCGTATAATGATGGGAGTATTTCCAAACGCCCATTTCCCTACTTTCTCTGTAGTATGAGCTTCTTTCTCAGTCATCGTTAAATATTGTCTTTACCTTACATAAATATTTTGTGTGGTTGAAAGGTTTTTAGAAAATTGCAGGCAGCGCTATTGACAATAGTTTGCTATTACAAAAGGAGATGAGAAAATTTGGCCCAAGTCAAGGTGCCTTCAGGACGCACCTGTGGGAGGCTGGTTGAAGCTGCAAGGTTAGTTTACACACAAGGACTTGACAAGATGCACCAAGCTCCCTAACACAGGCTGTCATACATCAGAGTGAAAAGTCGAGCCTTCAAGATCGGTCAGTGGCTGGGCCACAGCTTGAAGACACACGAGAAAGAAGGAGTCCATCAATTTACGTTAAAACAAATAAAAGCAAATTGACAACAAAAAATACATTGCTTTATCTCTACATTTCCCTTTATCACTAATATGAAAGGGGTGGTCATAGGATGTTCCTTTAGTGTGTGCCTCTAAATAAACCCTGAGTGCTGACCTTTTGCAGTTTCTTTTTCTCCTTAAGTTTGTGGTTAGTATTTATTTTAATATGATTTTGACCAGACAAAAATATTCTGTAGGTGAACATATGGTGGTATCTGGTCTAATTCTGCATCCCTTGGAGACAGCCCTGGTGCCGGGAGGCTGACAAGTGGAGACGGTGACCTGGCTCCGGGGAGCAGTGGAGGGAAAGGACAGTAGCAGATCTTACCAGATCACTGCGGGGTCCATTATACCTCGGGCCTGATTTGAAATAATGGCATTGTTATCACCAATCGATTCAGGGAAATGTGGTCTCAGCAGGTACTTAGAAGCAGGAAGAGGAGATAGAAAATAAGCCAACTGGAATAAAATGTGGTGGTTTGCCTACACCACAGATACCTTGATTTAAAAACTCTCAGTTTCACTTCTGTTACCAGGACTTTTATCAATGTACAAGTGAGAAATAGTCAAATATGCTGAAATTTCAGAATATAGGACTTGCACGTGTTAAACCAAAATTTTTATCTCTTACCAACAGTTTACTATACCGATACTTCTGTTTATTGTCTATAGATTATTTGTGAATCTGGAACTCTTCCAGCAAATTCAGCGATATCAAGGTCTCAAATGAGATAATTGATGAATTGATGTGCTTATCAGTTATTTATATAATTTTAACATTATAAAATTAACAAATGGCAAAGCATTAATCAACTCAACGAACCTGATTTTAGAAGGAGGTTAAGACCTGAGTTTATCAGTTAATCATATTGAGTTAACAAAAAAGGAGAGCCAAAATAACGCTTAGGGAACCTTTTGTCAAAAAATACCATAAGCCAAAGCCATTGAAAGGCCAGCATGCTGCTGCTGCTGCTAAGTCGCTTCAGTTGTGTCCAACTCTTTGTGATCCCATGGAGTGTAGCCCACCAGGCTCCTTTATCCAGGGGATTCTCCAGGCGAGAACGCTGGAATGGGTTGCCATGACCTCCTTCAGGGGATCTTCTCCACCTAGGGATTGAACACTTGTCTCCTGCAGCTCCTGTATTGCATGTGGATTCCTTACTTCTGAGCCACCAGGGAAATGTGTGTGTGCGCTGTCATCAGGGGAACACAGACAAAGGCTAAATTAGTATTTCAAAAGTTCAAATTATTCTTTTCCTCCTCTTGTGCAAGGGCTTCCCAGGTGGTGCTAGTCTATGGCGCTGCAAAGAGACAGACATGACTGAAGCGACTTAGCATGAACACTTATGCAAACACATGAAAGAGAAAAGGGAGGTGGAAAATTTTTTTAGTGTCTAAAAGTGATAGTAAATGAAAGGGCACTTGGTTAATGGTAATGTATAATTTTTTTCTTTCATAAACATGATTCTTCCTTAACCTTAAATGTTTAGGTTAGTATGTATCTCTCTAAATTTGCAGTTGTTGAAATTTTAACAACAAAAACTGTGTTCATGCAAGGTAACTCCTTTCGAATGTTAAAAATAATCTTTGCCTGTAAGCATGTTCTTTGCCCCCTGGTGGTGAAATTCTTAGTATTTATTTATTTTTTTTTAAGTTAAAAGACTCATTATGGAGGCTTGGCACTAAAAATCTTTCTGTGGTTTACAAAAAATAAGAGAAGATTATATATTGAAGTGGAGAAAGATGAAGCTAGGCCAAAGGTATGGTTAAAAAACAGTGTTTTTTAATCGCTCCTATCTTACCATTTGGAACTAAGCTTCCCTTAATCTGTCTCTTTTTGCTTCCTTCTTGATTGCTAATTCAGCATTATTTTAAAACACCACCTCCTTTTAATAAATTTAATAGAAAGCATTTATAAGGCTTGGAATTTCTAAGTATACTCTAATACCTTCACTGTGTGGCATGTTGACCGAGGTGATCAGCAACTTTGTACTGTTTCCATTGTGTTTCAGTTTGGCATCACAAACAATATTAGGGCTCAACGGCAGAATGCCAAAGCCGGGCTGTTCAGCCTAGAAGAATAGATGATGAAGAGGCCTGTTAAAATTTTCTTTTGCAGACTAATTGGTGCTTTTGTATATGAGGAAAATACAACAATTGCTGTGCTGGGGCTGAATTGAGGTGTCAGTAAGAGAGAATATCCTTCTTGGTTGGTTAGAGGAAAAAGGAGATAAACTCGTTTTCAAATTTAAAAAGTGATTCATGTGAGTTGATGAATCCTTTGAAAAATGAACGATAATCTTGGAATTTTGTCAGATGTTAGAAATTTTTACATACAGTCTACTGAGGCACGTTCAAGTCTGTGTAAAGGAGAAAACATCATTATCTGAAAAGACAGAGCTGTTTCAGGGAAAGACAATCACCAGCAAGTCTTTAATGACTTCATCAGTGAATGTGAATGTTTTCCCTTCCTTTTGTGCGTTTGGGTCACATGCTTCTAATTAGGTATCTATTGTATGTCCTTAAGCCGAATTTAGTAGGAAAATCACAAATAATATGTTTTATGGAGTTGAAACAGAAAAAGGAAACTGGCTTTGAGGACTAGTCATTATTTTGTAAAGGTGGTCTTGTTTCTTACCATCTGGGGCAGATAAGTGATTGCATCATACACTTCCGGTGAAGTGGGCTTTCGCAGCCTAAGTTTAATAACAAATGACTAAAAACAAAATTTTGGAGAAGGCAATGGCACCCCACTCCAGTACTCTTGCCTGGAAAATCCCATGGACTGAGGAGCCTGATGGGCTGCAGTCCCTGCGGTCGCTAAGGGTTGGACACGACTGAACGACTTCACTTTCACTTTTCACTGTCATGAACTGGAGAAGGAAATGGCAACCTGCTCCAGTGTTCTTGCCTGGAGAATCCCAGGGACAGGCAAGCCTGGTGGGCTACCATCTATGGGGCTGCACAGTGTTGGACATGACTGACATGACTTAGCAGCAGACAAAATTTAAACATTTAAGGATAAATAAGCTTTATTTATGGAGCCCTTAATACAAGGTAGGTGGAAGTGAAAGTGAAAATCACTCAGTCATGTCCCAGTCTTTGCGACCCCATGGACTATGCAGTCCATGGAACTCTCCAGGCCAAAATACTGGAGTCGGTAGCCTTTCCCTTCTCCAGGGAATCTTCCCAATCCAGGGATCAAACCCAGGTCTCCCGCATTGCAGGCAGATTCTTTACCAGTTGGGCCACAAGGGAAGCCCAGAGACTTTCCATTATCATAATGGTAATTTTTAAATAGCAATTGTTAAATGCATGCATGCTCGGTTGTGTCCAGTTCTTTGGGACGCTATGGACTGTATATAGCCTACCAGGCTTCTCTGTCCATGGGATTCTCCAGGCAAGAATACCGGAATGTGTTGCCATGTCCTTCTCCAAGGGATCTTCCTGACCCAGGGATCGAACCCGTGTCTCCTGCAGCTCCCAAGTTCCAAGTGGATTCTTTCCACTGAGTCACCAGGGAAACCCAGTAATTACTATATACCAGGCTCTAATTATCCTCCTTAACTCTTACAACAATTTTGGTAGTATTTTATGGTTTGGGTAGTCTTTTTTGTTTTTTAGTTGGTTTATTTATTTTTGACTATGCTGGGTCTTCATTGCTGTGGGGGCTTTTCTCTAGCTGCAGTGCACTGGCTTCTCATTGCAGTGACTTCTTTTGTTGCAGAACATGGGCCCTAGGGGCTCAGCAGTTGCAGCTCCCAGGCTCTAAAGTGCAGATTTAGTGGTTGTGACACACTGGCTTAGTTGCTCCGAGGCATATGGAATCTTCCTGGATCAAGGATTGAACTTGTGTCACTGAGCCACCAGGGAATCCTGGTTTTGGTAGTACTATTATCCTAATTTTTCAGAGGAGGAAACTGAAACACAGAGGTCACCTGGTTTGTAAGTAGTAGAGTCAGAATCCAAATTGAATCAATTTTGGCTCTGAAATCTGTATTCGTATGCACAATAAGATTATTTGAGTAAACAGTACCTTATCCAGAAAGTAAAATCCATAGTGTCAATATAATAGAAATATGTTTATTATTTATAACATGAAGAAACATCTGTATTTATTTATGAGGACCTTCAAAAGATTAAAATTCAGTACTGCAATAAAAAGGGATTATTTTCAAGGAGGTTCTTCCCCCAAATACTATTTTTCTAACCTTTGTCAACTCAGTGTAAGACTGTGAATGCTGTTTGGGTAAATAAATTACTGAGTGAAGATAATGTTCCATTAGAGAACAATGATATCTTAAAACTTTAAGTCCATGTATTTGAGAAATAGCCAATAGGCGGGCAAAAGAGAAAATTTCAAGATTTAATGAGAGCCAGGCATTTCAAAATCACAGGATTTAGAAATGGTGATTTTAAGTGAGATTTGGATTTTTGCTGTTATAAGTATTATATTCAAGTTTGTTTGATGTAGTTAAATTGGATCTTACCCAAAAGTGAGGGATAGACCACCTCTTTAAGCCCCACTGGTCTATGAAATTACCAGTGATGTTTCCTGTTGCCACCTGGTAAGGCGTGGTCATTTTGATGTTCAAGTTCATGTATCATAAGATCAAAACTTCTTCAATCACCCTCTGTGTAGATAACCATCCAACACTCTAGGTGCTCCCTGCTTCCCCATTCCCATGTGTGTGTTAGTCACTCAGTCATGTCTGACTCTGCCATCCCACGGACTGTAGCCTGCCAGGCTCCTCTGTTCATGGGATTCTTCAGGCAAGAATACTGGACTGGGTTGCCATTCATTACCAGTGGTATTCAATATATTCTTCCAAAGCTTCTTGGCCACACACTATCATGATCACACCTTGAACCTTGAAAATACCAGAACCCACAAACTGATAAAATTTTTTAAAAAATCTTCATGTAAGGGTTGATATAAGTCCAGCTGACTTGCAAAAGTGTCATGTTGAAAATAATTAGGTGTCCTTCTTCAAACTTTGTCTGTTTACTCTTTGGTTATTTATGTAACCCCTTATGTTGAACATTTGTCTCACTAATTTTCTGCCTTCCTTCTTTAAGACATTTAAGGCTAAAAATGGTCTTTGAAGTTATTGCCTTCAGTACATCCCACAACTTTTCTATAGTTTCACTATGATATACTTAGGCATGATTTTGTTTGTTTGTTTGTTTATTTGCTTTGCATTTATCCTACTTGGGGTTTGCTAAATTTATTGTATCTTTCTTTTTCTTTTTTAAACAGCCTTATTGAGATATAATTGGCAAACCACACAATTCATCCATTTATACAAGTCAAAGTTTTTAAGTATATTCTCAAGGATATGCAACCACCACCACAATCTAATTTTAGGCTATTTACATAGCCCCTAAAAAATTCCATATTCATTAGTAGACAATCCCCAAACTTCTCCACTTCCAGTCGTCAGTAACCAATAACCTACATTCTGCCTGCGTGGTAGTGGTTTAGTCGCTAAGTTGTGTCTGACTCTTTGCCAATCTATGGACTGTAGCCTGCCAGGCTCCTCTATCCATGGGGTTTCCCAGGCAAGAATACTGGAGTGGGTTGCCATTTCCTTCTCCAAGGGATCTTCCCTGACCCAGGAATCGAACCTGGGTCTCCTGCATTGCAGGCAGGTTCTTTACCGACTGAGTTACAAGGGAAGCTTGGAAGTTTGCCTATTCTGAATATTTCATATAAATGGAATCTTACATGGTCTTCTATGTTTGGTGTCTTTCACTTGGCATAATATTTTCAAGGCTTGTCCATGTTACAGCGTGTATCAGTATTTTCTTTGTTTAGTTGCCAAATAATATTCCATTGTATGGATGTACCACATTTGTTTATTCATTCATCAGTTGAATGGACATTAAGTTTGTTTGCAACTTTTTGGTATAAATAATGCTGCTATGATCATTTGTATACAAGTTTTATGCTTTTATTTTTTTTGTGTATATACCTAGGAGTGGAATTGCTGGGTCATATAATAACTGTGTATTTAGTTTTTGAGAAACTGCCAAACTGTTTTCCCAAGGGGCTGCATCATTTTGCATTTCCACCAGCAATATATGAGGGTTCCAATTTGTATGTCTTCACTAACTTCTTTTTTGTCTCTCTTTTTAATTATTGCCATCATCATGGCTATAAAGTGGTATCTCTTTGTAGTTTTGATTTACATTTTCCTGATGGCTAATGATGTTGCGCATCTTTTGTGTACTTACTCGCTTTTTGTATATCTTCTTTGGAGAAATCCATTGCCCATTTAAAAAAATATTGAGTAGAAAGAATTTTTTGCATTTTCTAGATGTAAGTCCCTTATCAGGTATACGATTTGCAAATATTTCTACCATTATCTTGGATGTCTTTTAATTTTCTTGATGGTGTTGTTTGTGACACAAAAGTTTTAAATATCTATGTAGTTCAAATTATCTTTTCCTCCATCATGTGCTTTTGCTGTCGTATCTAAGGGACCACTGGCTAACCCAAAGTCACTAAGATTTACCCTTATTTAAAAAAAAAAGAGTTTTATAATTTTAGCTTTTATCTTTGGGTCTATGATCTATTTTGAGTTAATTTTTTTCATGTTTGGTTTCATGTCTTTCATTGGTTTTGCAAAATTCTTGTCCATTGTTTCTATAATTATTTCTTCTGTTTCATTCTCTCTCTCCTCTTTTTCTAGGTCCCTAGTTATATGTGTTTTGATTTCTTCACTATGTCCCACATGCCTTTTAAGCTCTGTTCTCTTTCTGTCCTTTTTTCTCTCTGTGCCTCAGTTTGGGTATTTTTTCTTGACCTGTCCTCAAATTCATTAATCCTCTGTTCTGCTGTGTCCAGTCTGCTGTTAAACCCACCAAGTTTTTTTTATTTCAGATAGTATACTTTGAGATTTTCCTTTTTATGAATTCAGTTTATCTGTTAAAATTCTGTATCTTCAAATCCATTCTGTACACTTTTTCTTTTATTTTATAACCTATCTATTTTATAATAGAAAATTTAAAGTCCTTATCTGGACTCCAGTAGCTGGCTTACTGTATGTCTTCTATTATCTACTTTTTTCTCTTCATATTGGTCAAATTTCTCTATTTGTCTCACATTTCATAATTTTTTGGTCATATATCAGACTTTTATATTAAAAAATAGGCAATAAAGATGATGATATTTGTCCCTACAGATGAAAATAGACAAATGGGGTGAGGATCAGGGATTGAACTGGGTTGGGATTGGGTTAGAGTTTTGGTAAGATTCACTCAGCTTCTGGTTTCTCTGTTTCTTGGCTGTGATTCCTCCGGGATTTTGATAAGACAGCCTGCAAGGTTTCTGTCTCCTCAGCCCAGCAGTTTTAGTTCTGCTTTTCAGAGGTTTTAAACTTAGATCTTTATCCTCCTACTCACAACTTCAGAAATATTGCAGATGTCTTGAGGGGGAAGACTACTTGTGTATATGAAGCAGGCTCCCCTTTTTAGGCAGAGTTCATTTTGCATGCACTGGTAGAATGTGGGGAAATTTCACGCCTCCTACCCTTCAGTCCTTTGGGCTTCTGCACTACCCCAGGACTCAGCAAATGTTCTGTGGGAAAGCTGGCTGGAAGTTTGAGGCTCCTCTCTAAGTCTCCAATCCATTACACAACTCACATGACCGTTAAACATCTCACTGGCTTCTCTCTTCCTGTGTACACTGCCCCCGCCCAGACGAAGCTTCATCAGTCAATGCCCAGGATCATTAAATGTCACCAGATAAGAAAGCAGCTGTCCATTGGGAGCTCGCTTAGTTCTGGCATCAGCAAATGATTCATTCAGTTGCATTGTCCTTTAGGGCAGGGGTGCCCAAGCCACAGGAATAAGGCCGCACAACAGGAGGTAGGTGAGTGAAACTGAAACCATTGCCACCGCCCCCTCCCCCTCCACCCCAGTGGAAAAACTGTCTTCCACAAAACTGGTGCCAAAAAGTTTGGGAATTGCTACTGTAGAAGACAAGACAGAACATGTGAATATGCCAAACTAGAAGTCTAAATGTAAATATCACTGTGGTCTTTGCAGAGACCTAGACCAGAACCACATCATTTCAGAGTGGACCAGTGCTCTTGGAACTGAGTAGGAAGAAGCTGGAAGCTTCTGGAAGAGCAAAAAATCATGGCAGTGAGAAACAGTAACAGTGTTGTACTGAACAGCCTCCAGTGCTACTTCAGCTTGGCCTTGGAAAGAGAACCATTCCCTTTAGATGGAGGAAGTCCTTGGGGTTCTTGGACAACATAAGAATAGAGCTCAGGAGGGAAATATCAGATTGCTAAAATATCAGTGGCAATATGCACCAGTTTCAAATGTTATATTGCACTTAATTTAATGGTCAGATTAGGAGAAAAGATGAATGTTGGGATATTACGTAAAAGTAGTGCTAAGATTATTGCTCTCATTCTATTTTTTCGTTTTACTCATTGAATAAACAATAAGATAACTTTAGAGACTTAGTAAAGTTGCCTTTCACATTAAGAAAACTGCTCTATCAAAAATCAAACTAAAAGGAGGAGGAGAAATGAAGCTGGGGAGGCATTTACAGGATTCAATTCAACTAATTGAATGCTGCTGCTGCTAAGTCACTTCAGTTGTGTCTGACTCTGTGCGACCCTGTAGATGGCAGCCCACCAGGCTCCCCCGTCCCTGGGATTCTCTAGGCAAGAACACTGAAGTGGGTTGCCATTGCCTTCTCCAAGGCATGAAAGCAAAAAGTGAAAGTGAAATCGCTTAGTCGTGTCTGACTCTTTGGGACCCCACGGACTGCAGCCTACCAGGCTCCACCGTCCATGGGATTTTCCAGGCAAGAGTGGAAAAGAGTGGGGTGCCATTGCCTTCTCCTAATTCAATGCTAGCATGCGTTATGTATTGTGCTCAGTACTGGGGAGAAACAGAAAAGGTGATATCCCTTGCTATGGACTGAATGTTTGTGTCCTACCCAAATTCCTATGTTGATGTCCTAATTCCCTATGTGATGGTATTTGAGGTGCAATCTTTGGGAGGTAATTAGGTTTAGCTGAGGTCATGATGGTGGAGCCCAAGTTGTGGGGTTCAGTTCAGTTCAGTCACTCAGTCATGTTCAACTCTTTGTGACCCCATGGACTGCAGCACGCCAGACCTCCCTGACCATCACCAACTCCCGAAGCTTGCTCAAACTCACGTCCATTGAGTCAGTGATGCCATCCAACCATCTCATCCTCTGTCATCCCCTTCTCCTCCTGCCTTCAGTCTTTCCCAAAATCAGGGTCTTTTCCGATGAGTCGGTTCTTTGCATCAGGTGGCCAAAGTATTGGAATTTCAGCTTCAGCATCAGTCCTTCCAATGAATATTCAGGACTGATCTCCTTTAGGTTGGACTGGTTGGATCTCCTTGCAGTCCAAGGGACTCTCAAGAGTCTTCTCCGATACCACAGTCCAAAAGCATCAATTCTTCAGCGCTCAGGTTTCTTTATAGTCCAACTCTCACACGTGACTACTGGAAAAACCATAGCTTTGACTAGACAGACCTTTGTTGGCAAAGTAATGTTTCTGCTTTTTAATAGGCTGTCTAGGTTGGTCATAGCTTTTCTTTCAAGGAGCAAGCAACTTTTAATTTCATGGCTGCAGTCACCATCTGCAGTGATTTTGGAGCCCAAGAAAATAAATCTCTCACTGTTTCCATTGTTTCCCCATCTGTTTGTCATGAAGTGATGGGACTGCATGCCATGATCTTCGTTTTTTGAATGTTGAGGTTTAAGCCAACTTTTTCACTCTCTTCTTTCACTTTTATCAAGAGGCTCTTTAGTTCTTTGCTTTCTGCATAAGAGGAAACACTAGATCTCTGTCCCCCTCCCCCACACTGCCACCATGTGAAGGTATAAGAAGTCCTCTGAAACCTGGAAGCATCCAGTTTGTGGTATATTGAGCAGCCTTTGAAGAGGGTTTGAGCAGCCCTTGAATACTAAGATACCCCTGTTCTTGTATCTTTGAAAGTTAAGCCTCACAATGAATTTAAAATAGGATTAATTCAAGCATTATATTATTTTTAAGCATTCATAACTATTTAAAAATATTTTTAAAATTCTACAGTAATAAAAGGATTTAAGTAAGATTTACCTCCTGGATATTGTTCTTCTAACCTCTGTCAAACACAACACTTTTTACTATGAAAGTTTTATTATTATCCTATTGAGCTTAATTCAACTGGTGGGATCCAAAATGAGAAAAAGGAGATCAAACTCTCAAAACTGCTGAAGCATCCTGAGTTATACAAGGATTTATTTGTTCCCTTCTACTTCCTCAGCAAGAGTAGGGAGTCAGGGAGGAGAAATGTGAGAAAGCTAAGAAGAAAATAAGCTTCACACAAAAGAAAGCAATAGTGGTGAGAGGATAAAAAGAATAGGAAGTGAGACACTGGTGGGAAAGAGAAGGTTTTTAGCTTAAATGTCTTTAATAATAGACGTCAACTGGGAAAGGAGCACCAATTGTAAATGCGCTAACATTGATAAGCTTCACTTACCCTTAAGATTTTGAATGCCTGTCATGCTTATCACTTTCTACCTGGTTGTCTATTTTGTAGTATTGCTGCTGCTGCTGCTAAGTCACTTCAGTCGTGTCCGACTCTGTGTGACCCCATAGACGGCAGCCCACCAGGCTCCCCCATCCCTGGGATTCTCCAGGCAAGAATACTGGAGTGGGTTGCCATTTCCTTCTCCAATGCATGAAAGAGAAAAGTGAAAGTGAAGTCGCTCAGTCTGTCCGACTGTTAGCGACCCCATGGACTGCAGCCC